>JAWRVZ010000027.1:1847500-2165000 GCA_037043235.1 Rhodeus uyekii
AAGCACATTTAATAAACTCTGCCGAGTGAGGACTTGCATGACTACTTTTCATTTAAATGATGACTTATTGAACCAATGGGGTTCAGTCTGCCTGCAGTCAGTGTTAAGTCTTCATTCAGATACCAGAGAGAGAGAGAGAGAGAGAGAGAGAGAGAAAGAGAGAAAGAAAGATGGAAGGAAAGTAAGATACCTAGGGACTGAAGATGCCAAGAGAGATAGAAAGATAGGCCGTGTGGCAGCACCAGTTAGCAGCAGCATTGACATGTCTTTGTTCAGACACAGTGCTGCAGTCTGCTGCAGTGCAGATGATGTCATCTCCACCTGCTGCCGCGTGTGTGCTCAAAATGCCACACACGTACACTGCAGAGCGAGAGGGGGTTAGGGGGAAGGGCTACATGCAGTGGGTGGAGAAAGGAAAGGGACCACCAATCAGAGCTGAAGCAACACGATTCAACACCTTCCTATTTCTCCATAAACAACAAATCTGACAGCTAACAGGCATGTTGAGCAGATATGTAATGAAGTAAAGTGAGGTTTCAGGTTTCATCACAAAGCCATATTTTGCTTTCTTTTTTTTAGTTGAAGAATGTGTAACTATTTCCCTTTTTGGTTGCTGTCAATACACAGTACTTTCTTTTTGAATGGGCATAAAGTATAAGTTAGGTATCGGAAGTATTAGGGTCCATGGTTATATACATGATATGATAATTGTGAAATTGTTTTTACATTTCAACACAATTTTTGCTCTTTCATGTGAACAAGCAATAGAACATTCTCAATGGATGTTTATTTTAGTTTCTAAAAAAAATCAGTCTCACCAAATAGCATAAACGGTCTTCTGAAGGAACACAGACTGGCTATATTACACTTTCATTTGAGCAAAATATTGCAATGGAGATAGCTAATCTTTAACATACATGTCTGTATTTTCAATATAGTATTGTTAGACAATTAAGCTTAATAAACCAAGAGAAGCAGAAGTGACCACTATTAATGGTGAAAAATTAATACTACAATTTTGTCTTGAAAAATATACATGAGTTTATTAACTAAACTACATTAAACTACATAGAACTGCACAAAAGAAGGGCTATAAACGTATATTTCAGACCATTGTTTTCATAGATTTTTTGTGTATTTGCAGTTTTTTTTTTTTTTTTTTTTGCTGGATTCTGCGGTAAATGTGATCCTGGAACAATGTTCCAATCAACCAATCAGATTTGAGATTCCAGGTTATGTCAACTTTAAGTCAGGGTTAGATGCTTCTACATTATTCACCATAATTTCCAATCTTATTTTAGGGTTAACTTATGGGTAAGCTTAGATTTAAAGGAATATTAAAGAATATTAGCTTAGATATTAAGGAATATTGTTCCAGGGTCAAATGTTGATCCAGGAACATGTCTTACTTGGCAACATCACAGTGACTGGATTCCACATGTGCAAAATTGCCCCCAAAAATGGCAAAAACATTACTTTCTGGATCATGCCTAGGATACTTCTAAGTGTGCATAGAAAATGAATATGTGCAGGCCTAAGACAATGTCAACATGTCTTTCTCTCAGGAGATTGCCTTCTTGTGTAAGCTGACCTAAACTGCCTCCAACACTGCCTCCAGCTCTTGTTTAAGCTTTTCAACATCTTCCTCTGCCTCAACACAACCTTCAACCACAACTTTCTCTCCTCCTCTTTTCATCCCTTCTCTTAGAATAACTCACAGGCACTGAGTCACATTCATGGACGTCAGACATACGTTGTGTATGTGAGTTGAGAGATCCTGGGGAGTAATGGCTGAGAGAAAAAGAGAGGGAGCTGATAGACAGCTCAATGAGAGGAGAACTTCATTAAGGGTCTATTCACTATTTATTCCTGTGGGAGACTTGATGAGTCAGGAGCTGAAGACTCTGAGTGTGTGATTATTTTCAGCTTAGGAACGGCTTCTGTATCTGTGAGGATTCTGTCTATACAGTCACATATACAAATACAAACACCTGGATTCATCACAGAGATATTAATGCTCTGTCTTTCACTAAAAAAGGCTGAGTCTATAATGCGGAGTGTGTGGTAATGGTAGCAAACACCAGGGCTACACTCATTTATTGCAATAATGTACTGCATTAATCAATAATTCTATTCAAGGGAATATAATTGCTATGTGGGCATACCCGTTACCATCTTTCTGTGTTGTTAAAGTGGAAAGTTTCCACTTAAAGATTATACATAATACTTGATTTCATATACATATGAACAAACTGCTCTTTATTCATATAAAAAAACTAATTTACTAAAATATATACCTATACAGTTTATTGTGGACTGATAAACATTTCACATATTAGTTTGGAACCAACTAAATTACATGCATATTCAGTTGTTTCGACAGTGTGCTCTGTTGTGTATTGCAAAACTATATAGTGCTATAAGCAAACTATATATTGCAGGTTCATAGAACTGCTGCTACTCTGAGCTTTTCATCATCACATAATCCCATGCTTGGCCATCAGGTGGTAAATAATTCCCCAGCTCTCCAGAATTATGGTATTCTGGAAACCCCCTTCCTGAGTTAAGTTCCGCTGGTTGACGTAGGCTGGTATTTAGTGGAAGAGAGGGGGTGGCGTTGGCAGAGGCTCTCCCAGCTGAGACCACCATCTGCATTCACCATCTTATCTCGCAGAATGAGAGCATGAAACAGCAGAGGGCATGCATGTAGTATTTATCACTCATGTGCATGAACTAAAGTAATGTATCATTATCTCCAATATTGCTCCATCTCAAACATAACAGGAAACTACCCGTAATGCAAGCATTCACAATATTAAATACAATGATAACATAATAATTGTAGTCAGAATGAAAGACCTATAAACTATAAAAAACACAATGAAGAAAAATACAAAATGTGCATTGCAAAAAAAAAAAAAAGACAAAAGCAACAGGTGACTGCAATTTCAAAGACTACTAATTCGTAACTTTGTCATTTAAAATATTTTCTATTCGTAAAGGTTGGCCAGTCATTCCTCTCAAATGTGTATTCTAATCACACACACCCACAACACTGCAAAAAAAACACGATTTTCTTATGTGACAGAAACAAGTTTTTATTATTTTGCTACGAAGAGATCTCAAAGTGGGATTTCTTACACATATTTCTTTACTCATTCCGTATGAGAAGCTGCATTCATCAACTTACAAGAAAGCTCAAATATCACTTTCAACCATATAAACAACTCAACCTTCAAGACAGAGACGAGTATAATCAAATAGATACACTATATTAACTATATCAGCCTTGGTGGACATTGTAGTAGGTCAAGATGCCAACACTGACTGTGGTAAGTTAAACCGAAAACACAGTAATATGTGAATAGACGTTTTTACCACAAGGACAAGTTCATCCTTTGCCATATTATAGTGAGAAGTATGCATTCTTAGCCTAAGGAAAGGTAATTCTTGAATCTACACAGTTGGAAACATGAGCTGATTTCTGTATTTCCGTCCTTGTCTGTGAGTGGAATATTATAACAGACCTCTGCAAGTACCCTGTCCCAACACAGGAATGCTCACACAGAATTTCGGTCTAGACTTCAAAAGCATAGGAGCAAGGAATGACTGCCGGTGCTGCAGAGAGTACTATAATATATTAATATGCAGAGCACACAAAAAAACCCAACAAGAATTATGCGTTTAAACATGGGTTGAGCTCTTCTGCCCTGATTATGAGATCTGAACCTTTAGCTCCAACTGACCTGCTGTGTAAGAAAGCTCAAGCTTAGTAGGAAGTGCCGGCATCTGACTGTTACATACATGTCGCTTAGCTGTCTAGGTTAGTAGTGACAAAATGGGTTAATGTGTGTGACCCTTCTGGAAGCACTCCAGTACTGAAGGAAACAGATAAAGGGATGAAGCCTTTCCATGCCTGACTCATGACATGGCATTGTGCTAGTCACACACTTTACACTGCTGTCTATCACAAGCATAGAGCGGTGGGAACATGCTTTATTTGTGAGGAAACAAAATTTTTTCCACAGTTCAATAAGCAATATGTTGATCTATTGGAAATTAGATTTTAGGTCCGAAACAAATTGGTTTAGTGAATGGTTAAATGATTGACTCAAATACAGTCAAATGTTTCAATGTTTTTGAATGAAATGATTCAATGACTCACTCATGAAGCAACTTGCCGCCATCTACTGGCGAAACCATATAAAGTGCAGACAGAGTCACACTGAAAAATCCTCAACACTAATACAGCCTGACAGCCTTAACACTGCTTTAACCATTTCTAATGTAAACATTTTTAACATAAAAAGCATTGGATTAAATGTTAGAGATTTAAAGATTAAAGATGAATAAATGCTGTAAAAGTAGTTCACTTAGGATTCAAGTTAAAAGTACTTTTACAGCATTCATTAATTAATTAACCTTGATACTAATCGTTACATAGACTAATGCATTTTTATGTTAGAATATAATACATTAAGATTAGTTAATGCATTAACTTGAACTAACAATTAACACCCTTGTAAAGTATTAACATATTTTTATAGACTAATATTCTGTATGCACATGGCACAAAAGTTCTGTTGCATTTATGCTTCTTTCTCCTGCTTACCAAATCACAGCATGGATTTTGCAAAAACTTTACTGCGGTCTCCTTCTGGTCGAATGGAGCCCTCCAATTTAATATCCATTCAAACCAGCAGCAAATCAAATTAAATCTGAAGCAGGCATCTCCATGAGCTACAGTAACTGCTTTACCCATCCTCCAAGACATGCCCTGGTTACATCTCCTACTTCATGTGCCATTGCGTGACACAGTTTATCCAGGCGCTAACAAAATCCTTTATTGTGCTTGGCAGTACTGCCAGACAAATACATCATTATACAAACGAGCTGTATTATGAATAGACTTTATAAACTTTAATATAAACCAGTCCACAAAAATCTCACAAAAGACTAATTCATACTATTATTAATGACTTTACTGTTCATGCGAGTCAGCTATTTTGCTCGGCTCACCCTCTCATCATTCAGACAAAGCATACAAAACAACCAGGCAACAATGCTGACTACAGTGTACAATGTCAAATATATTTCAGTGATAAAACTAATGGTGGAAATGCTTTCATCAGCAGCATTATTTGGTATCAGCATATCTTCCGTCATTTCCTCATATAGTATCTTTTACTTTCAGTGACTAAGATGGCTTATCGCTGTTTAAAAAAAAGACAAAAGCCTTAAGTCAAGTTCAAGCCTTAACAAATCTAATTTTCAATCAGTTTCTATGTTCCTCTAACAGTCTGAGTACCGCTGTGCCAATCTCCCTAACTGCTGTCTGATTTAACACTAATTAACGATTGTGCCCTTGAGGCACAATGTGTTAGATAGAAGCCACTAAAGCAGAAGGACTTTATGCACTGGTCTGGGGTGCAACAAATATGATCTGGATTTTGGCCAATCACTGCAAGAAACTGACAGAATCAATTCATGCATCTGCAAGGAATTTATCACTTTAAAAAAATCATTAAATCAGTCTTAAAAGTATAACTGATTTGAATAACTAGTCTGACTGCAGAAAGGTTTCTAAGGCTATATGATATCACTATATGAATCAACATGTTTCTCAGATCTAATGAACAGGATCTGGCAGAGTGCAATCAGTCAAGAAAGGCTGCCTGGCACTGTATAAGATGCTGGCTAATCTTAATGGATATTCAGCGCATGATGATAGCTGCAGAATCACTTTTTTCCCTTAACATGATGACTGTCATGACCTAAGATTTCTATGACATAACCTGACCAGAGATCCTCTGAAACTCAGATTAACTGTTCTGACATTTCCTGCACTACTCTAAATGAGGTACAATTTAATAAAAGACAAACTAAATGGAACTGAGAACCTGAGAAATAGACCGTATTAACATAAAAGAAAAGAAAAGAGCATACAACTGACAATCCCTCAATCAATCCCTCAGTCGATTAATGTTCAAGCATTTTGCATTTGCAATGTTCTGCAACAAAACACATGACACGACTGAAATCCTTATATCACAAAAATTACAGCTGCCTAATTTATGAGCTTCTGGATGGAATATTAATTTAGAGGTAACAAAACCATGGAAGCTGTAGGGTTGTGGAGTTCATTAACCCTCTATTGCATCATGTTGCCTCAGGATAACAAAGCAATTTCTACACCGTGAAAGCACATGGCTGATTGATTTTTCACCCATTAAGAAATATTATTACAATTTGTTATTCAGTAAACCTAATTTTCAAACATTTATTGCTTAAATGTATTAAATGTAGAAGTAATGCTAAATGACCTGTGCACTTCTCTCACATAAGCACTGTAAATACACTAAAAAATACACTAAAATACTGCAGTTGTCACATTTTTCGTTATATGATTACTTATTAAAGTAGCTACTCTATACTGTATAGTATTTGCTTAATTAAATTATGATTAGGTTACCAAGGAAGTGATTCTATTAAATTAATGTTGCAGTCAGTGCAAAGTCTACTACACTAATATTTAGTAAAATATTATTTGCACCCTTGTTTAAAAAAAAAAAAAAACATGTGGTATGTTCATCACTATCAACAGGTTGTTGAGCAGAACATTGTTGGAAAACAATACACACCAGTGTAATGATTGTTGATGTCTATTTTCCCGCCACAAACCAAAACCATTAATAATATAAAGCTCGTTTGTCAAAGTTGTGTCGTGTTTTGAGCTCACTTAAGCGCGTGCCTGGTGCGTCGCTGTCCTCGGTGCTGAAAACAAGAGCGCAAATCACAGGACTGACACACACACACACACACACACACACACCGGTCACGACTACAGCTAAAAGACCCACTAAATGACAAGACCGCCTCACAAATGAGCTGCTTCTGATACTTTTGCCGTGTGATAATTTGGTGCAATGAAGTGTCAAACAAGAGAATCTTTGACATATCCTGTTTAAGATGATCGAAATGAGAGTGCACGCAGCTACAGAAGCAGTGAACATGTTCAAACTATAAAAAGGCCATACACTAATAATCAAATTGCAAAAGTTATCTATCTATTTGCCTTAAACAACCAGGTGCTCTGCTCCTCCTTCAGTTCAGGAAACTGAGACAGAATTCAGCGTGACTCTCAACGGGTTTATCCTTAAGAATACATTCTTTCATTTTCTGAAAATGCAAAGTTAGCAGTGTAAATGTAAAACGTAGCCTATATTTCTCTCTCTGAAGTAAAGCACTAGGTTCACTTGGTCTTCCACAGATGGAAATGACAAGGGTTTAAAGTGGGCAAAGCACATGTACAACTTTACAGACAAGACTGCAAAAACACAGACACTAGGTTCATTTAAACATGTCCAACCTTCTATTTCACTGTCCATGGAGAGTCGCCCTGCAAAGCAAACGGTCCCCTTGTCTTTAGGAAAAGCAGATGTCATTCATCGGCATCCTGACCACAATGTCCCAAATGGCCGTGTCTCACACACGCAGTTTGCCCCTGTTTTTATACAATACAGGGCACAATAAATATCCCTTTCTATACCAGGGCAATGTCCTAAAATGTCTCATCAACAATAGAAGAAAGTGTAGAAGCGATGTGCAAGAGCAAAGAGAAATGTAAAGCCCGCTCAGTTACTCTCGTACTCTCCCCCCGCCCCTCTTTACTCCAGCGCTACTGCCAGTGTTGCCAAGTCTTTTTTTTATTATACACCACTTTGGGTTTGTTTGTTTAATAAAGTTTTTACAAATATCAGCATTTGTGGGTTGTAGGATTTTGGAAAGAATACAATATTTTAACTGTTTTTTAAATTTACTAAATAAAAGGACATCTTAAACGAAAATAAACTATTTTGAAGGTAATTGCAAATAATCTATGTTTCATAAAATATATATAATTATGTTTTAGTTAGGAATGATGCCTCTCTCTAAGATGTGTGAACAACTAACAACAGGAGCAAATTAAAAAGAAATCGCTAGTTTATTTTCAGAGCATTCGCTTAATTTTCTTGGAAGATTTGGCAACATTGACTACTTCTCCCCCGTGCGCGCGCGTGCATGAATCTCCGCGAGAGGAGACGCTGCGCACGTGCCGCAGGTAAACAGACGCCCTAGTTTTTCCACGAACCACGAAGACAATGCAAGAGAGAGAGAGAGAGAGAGAAATTATTAATGGGGAAAGACAGCATGTGACACCGTCTTTCCCATTAATAACGACTACTGCACTTTTCCTCCGTTTTTCAAACCGGGTTAGTGATTAAATTTCCCTTTAAATATATGTAACGCTTTTTGGAGGTGAACCTGGGAATCGGTAAATGTACGAGGACTGAAATAATTGTATATCTATTTGAACGACTGTTTATTTCCCCCTATATTTGTGATAAACATGCTGGTTTATCTCAGTAATGTGTGCATAGCGGCAACGATTGACCACAGACAAACTAGACAGTAATTTGGACGCATAGTTTAATCGGTGGACAATATGAACTGGCATGAAGACAATATATTGGTCACGGTTACAGTGCACAACGACTCCAGCCTGTGGCTTCGTACCTGCAATGCTGCAGAGAGAAGCAAAGCCCCGCCCCCATTCTGCATTATGACAAATCAAGGCAGGCAGCTGTGTGCCATTAGAGCATCAGAGCGCACAGCTGAAAGGAAACGATAAATGTAGTGTCAAACAGCAGACGCTGAAGTTTGTCTCGAAATCGTTTTATTTGACAGTAGTGCTCAATATAGAAACCAGGCTGCGGTTTAATGACCAGGAGTGGGAGTCAGTGCAGTAGCAAGTGAAGAAACCCCCAAATCCTGTAACTGGATTGAATATGATTATAGTTATGGCCCTCTACTCATAAACAACAGTGTCACGTTGGCCACGTCCTAACTGTACTGCTTATATAGCCCGTGCTCACTATCTTTTCCATATACGTGTAGGAATACTCATTAAAATTTGTATCAATAACATGCCTAACAAGGACAACTTCTTTACTGTTTTTTAAGTAGTAAATTCTATTCTAACTTCAAAGGTGCAAATGCACTTCTGAATATCACACTCCATGAGCCACATATTATTTCATGAGTCAGAGCAAGAATAACTCAGAAAATAGCTTTGTGATTTCCTTGCATACACCCTCATTTCCAGACAGCACTGTTTCATGACGTGATTAAAGTCAAACCAACTGATGACTCACTCTAATTCAGCTAAGCTTTTTCTTAACCACTAATCCAATTAACCAACCTTTTGCTACTTAAGTTTACAATACACTGAGCTAAATGAAAATACACTAACAAACTTATTGAGAGCTGAATGAAAGTTGAATTCCCATTATAATTTAGTATACAGTTGACAATAAAGTCATTAAAGTAAGTGTTCATGCTACAAAATTCAAGTCACAAGTGCATGATTGGCTGCACTGTCTGTGAGACGTAAATTGACTTGTTTCTGAGAGGGGCCTCGGTCCTCTTTTGCTCCCTTTCTCTGCCTTCAGGGCTGTCTGCATTGCAGCTGTCCCTTTCCACAGGCTCCTCCACCATGCCCTACTTTACCCTGTCAATGCACACTGCAGCAACAACACTCACCCCCAGCCCCCACCTCCACAGACAAACAGCACCACACACAGGCATTGGCACTCTATTCTTTACTCAGACTCATAGGAGGCAGAGCACTTAGCCTATCCTTATAACACACACACCTCCCAGACTAAATACCCACAGAAATCAACCGTTTAATAAACGTGTGCAGTGACATACAGTAAGAGATTCAGTTGGTATGAGGAGCGGATGTGCCCGGTCCCTCTTACTGTAATGCGTGATCATCTGTACTGGTTTGGCTTAGTCTTCTGCTCTCCAAACATCAGGCTAGTCAAACACATGCTGTATCTGAACGCTGGCTGCCACTCCTCACTGCCCAAACCATTCATTGGGATTGTTTGCTTTGGCTAAACGTCCTATCACCTGATCGGAGCAAGCAGATTAGAGCCTTGAACGTCAAATTGGCAGGCGTGTTACTTTGCCCATATGCTCCAATATTTTCATAAGCCCTTTGACGCCATAGCCTCAGTTTCAGGCATCCTGGGTAGCGCTGAAGCGTGTGTGGGATTGTATTTGGTTTGCCAGGCTTTAAAGAGGGAAGATCCCCCACAGCGATGGTATGATTAGACTTAAACCCTTGTGTTTAAGTTATCCCTAACAGACTAGGACAGCTAAAGGACGATGTAAAGTTCACAAAGCAAGTAGCAGAATTGGTACAGCATAAGTGTTTAATAGTTGATCTGAGTCACATGTCTTTCTTTTCGTCCCATCTTCTCACAGACTGCTTCCAAAATAAACTCTACATCTTTATTAATGGTTAAAATGGCAAAACTTTAGGAGGAAGTTGTTACCATTTGCTAATGCATCAGGTATCATTAACTAATAATAAACAATATTTTTAATGCATTTATTAATCTAGGTGAATGCTAATTTCTACATGTAAAATTTAAACGTTTCTTGATAACATTAAAGTATTAGGAATGAACATCAATTAGTGTTATTCTAGTATTATTTATATTCTATCTATCCTATTATATACTATTATTTATAACCCCAAATCAAAAAAAAGTTTGGGCATTTTGTAAAATGCAATAAAATAAGAATCTGTGATTTGTTCATTCTCTTTTAACTTTATTTAACTAACAAAAGTACAAAGAAAAGATTCTCAATATTTTCACTGAACAATTTATTTTATTTTAGATATTTTGTATGGCTCCAAAAAAAACGGTGGGACAGAGGCAAAATAAAAGCGTAAAGCTTATAGAATATCCAACTTCAATTCTTTTGAAACTGCAATAAGTAAGTAAATTGGTAATAATAGGTGAGGTGAAGAAGTGCTCCTTTTACACTTTTACTAAGTGAAAAAGGAGCATCTCAGTCTTTGCAAGCAAAAATGGGTCATGGCTCATCATTTTGTGCCAAATATCACGAGTGAATTGTCAAACAATTCAAAAATCACATTTCTCAATGCAATTTTCACCATCTATCATACACAATGTGAAATGATTCAGAGAATCCAGAGAAATCTCAGTACACTTAGGACAAGGCTGGACACCTTTGCGAACCTGCATGACCTTTAAAGCCCTCAGACGGCATTGCATGAAAAATCTTCATGGTACTCTGTTAAATATAGCCATATGGGCCCGGGAGTACTTTGGAAAACCATTTTCACTTAACACAGTTTGCTGAATCTCTGTTAAGCAAGGAGAAAGCAATATATCAGTTTTATGCAGAGATGCCTCTGAGTTCACTGAGTTCTCAGATGATCCAAAACACAGTAGAAATGTGTGCTGTGGTCCATGTTTCAGCTTGAATTTGGGGAAAAATGGACATTGATTTCTCAGTCCCACCCTCTAGCCAGTAAACATGTCACCAGAGAAGATAAGAGATGTCGTAGCCCCCAGAACCCCCCCCCCCCCAAAATAAATAAATAAAATATAATTTCAAATATACACTGCAATATTTCATAAGAAATAAGTAGATTTTCAATTTTGATTTCATGGTAACTTTATGCCAAGCCAGATGTAACGGATCAATCAACCTTTACTTTGTCTTATGTCAAGGGAAGCTCATCAAAGTCATCAGTGTACTATTTCCAGACTGCCCTTCCCCTTGACCCTAAAGTATTAAACACTTATATAAATTACTGCCTCTCTTCTTTGTGCCTACCTCAGATTAAAGCACAAAGGGCAAAACAACATCAAAAGCTCTTCCTGTTGTTCTTACAGCCTTTAAACACAGATTCTATCTAATTATAGTGTGGTCTACCCTCCCTTTAGCTCGGAAGAACACAATTTTCTTGTTGACCTCAAATATATATTCAGCACTGTTGGCGATTGCTTAGACTTCAACAGAAACATGATTTCTTTGCTAAACTTGCCCTCTATCCCCATCTAGAGGTCTGATGCAAAGCAAACCTCAAACATGGACAATTTGTTATAAACACACACACCTTTCTCTGTCCTCATGACATACTCTTTATCTTGATCAGATGTGCCATTAATTTGTTAATACTGAATGTGGGATGGTTAGAAAAGCCTTGGGCCAAGACACCATTATATAATCACCTACATGAAGTAGCTCAATAATCATGAGGTCACATGATTGGTTCCAAATTTAGCAAAGTGACATTTTTCTCCCACAAATGCAGAAAGTGATAAAGAGGAAGACCTACCATCAAGAGACAGCCAGTCATGCTGTGATGAAGGTAGGGAGGGCAGCGCACGGGCTTTATACTCAAATACAACCGAGTTAGAGATGATTTGATTACTGACAGCCACCTGCAGAGTCACCAAGCCAGTGTCATGGGCTGCAGACACACACAACCCCATAATTAGAGAGAGCAGAGGAAATCATATTGACACTTATGAGAGTTCATGCAGTTCCGCTCTTTATCAGGGGTGACATCTGAGGGCTTAGAAAATCACTGCAATCCAGGAAAAGATTTACTATATAAAGTAATACTTTTTTTTCTTTTTAGAAGCACAATATTTACTATTTACTTCTGTAATTTTAATTAAAATGTACTTCTTAAATATGGTATATTAATCAATCAGTTACTTCTGTATGAATGAAAATGAAGTTACCAGGACAGTAGCAACGTAAAACTCCAGGCTGGATGAGGGAGGCTGGGACAGAGATCTGATCAAACAGGCAAGTATAGCTGCTGTTGTCTTCCTGCCATGGCCCTGTAATTAAGACCTTCACACCACCCTGAAATATGGAGGGAAAAAAAATCTTCACATAACATATGTTTATCATATGATAATTATTAAAATAAATAAAGATTTAAAGAAAGGCAGCATTTGATTGGAGAGTAAAATACACACGCTACAATGCCATCATGTGGAAGAAAATAAGACTACAACAACTGCGTTTTAAATGTGTTTCCATGGGTATTCTGCCATCTTGTGATGCTATAATGCAACAGCACTAGAGATGTTTGGATATCAAATATTGGGTTAATAAATTAAGTTATTTTAAAATAAATAATAAAAACACATGGGTTACTAAAGACTATATTTTAAATAATCTAAAAATGTATAAATAATAATAATTACTGTTGTTGTTATTTTCTGATAATTCTAATAATTTCTCAGTGACGCTGAGCAGAGCGCACTTCAGAACAGAAGCAGGTGTGTGTGTGTGTGTTTATCTAAGCCTCATACTCATTGGTCGGTAACCACTCGTTACCGACCAATGTAAAAATATTTGAGAAAACCAATCAAATCAGAGAAGGCGGCCTATATGTGCACAGAAGCGGATGAGGCTTTGGGATGTGGGTGGACCCATGGCTGCACTCGCTGCTTGTTGAGAAGCGTAAGATCGATATGTGCTTTCACTTCAGAGAGTCCTGCGAGGCACTGTGAGAGAAACGTCACTGACAGAGCGACTATATGGACTGCGATCCACGTGCAACGCAAATTCAGCACATGCGCAGTGAACTAGGTACGCTCATTAGTCACGAGATAACCACGTGAAGTGGCGAATTTGTCCCTCTTTTGTGCTCGAGATATTAGGGTTCGGCGACATAAAATAATCAATATAACCCATAAGAAAATGCTAAGACAAGTGGCAGTTCCACTTCAAAAACATTGACATAATAGGGTTCGCGAGTTAACAGTGAGTCGAGATAAGTGAACTCCACTGTATTAATAAATAATGTTTTGAGGTTTTGATTATTTATTTGAAATGCAGAAAAAAAGCATTTTAAAGCATTTAATTCAAACAGACCTACCTCTGGGTAGGACCACTCTGGAGAGTAGTCTGTGACCATGAAAAGCCGTCCAGTGGCCTGCAACATTCCCAGAGTACCCTGGGCCACCGCTGCTGACACTACTTCTGCAACATGCATGTAGGCCAGCGATCCTGTCTCTCCTGAGCCTCCGCCAGCACTAGCACCAGCACCTCCAGCTAAAGACTGGGGGCTGCAGCATGACTGGAGGCAGAGCTCAGAGGGGCTGTATCCTGACACCCTGTTGGTTGTATTCTCTTGACCTTGCTGTTGGTTCCCACCTGAGGTGGCTGTTCCATCTGACCCAGGTGGGGCCACCAACTGGTGTGTGTATAACGTTCCTGCAGCTCCTACGGCCGTAGCGCCACTGTCCACAGAGATGAAGTCGTTGATGAGGTCAGAAAACTGGTTTCCAAAAGAGATGTCAAAATGATCCAAGCTGATTTCCATGCCTGTGCCTCCTCCGCCATTGGTGCCGGGTCCACTAAGCCCGTGGTTAGAGTTGTAGAGCCCTTGAACCAAATTAGCTCCCTGAAGCAGTGGCTGAAGTTGCTGTTGCGAGCCGCTGTTGGGCCCGTTTGTGGTGTTTCCATTCCTCAAAGCCACGACCTCGGCTCCTGCTCCATTCTCAGAGCTCTGCTGCATGAAGTGATCTGATCCACTCTCTCCATTTCCCCCTCTGCAGGCTTGTAGATGATCTCCAGACTTTAGTAAACCATCTGTCCCATTCTCAGTGACCCCAGCCTGACCTGACCCAACAGTGCGGCTCTGATCCATACCGACCACTTCCTCGTGTTCTGGAACAAGGCCTGGAAAACCTCCCTGATACTGGAGGAGCTGCAGTGAGCCAGCCTGTCCCTGGGCATCGGTGGGTGAGCCTCCATTGCAGTTGGGTCTGTGCTGGCCCTGGTGGGTGTGATGATGGTGGAGGTGCCCATTACTGCCTGGCGATTCCGTCTTTACAACCTGCAGACCCATGTAGCCTCCATCATTAGAGTTATGCTCCAGCAGGTGGCCCTTCTGGCTGGAGCTCTGCCGGCCTTGCTGGTTCTGGGCTGACTGTGGTGGTTCTTGAAGGAAGAAGCTTGGAGATCGGTTCTGGTGAGCTAAGTTGTTCATTGCCTGGCTATACCCTACTGCAGTGGCACCGGCGGAATAGTCCTGCTTTGCATCGATGGCGCTGAAATCCATCTGCTCCAGGGTGGTGCTTGGACTCAGACCCCCTCCAGAGGGTAGCAAAGAGGAAGCAGGGGTTAAAGTGAGTGAGTTCTCGGCACCTGAGCCGCTGGAAACACTACAGCTTACAACTGCCCCCACCTGGTAGCTCCCTTCTTTGGCCAGCTGTTGTTCAAAGGAAGTGTCCTCAGTCTTGATGTTCTTCACCAGCACAGAACTGAAGCTGTAGCTTGAATCGGATATAGTTGGCGAGCGTTGCAAACCATTGGTGTTGGCGGTCGAGGAGGACGAGGCACTGGATGTGCCATTCTCCTGCTTTAATCCACTTCCTCCATATGTCTGACCCTGCTTTGGGTTATTCAGGAAGCAGTCAGGGTCAAAGTTCATAGTGGTTTCTGGGATTTTAATGCTGCCGGAGTCTAGGCTGCTGGAGAGGACAAGCTCCTCAGAGATGCCAGAAGCAGACAGCATGGACAGCCCGTCTGCTCCGGGACCACCTGCATCTGCGCTCCCACTTCCTGGAAAGGCAAATTTGTGACTGTCAGAGGTGACTGCTAAGACCAGGCTGTGAGAGGTGGCATCAGGGCCCATAATATGGGTATTGGGACCTCCAGTGGGGGACATGCTGTAGACGGGATCCCCAGTCACCTCAGACATGAAAACACTCTGGGATAGGCTGCTCATGACGGAGGCGACATGGCCCATGCCTGTGACCGCTGGGCTGTCAGCCATGTCGGGGTCCGAGTTCAGCCCGCTGCTGATGGACACAGGGGAATTCTGGGTTGTGTCTGGCACTTCCACCTGATTGGTTGAGGACACCTCAGTGCTGTTCTGGTGTAGCAGCACGGGTTTATGGACTTTGCCATTGCGTTTCTCACGTACGCTCCCTCCTCCTGTTCCTCCGCTGTTCTTGCTGCTGTGGCTGTGCTCTGTCTTACCCTCTGACACATCATTATTCTGGAGCTCAGAGTGGGTGCTGCTATAGCCTCCTGAGCGCGGGTCAACTTTGGGAGAGATTATGCGGTGTTTGGCGCTGTTACATTTATGATGCACACTGCTTCCAGCACCTGCAGAGACATAACAAAAGAGCAAAAAATATTTAACAATGAATTATTAAAATAATAAAAAACACTGTATTAATATTATTAATAATAATAATATCCAATATATTTTATAATATCCAATATTACCCATACTATTTCATTCCGAACTGACTCCTTAATGATATTATCTATTTTAAAATTAACATTATTCCCATAATCAACAATTATTTTAATTTGTACTATCCATACTATTCAGAATAATTGATATTTCTTACTACTTTATTTGTATTATTATTATCATCATCATCAATATGTACATTATTATTAATGTGAACAAAAATATTTTAAATAAACATTATCAGAAAATTCCTCCCTATTATTTATTCTATTGAAACTACATTAGAACAAACACATCATAATAACTACTATTTTATGAGGCTAATTTTTGCTTTGTACACTGAAATAATACGAATTCGAACAATGCTCCACATAATGTCTTTAAAATTGAAAATGCTTTGATGCTGACGCTTTGAATGAACACTAAGAATAATTTCAGTCTTTATAGAGACTATCAATCATCAGTATTAAGCGTTTCATGAGAAGCCAACACACAGCTTTACCGTTTTGTTAATAAATGGCTGATATGTCTCATTAGTCATTTTACTGCATACTTGGCAAATGAATTTTATATGAACATACAACAAATGGCAATCAATCTACCCCACAATCATTTGTTTTAAACACTCAATTCAATTTGATTCAGAGTAACGGCACCCTACAGGAGCAACACCATGGGATTGTAAAGTGCTGTGTTGGATATTTGTGATGAAGTACTAGGTGAAAATTCATTTGTTGTATATACTTGGATAAAAAAGACTGCCCTGACTGCACAAATACACAGGAACATTACGCCCCCCAGTGGTGTCATTACAACAGACGGCTAAATAAATCAGCACGTCTATGAAATGTTCACCCTGGACCTAGAAGCTGTTGTACTCTAATTAGGCATTCAGTCTGGTCTACACTCACTTCATCTTTTAAAGTTCTTGAAGACATATTTAAAGCACTACCTGCTTCTTTTATCTCTACCTGTCTCTTTCTGACTGTCTTTCTCCCACAGCCCAGCCCTCCTGTCTGTCCCTTACCCAGAGTGCCAGTGCAGAGGCAGTTGTGAGTCCGGGGAGGAGGCTTGGTCTGGTGGCTGTCCAGTATCTGCTGCACCAGCTGCTCCACAGAGAAGCCAGAGCTGCTGTTCCCATTGCTGCAAGTCCACTTGATGCCATGAACTGCCGAGGGAGAGAGGAGACACAGTCGTCAGCCAACCAGACGAGCCTTCCAGCCCTCCCCCAGCCCGCCTGTGCACTACATCCCTGACCTTACCTAAGAGCCAGACTCCATATCAAAACCATTTTGTCCAGTACTACGAGAAAAAGAGTCAGTTCTCGCAGTTCTTTTCAGTCTACTTTCTAACCTCAGACAGAAACACGGAAAGTTCAAGAACAGATTTAAACCTGCTAAGGGTGAATTTTCAGCTGATGAGAGAGGAAAAAAGAGCAAAAGTCATCCTTGTCTCACTTCAGCTGAAGTAAAAGCCCCAGCCCTTTGACAAGGTGCTTTTTGCTGCTTAAGCTCAGCCCCTTCCTCAGAGAAAAAGAACAATAACAACAATTGGAATGGTAAAATGGCAAGCGTGAAAATAAATGCAACAAAGAAAACATGGAGATCTCTGGAGAGGAACAGTATTTAGAATATCAAACAGCATCGAGCTACATTAATATGGCTTGTGCATGCTTTGCTACTTCAGTGAGCGTAACAAGCTGAGGTGAGATTGCATGTGAAAGCAAGGGGAGGAAAAGGGAGGAGAAGAGAGAAAGAGACACAGAGTCAAAAATAGATAAAAGAGACAAAAGCGTTTGGCTTGAACTCGCAAACAGTGCTGCGTCACCAGCCGGAGCCGGCACAACAGTTGTCACATACACAGCAGGTTTCTCTGCTCTGCTGAGCTCTGCCATTCCACGCTTGGCCAGAGAATCTCAGCGGCGTTCCATAAGCCATTACACCAGCATGACCATGCTCGAACAGACAAATCAATCTCGCAGCGTGAGCCTGAACCAGAGTCGCAGCACAAGGCAGGTCATGTAATGAAAGGGCAAGCTGGTTTGGTGGATATGGCGTGACATTGTTGGGAGCCATTGGTTTTAAGGATCTGAGGAAGAATCCTGATTTACAATAGATTCTCCCACATTTCAGTCCACAGTGACCGTTACTAACTGCAGTTCTATTTATACAGCCCATCTTGCAATGTTCCTTGTGTCTGCTCCTGCTCCACACACAGACAAATGTTGTTAGGAGAATTAAATTCATGCATTTAGTGCAGAGGTGCCCAAAATGTGCTGCACACACCCCCAGGCAAGCGCAGTGCGTCCTCAGAGGGTTTGCATGAAAATATTTGGGTACTTGACATGAAAATTCAAGTCATTTCAGCTTGTCTCATAATTCATTTATAAGCATTAAAAGAAATCTGTGAATTAATCAATTAATTAACATTGAATATTAATATAAAAGTAAAATAATTAATATTACAAATTTAATTTAATATTTAGAATTCCAAATGTTAGGAATCTATACATTTATATTATCCTTTATATTATCATATTTTTTAATAATAATAATTAAAGTGACTGTCACCCCAAAGGGCCATTTAAAATTAAGATGAGTAAAATAGCATTACAACATATACATATATATATATATATATATATATATATAAAATAAAAAATAATAATAAAGGGTATATTAAATTAAATAAATGCATAAAAGTACCTCTTTTATTAGATTTTTAATTAATAATACTATTTATATATTATAGTATTACATTTATTTTTTTATATTTAAAAAAAAGGTTTGAACACAATCGGAAGGTGTTGTTCAATATTATTATTATAATTTCAGACTTTGAAACTTAAAATGCTATATATCAATGACAAATCAAATCAAAAATCTCTGCCAGCCACATCCATAAACCACACCCCTCAACTTGTATCTTTAATCCTATATTCAGGAAACATAAATCATATCAGATATCTTGTCTCCTGCTGTGTGTGTGTCTCTGATCATCTGCTCATGCAGCAGTAAGAGGGATTCAGGCATGGATGGCCCCCGATCTCTTAAATTATATCAACGGAGAGAAATGATTCAGGCCGGCCTGTTCTCCTCTCCAGCTGTAGTGTGACTAAGCAACTGCTGCCTTCTATGACCTGTCATCTGACCTCTGTTGCACATGCCATAAATACATATTTACATAAAACCACATTTACAACCTATTTTACTAGGTCTAAGATGATGTATTTCTGAATGATAATTGAATCGAGCATTGAAATCTGTCAGGAATTAATTTGATTGTGAAAAGTGTTCTCTATATGGCCGGGTCTGAGCTAAATAAAAAAGTATATAAATAACTAAATAAAAAAATTATTTACCTTTAAGCACAATAGTGAGAAATTATCAATCAATTTTGGATTTCATTAAATGTTTCATATAATGCAATAAGGCAGAATTCTAGATAACAAGAAAGCTCAAAGCTTTGATGACGAATTAAATTACATCTCAGTGGCTTTGTAAAAAACTTCAAAATCACCCTGCAAAATAGAGCCTGAGGGCAAAAATAACAAATCTATATTTCATACTACAATGATGAAACACGCTCATATCGTGGAAAAGCAGGTGATGACGCAACCTCAACACTGATGCATTTCCATGGTATCTGATGCAAATGGATTATAATGTTTGAAGCAAAGGTACAGAAACTTCTCTGCAACCCATCAACAGTTACAACAGTCTTTCTCTGAGGACTGTCAGTCAAAGAATGCATTGCTCCTCACGCATTCACTCCCAATTCAAAACACACCTTGTCCCGTTAATGAATGCAAGCTGTTTGTGTATGATATGGGTCACTCAAGGGAACACACTGGGTTTGTAGAGCTGATGTATAATGCATCCATGAATTATGCATGAATAATATAACTTTCAATGAATCTTTGACTGTTTACAGGCTGCATTTCCGCATCTTCATCACTAGGTGGTACTGTTGCTCTTCAGATGAGCTCACATCATGGATGGCTGTTTGAAGATTACAAGGGTGAATCTTGTGGCCCTATTAGCCTAATCTCAGTGCACTGTCCTGACTGGTAGAAGACATCTCGCACCTTTGCCATTGTCCACACCATTTGCAACGTTAATGACTTGCATGCATTACGGCAAATGGTTTCAATGTAGATCAGGCATGGAGTGTAATGAACACATTAGTTTACAGCACATGTCTAAAAGTCAATGTGAAAGGGAGCTCTTAAGTGATTGCCATGAGAGCTTTTAAGGGGATCGTAACACGCGGCAGCGATTACAATGTCAGCTGAGCTCGTCTGTATTCCCCTCGCTCGACATCCTGTGTCTAAAAGTGCTGACGAGAGGGATCTAACTTCATATATTCATTATCTTGACAGCCCTGTCCTAGTTCGAATGATCAATGCTAGGCATCACATACAGAGACGTGTCCTCACAAGACTCTAGGTAAACATAATTATAAGCATGTTGTCGTCGCACCCCCCCCTTTCTTTTTTGTACTACATCCTCATTAGACAGGTTTCCTCTGGTCAGCTGGTCACAAGGAGTGAGCATGTACAGGCAGTGAGATAATAATCATGTCAAGGGTGCCACATGGAAACTTGGTGCAACAAGTAAGACGGTCCAGATAAGCTAGAGCAGAGACTAACTTCTCATGAAACATCACATAGCTAAAAGGTCTTGCATTAATCATACAGAAATGTTAGAAGACAATGTCATGTATCATTGTCTAAGATTCTAAATCCAAGCTCACACTGCCCTAACCAACTTAATTTAAGTGTACACCTCATTAAATGTATTATTTTATTTCTTACATTACTTAATATTTTAGTAAGCGTAACACCAACATATCCAGTATATATATAAAGTTTAGGGTCAGTAAGATTAAAAAAAAAAAGTAATTAAAGCAGCACAACTCTTCAGCATTGATAATAATAATAAGAAATCACCAAATCAATTATATTAGAATGATTTCTGAAGTATCTGGACAGCTGAAAATTCAGCTTTGACATCACAGGAGTACATCTCAAAGTACAATAATTTAAACAACACTTATTTTAAATTTTAATAATATTTCACAATATTACTGTTTTTACTTTATCTTTTCAAATACATGCAGCCTTGGTGAGACTGTCAAAAACCATTAATACATTCTACAGACATTATTTGCAATGTATTTTTAATTAAAGGGTTAGTTCACTCAAAACAAATGCTGTTATTAAAAACGCAGCCTTGTTCCAAAGCTGTAAGACTTTTGTTCGTTTCAACACAACCGAAGATCTTTTTGATGAAAGCAAAGGTAACCACCACTTTGATGCTTCAAAGTGTTCAAAGTTCATAAAGAGATTGTAAAACTAATGAACAGACTTAATTCAGACTTTTATTCACATTTAAACATTGATCAGCGGACATAAACAGAAGCTCAACTGAACCTGCTTGACGTGCGAGAAAAAAACATCATTGGTTCTTGCTGAAACTCAAAAGTGCTGCGCAACACACGAAAATGAACCCCATGGGATCTTGCATGTCAAGGAAACATACTTGAGCTTCCGTTTATCACAACTGATGTGAGTTGATGAATCTTTATATGTGAATAAAAGCCTAAATGTAAAGCGATCGTGTCAATTCATAAAATTTGATCTAAACCTCACCCAATTTATTTGGGTTAGTTTTACGATCTCTTTATGAACTTTTAAAGTCAGTCAATGGAGGGATAGCATGCTCTCAGATTTCATCAAAAATATCTTTCTTTGTTTTTTCGAAGATTAACAAAAGTCTTACGGGTTTGGAATGACATGAGGGCAAGTAATTAATGTTAGAATTTAAATTTTTGGGTGAACTACCCCTTTAAATCGTGCATGAGAAGAGGTGCATTCAGTTGACAGAATGTGATTGGACACTCACACATGGGTTTCAGCTGGCCAATGAGTTCCTCCTTCGTCCATTTGGCCCATTCTTTCTTGTCTGTATTAATGGAGCACAGGATGGGTCCACATGGCTTCCCACAATCTTCAATAGCTGGCACATTCAGGTAGTGTACCAGGACAATGTCTGGGTTCTGGGATAAAGATAGGAACAAGAGAGAGAAAGAGGAAAAGAAAAAAAAGAAGATGTGAGTGGAAAGCTTTCATAATAACCATTTCATTTATGGAATTACATTTATAGCTGTATAATTTCCAGCTTACCACAAATATTCTTTTTGTAAAAAAACAAATTACAAAATAGTTTAAAGAAAAAGAAATACATTATTTAAACATTTAAATAAAATTATAGATAATATGTTTTAGAAAATAAGGATCATGAAAAAAGGGTCATGTTAGTTGCTAGCATATTTGGCAGCTTGCCAGCAGACTTGACCACATTTATAAAGTGATGGAAATGGAGAATAACGGAAAAAACAGGTTATTTTGCTTCACCATCACTTAGGAATTGCTCTTGCCATGGTCCCAAGAAAACACACAAACATCTCTTCTTAATAAAATAGCTTAGAGTCTACTTTCCACAGACAGTACAAGCGCAACATTAATTGCACAGGCAAAATAACGCTGAGTCTTGTGAATAAGGTGTAATCTATAATAAGCCTAATTTACATAGAAAGGAGGCGACTTTGTGCTGAAAAGAATGAAAATGATTTAATTTAAATACACACAGCGGCGCCTGGTTAAGCCAAGAGTGGTAAGTGAATAAAACTGTTTGTGCGCAAAAGTGGCGCAAATGTTTACTTATGGTATGTAGTGCCAAAATTATTCAGAGAGGACAAAATCAGGAACAGAACATCCTGAACAGGGATCTTCATGTGAACACAGGAGGAGTATTGTAAGGCTGACAAAGCACCTATTTTTTGTACCATTGTAGTTGTAAACTCACAGTGTGTGAGTGTGGGGGGGGGGGGGGCTTAATTTATATATAAACAAATTTGATCAATTTCAGGTCAGCAAGTGTTTGCTCACTTCGCTGGATACATTTTGGCAGCTTATGAATAAAAGAGTTGTTTAAAGCATATCTAGCCAGTGTGAACAACATCAATTCTGCTTGTAATCATAAAGAGCGTTGATTACAAAATGCTGTAAACAGTTACAGAACAAGTGGTCCCCTGTCACCACAGAGATTGCACACACACTCTCACAAAATCCCAATCATTCTAGAACAGCAACATTTGAATGTCATGTGAAACGCAGATACATAACGCGTACACAAACCGAATCCGTACACTGAAACGGTGAAGAAAACAGTCCCTTTCATTAGCATTTTTATTAGTTTTATGAGCATTACGTGCTGTGTGAATTGGGGGCTGCGGCTATGTGCTCCCTCCCGCCTTCAGCATTACACTTTGTGTGCAAAATCTATGCATACTGCATGCTCAATGGGGTAATGCACACAGAGAAAGACATTCATACAGCCTTTGGCACTTTTACAGAGAGCACCATGGTAACCACACCTGATCATGGCTGTGTCCGAAAGCTGACAAATGCTGGCTTAGCAGGCAGTATAAAGAGGTAGGAAGGGCACATTTCTGCCATAGTGCTTGCATAACATCCTGTCAACTACTAAGATACATTAACTTGTTCAGAAGAGATACACACTTCGCTGCATATGACAAAAGTTGGATAGAGCAATCCAGTAGTTATATGCACACACACACACACACACACACGCATACACAAACGCACACAAATTCGAATATAGTTTTAAACTTTGTGGCAACTACGCACATCATTGACGTATTTTTAAGACCAATGCATTTTTTTTTGTGTGATATTATCATTGTTTGATTATTTCGACAATAAATAAATAATAGTCCAATATATAATACATAATATAAGAAATATGCTATATAACAAAAAAATTTAAAATAGTCTCAATAAAAGAAATAAACAAACTTAATATAAATTAATAAATGGCATTAAAATGAACTTTAAATACTAATGAAAAATATATCCTTTTTATTTTGGAATAAAACCCAGGCCAATTTTCAGATGTTTCCATTCTATACTAAAATGCTGTCACTGATGAATGCTGCTTTAGTTTCAGACACAGCTCATATCATACTAGACATCTCTGAATCCCTCTATTACAGTGCTGTTGACCAGGTTCACACTGACATTTCCACTCTCAAACAGTTCTTTGACTACAACTGAATGGACTGCAAATCACAATTAGACAGAACATTGACAATCTCTGCATGGTACTAACAAGCCTTGAACAGTGACCACAGAGAGTGGGGACAAAATCTGCACGACAAAAAAGGGCGGCAGAACAAATCAAAAGCTAAATTCAGAGTGCTCAAAATCAAACAGCCCTGTAATTCACAGTGAGAACTTTTGATTGAACTCTTCAACCAGCACACTTGATATTCAAAGGGAATGTGTCAAGGTGTTTGAACAGCACCTTTGATGGATTAAAAGGAAAAGATTTGATTTAAAATTTAAATCCATAGAAAATCTGTCTTCATGAGAGGATTTTAAGAGTAAGTTCTGGTGTACTATTCTCTTTTAAGTGGATGAAGGGAGTGTGCTGGACCGGCACTTGGTTGGGGAGGGCGAACTAAGGATGCTCAGGCATGGTTCCTGCTGCTGTAGCCGTGAGCTTGTGGGAGCAGACACCAGCACTACATCCCCATATGGTACAAGCAGCTGTGGTAATCACCAGGCCATGCCCTCAATCCCTAACCAGCATGAGAGAGGTAAGTAAAACCCAGGCTCATGCAAACCTAAACACACTCTCATGCATATGGGAGTGTCAAATGCATTAAAATGTCAAAATGTCCATGTGGTTATATTTTACCACAAAATTAAAGGAAATAATAAATATATAGATAAATATAAAGATAAAAATATTTTGCTTAAAGAAAATAATATTATTTTGAAAAAGTGAAAGTGATGTGAAGGCTGTACACGTGTACGGCAACCCCTACTCTGTCCTCTGCCTTTAACCCGTAGCAGTGGGCAGCCATTTACTGCGATATGGGTTAGATGCCTTGCTCAAGGGCACCTCAATCATTTCCTACTGGTATTTAGAATTGAACCTGTGTCCTGCGGGTTACAAGTCCGACTCTCTAAAGACTAGGCCACAACTTGCATTATTTTCATGAAAACGTCACCTCCAATTGTCAGCAGCCAACAACAACAATGCAAAGTATTTTATAATTTATACATATTTTATATTTATTTTGTAAAGTGTTATATACCTAACTATAATACTGTATTTCCCCGCATATAACCCGCGGGTTATACCAGATTTTACAAACCCCGCAGGGGGGTGTGGGCTATATCACAATTTTTTAATATTTCAATATATTTGTTGCGTTCCTAAGGACGTAAGTTTTTTTTTTTGCGATATTTTCTTTCTGTTTTTCTTTCTTGCGAGGGTTGTTGTCTCTGGCACTTGTACTATCACTCTGACAGCTGGCACTGATAGGCTGTCTGACCTGTCAATCATGCAGGAAGACGTGATTGGCTGTGCTGCCATGAGGGCGGGCTCTTCTCATCTCATCTGATGATCAACACCTGTAGAATCGCTTCTTAAGGGACGTGCTGCTGCACAGCTGGAGAGACTGCTTTTTCGTTTTGTTCTGATTCTGACTTGTGTTTGTTTTCTTATTGTTTGAATTTCGCGCACAAGCACTGTGTACCGAGCCTGAACAGTTATGGATCATTGACGTCATGCGAGCAACATTTGAAATTCGAAATGTGAACTTACACAAAAAAGTTCATCAATCTATGGGTGCGGGTTATATAAAGTTGCGGGTTATGCCAACAATTTTTTACACAAAACCCCAAAACCCGTGGACTATGTTAGGGTGCGGATTATCTGCGTCTTCGGGTTATATGTGGGAAAATACGGTATATAACCATTTCCTATGCATTTAATTGCATATATGTAATTATTTTATTTATACAAATAAAAAAAATAATAAAACTGAATTTTATTTATAAATGTAATTTATGTTTTTTGTGTCAGAACTGGATTATTTGTTAAAAAATTATTTAGAGGAAAAATGAGCTTTATTATAAATATTTAAATTATTATTTATTATTATTAATATAGTATATATATATATATATATATATATATATATATACATATATATATATATATATATATATATATATATATATATATATATATATATATATTATAATATTATTATAATATTATTTATTAATAAAAAAGTCACAATACAAGTGGTGCTCATCGCAGCTCCCCCTCTCTGGATGTCATGGGTTGAACTTTACCTAGTCCAGCTCCACCTTTGTGGTGTGGTTGGACCTTCTATCTCCACCCATTACACCCAAATTACATCTAGTCAGGGGGAGCGACTAGAGAGGTGGAACTGGACTTCATGCTCTACCCATGGCTCTGCATGTGAACCATAATTGCATATTTTTCATTTTGGGGTTAATTATGACCTTGACATTTCATGATGTTCATATAAGCATACAGAGTAAAAAAGACAGATAACCAATTTAAAAGAAAAAAACTGTACATAATCTCTCAAAAAGCCAAAACCCACATACATACCAACAGAAGCCAATCTATGACCACTGTGCGCACACACATACGCATTCCTCTTTTTCGGTCCCTCCTACGCCGATACATTTGTCCCTGTTTTACAATGCACGTTTGGCAGACTTACAACCCATCCAAATATAAGTAATCTGTGAAGCTGTGCTTTAGTCGTAAATTCAAGAGTGAGCCAGAAGCGTATGACATCTCCGACTCACTCCTTTCTCGCTCTGTCTCTTCAGAGAGCTTTTACGCACCCACACAATCATGCCTGCACCCCCTCTAGACCCTCTCTCTCTTTCTGATGGCACAACAACACAATGAAAATGTGGAGTGTCTTATAAATCTATCAGGAGGCAAACTTAATTTAATTTCCTGTCGGTTGCTCTCTTTTAATAACGCAAGTTTTCGTCCAACTAAGGAGTAAACTTTCAGCCTGGTTACTACTTGATGGAGAAAATGGGATCTCATAAAGGTATTGATTAATTGTGCGATGTAATCTTTAAGCCATGTTTGTGGTACATTTCCATGGAGGACCAGAGTTTGCTTCCAGGTTTGTTGATGTGGGAGAAGGGGCCGAAGTTTGGATAGAGTTGCAGCGTGTGCAGGGCTTGTGCTATTGCGCAAACGGCATTTTTCATTATTAAAGGCATTCATTTGAGCTCAGCACCTTTACGCTAGGCTCATCCCTGGAGTGCAGAGGCGTGTAGATCTTGTACCGCTGGTCCAAAGAACCTGTATTTATCCCTTGACTTCACTATTTAAGAGCATTAAATGTTAAATGAAGGTAAAAAAAAAAAAAAAAATTCATTAGGAAGCATTCTGTGCTTGATTTCACAGAAATTGTTTTCTTACTCTTTTCATTGGTAAGCAAGAAAAACAATTAAAGCTTGTTTGTTTTTTGCTTTAAGCCTGCAGAAAGAAAGCAGATCTCAATTCTAAAGGTGTTTCTCTGTTTGTGTGTGTGTGTGTGTGTCTGGGGAACACACAGGTACCTGGAAGCACCGTGGTAACCTGGCAACTAGTAGCTGGACGCCCACATGCATGAAGCCAATGTGGTCATGAGTGCTGCCCCATAGCTGGCCTTGAGTGCTATAAATATCCACTAGTAATAGCTTCAGGGTCATTACTGCTGCTCAGGCCTGCCTCCAACCAGCATCAACTCCAACCTGAAGGGCTGGGAAGAAGTACAGGGTTTCAAATAGGTATCTGCATATTGCGGATGATTTATTGCAGAGTGGGGGTGGGACAGCGTGTTCTGGCAGATAAGTGCCTGTGCATATAAGATTGTCTCTGAGTTGGTCTTGTTTGAAAGCAGGTCGTTTGAGCTTCATATTTAGCTGGCGCTGTTTCAGATCTGGACACGTGAGAACATTACGTTATTTATTTTGTTGCAGTTGATTGCTGCTTCTTGTAATGTGAATGAGTCACTCCTGTTATGAAGTTTGTTTTTGTGTCTGAATATACTGGATAAAATCTTACATGTATAATTGGTGACATGCATGACATCATCCTGCAAGAAGTGTGGGTAAACAACAGTACAAACCCAAGCAAGAAATGAGCAATGAATTCTGCAATGTTTTAAAAATGCAATGAAAGTCTGCTGTAAATACTTCTTTCAATTATAATCTGTGAATATTAATCTTTTAAAAATGTCTGTGTGCAAAAAGTACCACGAGAACGACCTGACTAACATCAAACAAGGTTTTGTGTCCTGGAACATTTGGTTGTGAGACACTAGAGAAGCAATGATGCTTGATTTTATGGAGGTCCCATATTTTCTTTGACAGCCACGTACCAATTTCCTGCCTGGCATAACACACTCTTAATATCAATCATTGGTGTGAATTTAGTGCCAGGGCTAGCTGATTGAACATCAACAGATAGGGAGAGCATTTGGAAAAGCATAGCACAACGTAAACATCTCAAATGCTAAAAACTTGAAAAAACGAAACGAGAAAGTCTTGGCACGAGCACTATAAGAACCTCATCAAGGTTAAATATCTTAATTAAGCTAAAAAGCACACTAATGAGTCCAAGAGAAAAAGAACTAGTGCTCAAGTATCTCTGAGAAGAAAAACGTCGGCGGGGAGTTCAAAGCCACAGCACAAAAAGACACGGCCAAGCGCTGCACTCGGCTGACAGGAAACCCCTAGAGGATTATGGGAAAAAAGCATGGGAGAGACAGATCCTCTGACTCATTTCTTGTGAACGTGGTGAGGAACATACCCACTGGGTGTACAAGCAGACCCATTTCACTAACCCATGTTACATAAATCACAGCACTTCTGATATGCTGCAACAAATATTTAACTTTTTGTCTCTATCTGTCTCGCTATTTTTAACTTGATAGAAGGGCTGTGCTCTTAAAGTACCGCTGGGTTCAGTTCTGGAGGAAGAGAATGTACTCAGACATGATGTAGAGGTCAGTGTCATTGTGGAGCATCAAGAATTTTCTCTACAAAAAAAGCGACAGAGACTTTCAAGAGAATCGAGCGTCAAACAGGTTGTAGTTGATTTCATTAGGGTAAAATGGGAATAGTTGAGAGTGTGAGGATGGGTGAAGTTTAGCATTTAGAGTGTGTGAAAGCATGTATGCTAATGTGAGTGTATGATACAGTCAGTGTGGGCACATAGAATAACCAATCCAGGTGTCTAAATGCATTTTAGGTGTTGTAGAAGAAAGTCATACCAGTGCTATTTTAGTACACTCTTCACAATAAAGGTTCTTTACTGACATTGATGATTCCATGAAGAACCATCAAGATTCATGGAACCTTTCCACAACTCAAAAGGTTATTTATAGTGGGAAAAGGTTCTTTAGATTGTTAAAATATTCTGCGCTCTAAAACAATGGTTCTTTTTGATTGATTGATTGATTGATTGATTGATTGAAAAACCTTATTAATCCCAGAGGGGAAATTCATGTGGTACAGAAGCAACTACATAGTATAAATAAAAAATAAAAAAGCTACACCAAATCATGATCACATTTGATTAAGTCTCACTGCAGATTGAAGAAAATACCTTCTATATTGCTCTTTTGAGCATCGTGGATAAATAAGCCTGTTGCTAAATAAGTTAAACACTATCATGGAGGGGGTGTGATTTATACTTCATGATGGAAGATAGCTTCCCTACCATCCTTTCTTGTTCAATTTCATCTACAGAGAGCACTACATAACTGAGCTGGCTTTCCTAATCAGTTTGTTAAGTCTGTTTTTGTCCCCAGAAATCCCTTCACACAAACATACCAGAGCATAAACAATTACATTTTACATTTATGCATTTGGCAGATGCTTTTATCCAAAGCGACTAACATTAAATTCAAGGAACACATTGATATTCTAATCAGTTCTTGCTTTCCCTAGGAATCAAACCCATGACCTTGGCGTTGTTAGCGCCAATGCTCTACTGATTGAGCTATAGGAAAGCTTACAGATGCAACTACATCATCATAAAAAAAGTCTTTAACAATAACCAGAAAAACCTAAAAGATCTCAATCAATAAGTGGATACGACTCTGACCCTTTTAAGAACTGTTCACTGAAAGGCTCTTTGGGGAACCCATAATGGTTCTTCTATTGTATCCTTGTGTCACGGAAATGGAGGACAGACATGGAAGATGAGTGAACGCCAGAGTTGAGAGATCTGCCGTGTTTGTGACATTAAGAGTGCATCATTGATGTACTATTATAATGTTTATATTATATATATTTTTTATTTTGATCCTTAAAGTTGTATTAATTGTATTGTGTTTTTGTGTCTATATATGTCTATATAGTTTTAATTTAGTTTTAGTTTCTTTAGTTTTAGTTATTTCAGTACTTCAGTTTACACTAAACAAAATGAGAAATGTTTCCAAAATAAATTTAAATATTTTATGATTTATTTTATTACATATTTTATCAGTTATTGTTTATCTTATTTCAAGAAAATATATTTGTATGGTTTTAGGGTTTAGAAAAATTAAGCAACTCTGAGAAATTTGAGCAAATAATTACATTTCTTTCATAATTTCCTCACCCTCCTGTAATTTTGAACATGCATGACTCTTTTGGCTCTTTTGAATAGAAATTGTTCCTATAAAGAAAGTCAATAAAACACTGGACCACAATAACTTTCATTGCATGATTAAAAAAGAGAGAGAGAGACATTTTCCAAAATATTTTTTATAGTTTTGTAACGACATGAAGGTAAGTAATGACAAAATTTTGATTTATAGTTGAACTGTCCCTTTAAGAGTACATGTGCCATACAAATATAAGAGTCCACCATCATGATGAGTGAAAAAAAGTGTGTGTGTTTATGAGCGAGAGAGGTGATTAAAGCCTTGCCCTGGCGGGTGCCCTGGCTGTGGCATGGTGATGGATGAAGCAGTGTGTCCGTCATTAGGCAGTAGGCTGGCCCCTGGCACCCACACCCAGCTCTTAAATGTATCCATACCTCGCTGTCCCCCAGTGCTGCTGTTCATTTCAAGGTCAATTGACTCAGTGCTGCGCTGGGAACAAAACATCCCCCTTTCTTCATAGTTTTATTTCCCATTACTGACTGGCGCGCTTATGTGTGCGTGTGTTTGTACACAAGTGCTTGTGTGTGTGGGTGTATACACCACGTCAAAGCCGATGGTGTGCAGAAAATACCCTACAGCTTGTGTCTAGTACAGAAGAAGACCCTTGCGTGAACCCTTTAATGTTTATGAGCCTGTATATGCAGAGCATTTTAAAGTGCAAGTTAATAAAAGTCAGTCACTTTAAACCGTTATGAAAGCTATGATGTCACTTCCTGCCAGAGCAAACCTGATTAGCATGGCTTGTTTTTCCTGTCGCGGAGCCAATATCAAAAAACGCCAAACTCGCATTTGGGAAGTTTCATACAAGGTTCAAAATTGACTTTTTGCCACACCTGAAACAGCAGGTTTATTGAGAAAGTTTACCAGTGAGGAATGTTTCTCATTGCCAATTAAACTGAGCTGTGTTGTCTTACATATTTGTGGAAAACAATGGACGTCATTGTGCCGCTCGCAACAGCAAAATGTCCTTATGAAATGCTAAATTATGCCACAACTGAGGGATAAAAATAGATATAATTCACTATATTACTAATAATCCATATTTGTATGTATTGTCAGAATGTAAGGCAGAAATTCAGCTTTATCTTAATGTGACATTTCATATAAAAAGTGGAAATCTGTTGGACTTAAAAGTGCAAGCTTGCTTAGACATGCTTAGCTGACCTTCTGATGTTAAGTAGCAACTTAATATACAGCAACAGCAATGCAAAAAATTATGAATATTGGTAAATTCACACATTCAAACACCGATTAAGCACTCACCCCAGCACCCTTTAAACTCTGCCTATGCAATCTCAGACTACTGCTGTACAACGACCAGCTCATCTAACGCCCACATACAAACACACAAACAAACATACATTTTCTGCAGAGAGCTGCACGCCCCACAGGAGGTGCATGTAAATCCCAGCCCCATGGGATGCACAGTAGGAAATGGGTGAGGAACCCAGCATGGTTATTTGACAGCTCCTCACTTTACGCTCAAGGGTGTAAAACGACACATCATCCTCCACTTCTCAAGGACTATAATGTGCCATTCTCTCTCGTTAGGTCTCGGCTCGACCCCACTCGATAGACATGAGAGAGAAAAGCGCGTGGAGTGGTGTTAGCGAATTTAACTTTTAAGGAAAAGGACGGAGCCGGTGCAAAGCACGGCAGAGCGCTTCTTCAGGAGCCAGAGGCTGAGGCCTGTGATGTTTAATTCAGTAGCCCATAATGACTCAGATGAAGTCAAGAGCCAGCTTTAAATAACTTAGCTTCCAGGGGCAGAACTACTCAGCTCACAAGAGTGTGTCCGTGGAGCGCGTGGTTATGTGTTTGCCCAGGTATCAACATGTAGTTCTGCAAAAAAAAAGAAAGAAAGAAAAAGATATTCTGTATTCTTTGGAGTACATGTTCATAGCAGATCAATTGGAGTTTGCACAGAGTGCAGAGGACAAAATGTAGGAGCTACAGTAAAAGTACAGATTCCACCTTCGTTGCCACTAATGTTTCAGTTATTCATCTGGCAGCTCTCCATTAGCTCCGTGAGGGTGTGCCCTGAGCAGACCGGGAGCAGGCCGTTTGGGAGCCATCAGTCGACCGTGATGGACTCAGTGGAGCCTGGTGACTGTGGTCCTAATGTCTAAAGTCTCTCACAGGAAGTGCAGTGAAGAACACCGCAAAGACAGTCAGCCTTTACAGTCAGTCTAACCTTGCCGGTTAACCCGTTTGCTGGGTTTTAGATGAAGGTGTCCCTACCAGGCTTCTCATCTTGAAGCTTCAGCCATCATCTTTTTGGTGAAGCCGGTTGACCAATTATTATTTTTAGTTAGCCATGCTGGCCCTTCAGCAATAACAACACAATTCTAGTACTAACTAACATTAACTAGCAGAAATTCAAATAATGACAAAAATACTTTTCTAGATTTGAATTTAAAACTTTTTGTTTCAGTAGAAACTAAACAAGATAAATTTACTTGACATAAATTTAAAGACATAAGGGTGAATAAGTGATGACAGAATTGCCATTCTGTCCCTTTAAGTCCACTGTACTTTATCCAATGAAAATAGTGTTCACATACATTTCTCTTCAGAAATCCATTACTGCTTGTTTATGTATTCTTTTTTTTTTCTAATGATTTGTAACGAGTGAATTATTTTTATTTTCTTCTAATGATTTGCACTGAGTGATTTATAATCAAGTTAATGATTTATGATTTATGTTTTTGAATGACTTCTTTAAATTTATGTACACTTTAGTCTGTAGCAAATGTAACCACTTATTAGTTAAAGCCTTTACTTTGCTTTTCTGTGTTTTTCATAGAATAATGATGAATATTGTCTGCATGTCTCACCAGATAGAACACATTATCAGAATGTTTTGAGAAGTCTCTCTGTTGATAGTTGGAGCCTGAGCCGAGTTCAGCCTTGGAGTCAGTTGGAGTGTGGAGTGTATCTGTGTGTGTGTTTAATATGGTCTGTATTGGTGAGGTGATTAACTGGCACCATAAGGAGACGGAATGACTTGTTGTTCTCAACAATCTGACGCCTAGGAATGCTTTTCTGCAACCCGGAAGGTCACTTAATGTGTAAACCAGATGCCTTGTTGTCAACCATGCGATCGAGGAAGATATGCTTCAGATTGTCTGCTCTTGTGAGTGAAATTACTAGTTTTGTTTACCTTTCTTTCTTTCTTTCTTTCTTTCTTTCTTTCTTTCTTTCTTTCTTTCTTTCTTTCTTTTTGCCAAATTTAACCTTTAGTAATGGCGTAGTTAGTAGCCTCTGTTAGAGTATAATTGCTGTAACAATGTTATTGTATTTGGGGTGGCCTACAAATTCATTGTGAGACTTGAAGCTTCTGCTGATGAAACTGCAAACTATTCTTCACTAAATTTTCTACAATTGACTGCACTTCTGGTCTATATTCATCATATCTGGTCTTTGGTTCTTAAATGTACTTCCCCTACACTTATTTTAAAGGTATTTAAATGTTTTTACGGAAAAATGAGGAAACAAAATATATATTTTATCAGTATTTTTTTTGCAGTGCAACCTGGACCAGATTGGAAAATCATGTTGGTCTAAGCTGTTTTTGTTTAAGCAGGCAAGCCTGAGTTTTGATTCTAAATGTGATCCTAAGCCAGAGTCTGAACCTTGAATACTAGAATCATAAGGTGCAGATAATGCTGAAGCCATCAATGATTTATATTTTGTGGAGAAGGCTCTGTATGGCAAACTGTTCCTTGAGTGCTAGGCTTCTGGTTCCTGACTGAATCACAGATAAGCAGATAGGATCACGGACAGCAGATAAAATAAGATACCATCTATAGCCTGAAGATGCTGAGGCACTAGCATCAGTGTAATCTGGAAATGGCCTAGTGGGTGAAATTCTGGACAAAAAAAGCAATTAAATAAAACATTTTTCCATGATATTGACTATTACAACAACAACAACATGAGGTATAAAATCGGAATGCTGCAATATTAAGTTGTGCACTGAGAGGTCTAAGAGCACACTGACCACTCCAGCTGGAGGGCTCCAGGGTGCAGGCGCTCAGGAGACACCCCCAGATGCCTACACACATAAACCTTCGCCCTGTGGGACACAGAATCAGCCGGTAGTTGCCTAGCGACCAGCAGAGAGAGTTAAGTCACTTTATGAGAGAGGCAGAGAGAGAGGTGTTGGGCAGAGGGCAGAGCAGAGGGTGCTGAAATTGGTATGATGGCAGGTGAAACTAGTGAGGAAAAAGAGAAGAGCGGAAGGAGTAAATTGAAAAAAAAAAAAGTACTGAAACAATACAAGAAAATACAATTTCGGCAGTAGTAAGGTGAAAATCCAGAAGAACAGAGATCAAAACAACTAAATTACTTACATGGTCTCATTCTGTGTATGCAATTGAAATGTTTGACCAAATGTCAATAATCTTCTAAAATATATTATGCATTAAAATGCAAAATTCACAAAATATTATGATTGACAGACACATTTAAAGAAACCTGCATTTGCAAAATGTAATGTGTCACGACAAACCGAATTAATATGTTACAAAAGATTTCTTTTTCAAATAAATGCTGTTCTTTTTTCTACTCATCAAAAAATCTATTAAGCAGTTTCTTGGGCACCAAATCAGCATATTAGAAGGAGTTCAGAAGGATCAAGTGACACTGAAGACTGAAGTAATGGCTGCTGAAAATTCAGCTTTAACATCACAGAATATATTACATTTTGAAAATATTCAAATGGAAAAGTTATTTTAAACTTTAACTTTTCACAATATGAATGTTTTCAAATAAATGCAGCCTTGATGAGCATCAGAGACCGATGACTAAATGACTAACCATGAACTTTTGAAAGGTAGTGCACACACAAAAGAACGGCTGTGTTATTCTAAATAAATAAGATTTTCATTATCTAACTTTCTCCACCTCTGACACATTTTCTTTTGTGCTAATGTGACCAAAGCATTATGGGTGGGGAACAATTTGAATATCAATAATAATAATAATATCATAATCCACTTTTCACAATCCAACAACAAACAAATAGTTAAAATCTAGTCTTAAAATCTAGTGCTCCACATGATCCTGTTTCACATGCAAATGTGCTCCATTGCTCTTGCTCCTTACTGGACGACAAATGCACAGTGAAGGTCAGTCACTATTACAAAGAAAATACTCTCCTCATCGCGCAAGCATGCTGCACAGTGACCCGAAATCTCCTGCTATCAACGGAAGCCAGCTGCCCTCAGAGATCTCCCCCAGTCCAATCTCAGGGCCATGACAGAAACCGAGCAGTGCAGACCTGCTGCTGCGTAATAGGAAATTAATTGAGATCATCAATATGGTATTAATCATTAAGGCACAGGTGCTGAGATAGCACTTTTGCCTGAGTGAGCCTGTTAGAGATGCACACGTTTAAAAAAAGTTTGACCTGCTGTTCGGTTAAAGTGTGTGAGAGAGCAAGAGGGAAAGAGAGAGAGAGAGAGAGAAAATGATAAAGAGAGAGAAGAGCGAGTGTGTCCTGTGCTTATTAAGTCTGTTGACCAACACGCAGCAAGGTGTCACGGTAAAATGCATCACCATGAACGTCAATGCCATTCTGGTGAGCAAACACAAAATCCATCGCCTGCATCCGTCCCTCGGCGAGGTGGGGTGTGGACAAACGTCACTCAGTGCTAATCAGGCAAACACAGCACAAATTGCAGCGACTACATTAAGCGGCTGGGCACGGCACGTCTCCAAACAGTCGAGGGTGTCTAACTGAGCGGACATTCCACAACATAAATTAAACATGGCATGGCTAGATAGTGCTCATGCTTAGATGATGCATGGCAGCAGAGATCGATGTGGAGACAGGAGCGGCTCACCGAGCGGTAGAGAAGAGACACGTGGCGCAGCTGAACGTGGCCCTGCGTGGGGTCCGGCACTGCACTTAAGTACGCAGAATATCAAACAAGCAGCAGGACAGGCGGAGGAGTCTTGACAAGCTCACTCACACAGGCATAAGGGTTGAGCTTATGAAAAGTTTATGAGTTCTGCTCAAAACAGATTGATTCAGGGTTAAAGCAAATACCAAGCCAGAAAACCCCTGAAGCTGAGAGAGTGGATTGGGTAAAGAAGACAAAAGCAAAGAGAGAGAGAGAGAGCAAGCAAGGGAGAGTCAGACAAAAACCCAGAAAGAGGACAATGTGACAGAGGTTAGGACTGAAAAATAAAAAGATTCACATGTCTATTTCTATTCAGTGACTTGCATATGAATTATATTCCTAAAGGCACTATAAACATCTATAAACCTTTGTGCTTTAAATCTTCTAAAGTTGCATGGCAGTTTGTGTGAAAAAGATGTATGTAATGAGTGCAATATTATACAATTTTTAATCTGCCAAATAATTTTTATCTTATTTTTTTACATGACTACCAGTATAAACCCATGCATCGCTGTACACACTTATCCTTAGCACATTTCTTTAGAAATCTCTTTAAAAAACAAAATATTATTCTGTAAATATGCTTTTGTTTGACCAAAAGAAAAACTTTTTCTCTCTGATGCTGCCCATTTGATAACAGCTTTTTACTGACGATGTTCAACTGATCATTGAATCGGATCAGTAAACAAATTGTTCTTTTTGACCTGGTTTTTTTCAAGGTTCACAAATTTGACTGAACGATTTGTTCATGAAGCAGACCTATTCGTTCAACTTATTGATTTAATGTTTCTGCCTCGATTACAGCTCACTGATTGGCAAGATTATCAATGAAACATTATTTATATTTCCATCTATTCCTTCCACAGAGCTATCACAAGTTATCAGAGGCTTTGGAATAAATCCACTTAAAACATCTTATGGTGCATTTGAATGCTTTTTGACATTTTTAAAACATAAATTGTACGGAAAATAGCTGTGTGAAACAAGATTTTTCTCTTTGGGTTATATACAATAGGTTTAGAATGGCATGCATGTCAGGAAATGGATTTTTCATCTCCGGGCGAACTACCCCTTTAAAAAGGAAGGAGACACTTGAATGTGACTCTTGCTAGGAGATTGTGGCCAACGTGTCAGCAGTTAGCGTGAGGGTGTTTAACATGCTTGGCCATATGTTTGACCTCTCTGAGGTCTGTAGCTTCAGGCGTTGAGGTCTGTGTGGGGTCACCGCAGGTGTGAAGCAGATGTGGAGAACAACGCTAGCTCAGGTGTCCATAAAGGCAACAAACAATGGCCTGTCAGCAATCGTTAGCATTGATGTCTTACTGCAGGTACAGTAAACAGGACCTGTATTAAAAGCAATGGGTGCCGAGTTAATCTTGTGTAGTCTTTTCATCTAAAAACAGATTAAAAACACAAGTGGAGGCAGAGAAGTATCCAAAAACTTAGACATACAAAATTTCCATATTACTCAATGTGAATTTTGATTGTGGAGTTTTATAACAGAGATTTAAAGATTCAATAGAATCTTTTGTTTCTTCTGTCTACCGTTCCCTATAAAATTGAGGTATTCTTCTCCACTAGAGCCACACTGGCCAACTGTGAAATAATAGGGGATGTGATGTCATCAAACGCTTCTGTCTTCAAAAGACAAGGGTGGCTGGGGAGCAGGACTCTTTGATGTGGCCCCCGGAGGGGTCTCTAGCCAGCCTGCTATAGAGAACAGAGCTGGAGTCTTCAGAGAGATGGGCCCTGGGCTCTACCGATCCCCATACACCCACCCACGCCCACACATTCCATGATCAATAGTGAGTCTTAATCAATCTCAACAATGCCACTCCTCTCTTCCTTAATTTCTGCCCTGCCAGATACAGACAGAGCAGTTTAAAAGGCAAATAGACGAGTGTGTGCTGGTGCATATGTGCTTACACAAGTGTTCACACAAAACAAGAATTGTTTTTTTTGCAAGAACTGTTGCTTGCCTGTGATAAACTCTCTACCATGATGCTAAGGTGTTCTTGGCAGTTGCTAAAGTATTGCTAAAGTGATCTGGGTGGTTGCTAGGGCGTTGCTATGGGGTTCTGGGTGGCTGTAAAGGCAATTCAGGGGGTTCTGGTGGTCATTAGGGGTTGCTATGTTGTTCTGGGTAATTGCTAAGGTATTCCTATAATGTTCATTAGAGTGTTGCTAGGGTATTCTGGGTGATTGCAAGATAAAAGTCTCCTTCCTTCCTTTAATGTAAGTCTGTGAGATTTTTTTCTCCTGTTTTGGAAATTTACTCATGTCAATCCAAACCTGCATGACTTTCTTTCAACCTAAATTGGACCACAAAAGGAAAAAAAGACTTTATATTTTTTTAAATATATTCTTTAAAGTTCCACTGAAGAAAGTCATTCAGGTTTGAAACATGTGTAAATAACTTTTGAACTCTTTAACAGGAGACAAACATTACTAGTTAAGGTTTTTTAGTAGTTTTAATGGCTCTTCCAACCACTAATAATAGTAAAACTATTACGAATCATAATGAGAAAGTAAATTAGCTAAGTAATGCGGTGCTAAAAGAAGCAAAATGAAACAACAACTTCAATTTGCTCTGTGAACAGCACTGACCACAAACATGGTTGTGGATAAACAGATTCAGCATGACACTGCTTCTCTCGCCCCTCTCCGGTCCTTTTTAATTGGCTGAGTGCTCTTGTTATGAATTGATGAAGAGAGGAAGGACTCGGCAGGGAGCGTTACAGAGGTAGCATTAAAAAGCATTACTTTAACAATGCACCTGTCTCATATGGAGAGAATCAGTTTGTACTGAAATAATTAAGGCAGAAGAAAAAACAATAAATCAAACTACTGAGCATGTGCAGGAAACCACCACAGGAAGAGACCTCCGCTCCATTTGGTATCATCTGGGGCCTACGGGCTAATTTGTTTACATCCATAATACATTCAAAGGATTTATCTAACTTGCAAATGAGCTTTCATTTACTGGTCCAAGAGGTACTGTGGATTGCAGGGAGCAGTGGATAAAGAGAGGAAAGGTGTGAGGGAGTAGGAACAGCTGGCAGGGCAGGGAAAGGAGAAGGGCGGAGGCCGATTTAACCCTTCATCACCCAGGCGAAAGCTTTCTGGGTCATCAGTGCTTTATACAAGCGTGTGAGCGTTTTAACAAACATACATCACATCTGGTTGGATCAAGTCAGAATGGGCTTGGATAGTCGCCATACATGAGCGGCGGTGTCTACAGAAGTCAAAGGTCAGATGGACAATCTCTGGACCAGTTTCAAGAACACCATCTAGAAGTGACAACTCCATAACAGATTGTCTTGTGTCCAGACAAACTCTGATTCTATGCCAAATGCCCGAATAACAAAAGGTGTATGTGTGTGTATGAGAGAGGACGGGCTGATCCCTGAAGGGAAGAGTGTAAATGGCTGGTAAAAGGTCTCCTCAACACTGCTGCAGGGGCTGCGTTGAGGCAGTGGCCTCTCTAAAATGATATGGTCAGGAAGTATTTTCTGTGGCCGGCTGATAGAGACACAGTTTTAACCAGTGACATGAAAGCAGTTTCCACATTTATTCTTGTAAATGGAATTACAATAGATAGACAAAAGTACCGGTTTCAACCTTCAAAAAGGATGTACAGTAAAAGTGCCATTCAAGCAGTTGAAATGAATTGTGTTGTGTGCTATCCAGTACAACGGGATTGTGTGAGGGATAGATTGCGAGAGGGCATTAGAGAAGAAAAGACGTCTGTTTTAATGAAGGAAGCAACTATCTAACTATCCCATTTCTATATTTGAAAGGAGAGCGGAAAAAAGGGACTATAGTGACTGAGACGGCGATGGAGTCTAGAAGTTCATGAGAACATTGAAGGGAAGGTGTGCTGTTTCTGTGTGTGAAAAAGGGTCAGAGAGACAGACAGAGAGAGAGAGAGAGGTTTGTGGGAAGAGGACAGCAGATCTAAAGATCCTCAGAACTGCAGTGAGGCGAACTCATGCTGAGATTCAGTCCCAGAATCGGAGAGGCTTCAGGCTAAACATTCATACTGCTGCTAAACCACCGACACTCACACAAACTGTGATCTCAACATATAAACAAGCATTTGTATACGTTTCTGACCGCTTGCACAAGAATATGCACCCAAACATAACACACACGCTAAACATATGTAATTGTTATGTTCTCACAGACGGCTCTGTCTCCAACCACCTTAGTCTTCTTCGTCTGAACGGATGGGGTCAGTGTCGCCCTACGAACACACACGCTACTGTGTGTGGCTCAGCAAATGCTGAGCCAATATCTTACATAGATATGGCAAGGGCACTGATGAGAGAGAGCGAGAGGGACAGAGAAAGAGAGACAGAGAGGATAAAGGAGAAAAAATCAATACCATATCTCAACACTAAGCACAAACCAAGCCAAAGCAGCAGGAGTGTGCAGGTTGCTACATAAACTGGACAGCTTCATCAGGGTTCTTCAGCACACCAAACACACACAGTATTTCCTTTCATTTCAGGCAGGCTTAGGAAAGCATGTGCATGTGCCTGCTGGGAGAGCGGCACTGGGTGTTGGTTAGCTCACGGAATGGAGGATCTAATACCGCACCTCCATTTTCCCTGTCCAAACACTATTTTTTCTCCTTCTCTCACACACAAACACAGACGTACACTGGCCGAGCCCTCAAAATACCCAGTCTAAAAATAGCTTGCAGGGAGGCGTCGGCCCAGCTATTATTATTACGCGCACGTCCTGCCCGCCCCTACCAAGGAAGGGGACTAGACTAATGCTTTTTCTGGTGCAGGCAATTAAAAAACTATTTGTCACCTGCCTAGCGCTGATGTTCGGGCCCCTGGCGCAGGATTACAGGGGCCCCCTGATCAGATCAGCCCGGAGTTGAGATGGACAAATGAGAGATGGGAGGGAAGAGAGGACTGATAGAAGGATGGGAGAGCAGAGAGCAGGCCTGGGAGGGTTCCTGATTTATACAGACAGGTTAATACCAGAGCAGCCAAGCCTCTGACTGCCACTGCCATCAGGAAGTCATGCAATATTTAAAGCCCACCGAATTAAAGACGCTCGGCTTCAGGGACCATGGCGAAAATAGGAATGTATTTGTCTGCAGGCCTCTTGACGGTTTTGTAGTGTACTCACATAAACATATACTGCACATGCAGAGGTGTAGCAATCAATGTAACACTTTTTTAGAAAAAAACTTTTGGGAAATCATAATTTATACAGTGTAAAGAGATACATTCTTATTGGTCATGTGGTGAGAACTCATGATTTCCCCCAAAATATATGATTATTTCTGAAATATATTTATTAGCATTTATGATTATTATCATTTCCAAATATATGATTATTAAATAGAATAATTGCAATATAACTGTTATTTAAAATCATCATTATTATACAGTATATGGTTATTTTGGTTTTTGCCAAAGAATATAATCCTAATAATAATTAATAGAAATGATACTTTTACTTTGCTTGGTGTAAGGAGAAAAAAGATCTAGAATTATTTCATCGTATAAAGACAAAAAGGAAGACTTTTTAAGACTTTTCAGCAAACCAGGCTGGGTACTGGGCGATGGGCGATAATTAATGCTAATGATTCAAGCTTGACTTTTCACAGAGTTCCTATGTACCTTCATACCTGGGCTCCACAGCTGCGTTGTCAATCGTAAGCAGGATGCGCACACATTTGAGACATGCACACAGAAATGCTGAGCCATTGTCACCTGAGGGATCAATACCCCTGACTAGAACAGAAAGTGAGGTGTTGACAGATTCAGATATGCACAAAAGACTGACGGAAAGGTTCTTTTAAAGGCCCAGCCCAGAACTGGAACCTAGCACGTGTTTGATTGTTTCATTCATACTATAGATTTGGCCACAAAACAATTACCATCACAGAGCATCAATGTTTTCCAGACACCTCATTCTGAGAAACGGCAGATGCTTTCCTGATACAATTTTGGATGTTATGGCAGCAGGCGAGTCTCACAAATAGGCCCGATTGGATTGACTGAGGGCATCTTCTTCCTCTTTATCATTATTAACGAGATGAAGACAGAAGAAAGATCTGTTGGAGAATAAGAATGGAAAAAAGGACCAGGCTGATTTTTTTTAATGATTCTATGCAGAAAATAAACGCTTGTACAAAATTGATATGAACATAGTTATATGAAAAAACATTTAAAAAAAATACTGTGAGATATATAGCACTTTTTTAATGATGGTTATTCCAAATGTGCATATATTCTGTTCTCTATCATTTGTGAGGGTGCAAAGAGCACAGACGGTCCCCCAAGCCTTCTAACGAGCAATGGAGATGGACCAGTGAAAAAGGCCATCAAAGCTCTCCGGGCGTAGGGCAGTGTGCCAGACTCAGGTTCTGAGTACGGTTATGGTGGCAGTAAATAGCTCTGTGGAGGTAGTTTATGTGTCCCCATGTGGCAACTTCACCCCCTCTCGCCCCTCCCCTCTCCCCTCTCCCCTCTCCTGATTCCAGCACTGACACACCCTGCATTGCTAATTTACAAGGCAGCTCATTAATGGTGTGTGATTTACAATGCTCATTTGAATCTCTGATCTCTGGCTGATGAAATCATCACCTTACAGAGGCCAAACACACACACACACGCACACACACACACACACACACACGCACACACGCACGCACACACGCACGCACACACACACACACACACACACACACACACACACAGAAATTACAGGCAGTGCATCAAAAAAGGTCCAGAGCCTGGGCCCAATAACACAGGCCTGTCCCTGGCATTGATTGCACAGGCTGCTTTAGAAAACATGAATCTAAAGCAGGAAAGGTCTGAGCTGTGCCAACTCACCTCTAAGAGACACATGCAGGCCCTGTTTACACCTGGTATTTAGATATGTTACTGGTGATCTGATCAGTAGTGGTCAGCTGTGACACATGGTAGAAAAAAACGCATCTCCTGACCTGAGGGGCCGTCTCTGATTTTGATATTACATGCAATTCATCACAGCATCCACCTGTTATTTGTTCATAAAGTCTGAAAAAAGATTGAAAAAATATATTTTACATTCATTGACCTTGTATATCAAATTGTTGCAAATCAAAATGTTTGGTTTTGCATTGTATGTCATAGTTTTCTGGCAAAATGTGTTTATAAATTAGTGAAGTTTATAGTAATTTTCAACTATTGCATATTTTCCTTTGGTAAATTTTAATGAACAAATTTTTTTTGTAATTAATGTAACATTTAATGAAAAACAAGAACATATTGTAGAATATATTCCAGAAAATATAAAAATATGTTAATTTATTTTTCTCTTTATGAACAAAAAAATAAACAAAAAATTAAATATTTATAATTTTATTAAATGTTACGTTAACTTAAGTTAACTTTTTTTTCCTCATACAAAAACTTAACTTACAATAAATGGTAAAAATAAGTAGTATAAAATTAAAACATTTCTAGCATATCTATAAACACATTGCTAAAAATAAAAGTTGACAATTCATTGAAAGTGTTGGCAGTGAAAAGGTTGGCAAGGCAAGTGAAAATCGAAAGTACTGAGCCAGGAGAAAAATAAAATCCTTATGGGTGAGTCCTGATTTAGTGACATCCGGTTTTAAATGGTTTGTCCAATATTGATGTTAATACCAGGTGTAAACTCGGCCAACACGTGCACACACAAAAACAAGTTAACCCGCTAACAGAGCATAGCGCTCCCAAGGCTCTTCAGACAGTGTCCTAATAGAAAAGCAGTGATCATGCTCAGACGCCCACATAACCTGCGGCCCATGAAGCGCCATCGGTGCCGTGTGATGCGGGCTGCTGAGTCTATAGGTAAGAGTTGGATTAACACAATAAGGCAGGTCAATCTCCTGCTCTAATGTCCCAGACGCACAGAGGGAAACGGCTGGACACACACGGCTGCCAGCGGCCGGCGCTCAATAACTGGCTGAATGTCAGTTTGGCTCACTGGCAGACTCCTGCCCTTTCACAGAGCTCTGAATTATTAAGCAGCCATCTCACATCCTGGCTCTCTCACATCTCTCTCTCTCTCTTCTCTCTCAGCTCGGTGTCAATGTGAATGGCTTCTGTATTGAGTAGAAGGAGTGACATGCAGGATATGTCGAGGAGACGCTGGATAATGGGGAAAGTGATATGCAAAACAGCATAAAGTTAGTTTGGAAAGGGTTAGGTCAGAGGAAACCCCATATACACACTGGCCCATTGCACCAAGACGAAAAAGACAGAGACAGAGAGAAGGAAAAGTTAATTTTCATTTTCTCTGCTGCTGGCCAGTGACCCTTAATATGGAGGAAGTCTCTCTCAATGGGAGAGCAATGTTCTGACCTGACTGAAGAGCTGATGGGGTCAGGTGGAGAGGAGTGTGTGATGAATGAAGGAAAGAGAGTGTGAAAAGTTGAAAAGGTAGGTTGGAGTACTAAATATGTTACTTTTGCTTACACACGTCATCTCACATATTTAGTTCTCTATTTTACATAACACTATCTTCAAAGAGATAATTAACCCAAAAAATTGGACCGCATTGGTTTCATGTTTACAAGAAAACTAACCATAGAAAAACACTGATTGAGATTATGTCAGCTATAGCGCCCCTTGTGGCAATGATGACAATGTAACACATACTTGCAACGGTGCATGTAATTGGGCTTGCATAGCAAAATCTGTGTCTAACCTTAAACAAAACTCTAAAACTCTACAGACTGATCTTGAAGGATTTTAATCTAGGAACATGTCCAACTAGTATAAATAATGTTAAGCATCATGAATAGGTATGTGTTTAATATGCCAAGTGTATGAGTGGATTGTGTGAGTTGGAGAGTGTGTATGACAGAGGCTGTGGACCGAGATGGATGGAGATGAGAGAGCGGGCTACTGGGACAGCTAACTCAAAATGACGAGAAATTGGACCACTGTTATGATGAAGAGCAGGTGGAGGCAGGTGTGGGAGAGGGAGATGCTGATGTTTACAGATGAGTGGACTGTTATAGAGAAGATCCCATGTGCTCTACTCTAATGTGGCCTTATGTAGCACTGACATAGCAGATCTGCGGGTAACTGAATAATGAATAATGCCAAAACACGAATGTACCAAAACACGAATAATGATGTGAACTTGAGAGAAGACCTGAAGAAAGAGAAACAGAGAACTCTTAAAGTCTGATCATGGTGAAGATTCATGACTTATTTACAACATATTTTGTTCTTCTAAGATGGACAATCAATTTCTGGAAAAATTATTCTGATATAATTTGGAGGGGAAAGTAAAAAAACACACGCACGCACGCACGCACGCACGCACGCACACACGCACACACACACACACACACACACACATATATACACAATTCAAAATAAATAATAATTATTTGCATTTGCAAAAGGTCAGTAAGCTTTTAAAAATATCACATTTTTATTTTTATAAAAAAGCAACCGTGTAACCGTGACAAGACTTTCTAAAATTCATGACTAAAAGAATCATAATATCATAAAATCATAAATTGTCAATCATAAAAAATATAAGTTTAGAATAAAAAGTATGTAATAAGCCCAGTGCCAATGCACCTTAAAGGCATTATTCTACAAAAAAAAAATATTCAAACAAAAAAATATCAGCTGAAATGGCAAGAAATATGAGGCATAGTTTAAAAAATGAGACATAGTTTGCAGAACTTTTTTTTACTCAACTCAGGCCAAATTATTCACTGGCAGCTGGCCGTTTAACAGTTTACATTTTATAACCTCAAGATGTTAATTTTCAGCTGGCTGAAGGCACATACACAATATTTGTTATTTTGTACAGGGCTTCTGCAGCCTATATGACCTGAATCAGTGCAAAAAGCTGGATGAGTCAAGAGGGCGTGTGAATGAACCGTGTCTGAATATTAATGCTGAGCCCCTGACTGAGATCCATGTGTACGTGTGCTTTTGAAAGCAAGACATACTCTTTTTGCCCTTCACATTTTTAAAACTGCTGTTTGTAAATACGCCCCAATTTTTCATTGTATAGACAAACAGTCTCAGGCCAAACTCAAAAAGCTCTTATACAATATATATATTCTTATACAGTATCCAAATATTCTTATACGGCATAATTAACATTTTCCTATTCACCTGTTCTCTTACAGTAGCTGCAAGCCACAAGTCCTACAACTTCTCAATCAATACTCAGTTGCTGATCCAAGCGACAGCATAAACTTTCAACTTACCACATCGGCACCTCATAACAGACATTAATCCCACAGCCCGGAAATCAATATACCATCATTTCTCTTTTGTGTATTCAGCACCCTAAACAATCCGGCAATAACAAACACAAGCAAACACAGGCTGTATTAATGTCCCCATCCGTTAAAACAGTCTAATGAAGCTTTGTCTCATAAATGACTCTGTCTGGGAGTGTAAGTAATGTTAAATATACATTACTCTGAGCCCGGGAAGTGTGTGGTAAGGGGCACGCCGACTCCAGCACAAATTTGCGTGACTACACAAACATCTGTCTATGAATAAATAAATGGAGGCCGGACAAAAAGGAAGCTTCTGCCTCTCCTTTTTTACACCAGCCTAGTGGCAAAAAAACAGATGCAAAAAAGATGACGAGGTGAATGACTTCAACTTTTCCTCATCAGATCAAGCAAAGGAAATGTAGTATTGATTTTTAAAGTGTCACGGTCAACATTTAGGTAATGGGACGATTTCAAAGCTTGTCATAAAGTCTTTAAAGTGCACTTCTTTTGGAGTTTCTGCATTGCTGATCATAGTTTTAAGTTTAAGTTTTGAGCGCCACGGACAGCCCCTGTCATGCCAACCCTCTATCCCAAATTTAGTGGCTCTGACAGCCAGTGTGTGTAAGACAGATTGTGAAGAGAAAACGAGAGCATCCATCTCTCCTTCTATATGAGCATGCTTGTTTATTTTAATGAGCATGTATGTGAAGTGGTACAGTGGGATGTATACTGGAATACACGGTCCAGCTCATCCGGATCCTCAGCGGAGAAGACATACCTTGCCATCAATCACGGAGAGAGAGAAGGCTCGGGACGGAAGGAAGAAGACAGAAGCGGGAGGAGAGATAAACAGAGAGACATGGGGGCGGAGGCGGTTGCAGGTTTGCTGCCAGTTTCTTGATTAATCTGGACAATATTCTGTCTTATGAGTCATTTCATTCCCTAACATAGTCTGGCTCTCCTCTCCTCTCGCACAATAAAGAGGTCTCAGCAAAGGCTATTGACCACTTTCTAAAGATCTGCCAGCCTGGAAGACAAATGAAGTGTGGCCTCACATTCAGCCATATTAATATAATAATGATATCCGGGTCTGTGTCCCCAGCCGCCACACCTCAGCCCCGTAATGTAGGAATTGATGAAGAAGGAGAGCCAAGGAATTACATTCGATTAGCACTAAACAAGAGAATGAGACGTGGAGTGATTAAATCAATCAAGTACGGGATGAGGACAGTCACAGAGGGAGTGTGTGTATGTGCTGTGTGTGTGTGAGAGATAATATGCCCTTAACACCTCGAATCTCTAAACAGTCATTCCCTCTGCTAGACAGTCTATTCTGTGTGAATGAGAACTTTTTACAAGGGCCAAAGCATTCTGGGTAAGAGGTGATAATACGTCCCCTCAGCAGATCTCTGCCGTTATGCAGAGCGAGAAGAGCAGGACTGCGCAATACCACTGAGACATGCCTAGAAGAATGAGGTGCTATCTGAGGAAAAAGCGTTTTAGAGGGAAGGAGTGCCGAGATTCCTCATAGGCTTCTTTTCTCATTACCTCTTCTCCTCCCCTGTCTTATTACTGAGACTTTTCTCAATAAAGAAGATCTAGACTGGATAAAAAGGCAGCCACACTTGCAGTCTCTTTGCTCTCTGCACGCTTCCCTCTTCTTTAGCTCGCTCTCTGTGATCACATTCTCTGCAAATGTAGTTTTGTGGCTTGACTGCTCGGACTGGGTTATGTGCATACGTAACGTCCATGTAACCTTTGTGAATCTGCTCTCTGGGACGCTAGTGTTGCATAGACAGAATTGTGACTGAACAACAAAAGGTCTGGCCCACATTAGCAGTTTATTCTAGCGAAGACTATTCTGGCTAAGAAGCCTAAAATTCTTACATGTAAAGCAATCAGCTTGAGTTTGTTTCATATTTACACTACTGCTCAAAAGTATGGAGTCGGTCAGATGTTTCAAACGCTTACGCTTATTTTTAATGTACATTTTATCATTTAAAATAAGAACTTATAACTTAAAATTAAAAAAGTTTTCTATTTTATTATACAGTGACCCCTTGTTTATCGCGGTTAATGTGGACTGGAACCCCCTGCGATAGGTGAAAATTTGCGAAGTAGGATAAGGCAATCAGCTCACAGGATACTTCCACTCACGCTCTCATTCGTCGATCTCGCGCCAGGAACCAATCAGTGCCCGTGGGTATGTAAAAAAACTCTGAGAGAGTTTCTCTCTTTGTCTGGCATTCTGGGAAACGGTTTCTCTCGCACATCACGATAAAACAACGCTGCTTTCCGCAATACGGCTGCCGTTATGGCGGTATTTCAGAGGCCACGAAACTTGAACCGCAAAGTAGCGAGGGATTACTGTATTTCAAATGTATTTCTCGTCAAAGCTTTTTCTCTTGTCAAATTTTCAGCAGCCCTTTCTGAAAGGGCACATTAAAAGTATAAAATTCTTTCAAAATAAAAAAATTGTAGTAATTTTGAATGGTAGTTCCACTTGGAAAAAGCAGGAAATGCAGTTTGCTCATAGGTAACTTGCATATCTTTTCAAATATTTGACGACTAACCTGGCAAAACTGAGGAGATTTTTGCACATTATGTATCAGACAATCGGCGAAAGACACTGTGCGGCCCGTCTGAGGCTGAGACTACAGGGACACAGTGAGGCTGCCAGCAAGCCCCAAAGACTGATACCATATGTGTAAGACAAAGTCATGCTGGAACAACTTGCCCTATCCTGGAGACAGAAATTGAGCACCTGAAGCAGCAGTGAAGCAGAACATGAGTCAGCTTAGAGGATACTGAGAGAACATGGACAGACTGAGAATAATATTTCTCAGAATATGGAAATGTTGCAACAAAAGCTTTCATTTTCATCATCTGGAATAATTAAGATGCTAAAGCACTAATGTGGTTCCAATTAGAAGTGTTTTGTGTCACAGCAAACTCTATAAAACAGAGTTTTTAACATGAATCAGTGGCTGCTACGGCAAACATCACTTTTGCATTTGTTCATGTTTAGGATTAGAGTTCTAAACAAACACCTATTAAACGTGTATGAACTGCATCGTTAGTGCTATGGACATGTTATTTTTTAATAAAAAAAATGACACTAATTCAAAATGTTGAATCAAATTGTTGATTATTTGGTCAATGCTGTGTCATCAAAATGACACAGCAATTAAAAATATTAAATAAAACATCTATTAATTATTGATCGGTGTGAAATGTTTTGGGTTGAAAAAACAAGTCCATCCTTAGTATACGTCCTGAAAGCAAGAATATCTTTCTTTTGTGTTCTTTTAAAGGCTTCATCTGCATGCCATTCCTCTCTGGACCTCTCTCTGTGCTAGACTGTAGTTTCGAGGTTAGCTTTGATCAGTCGGTGAGCTCAGGCTCCAGCGGGCTGAGGGGTTAACGTTTAATCTCCCTTCCTGTCTCTGTTACAGTTGAATTACACTTGAAGGTGTGCAGCTCATCTCCAAATGAAAAGAGGAAAAAGAGGGGTAAAAATATGATGGCTTCAGAAAAATAACAATAGATAACTGAGATCCCAACAGCTGTCCAAGTCTCTGACAGTCTTACCTGTAAAAGCCAGTAGCACCTGCGGTGGAAGGTGGGGATGATGGAGGAGTGCACGTAACAGCCATACAAACACTGGGAGAAAAACACAGACAAAAACACATTGTTAGTAAAAAAAAACCTTTGACCCTGTCCCATGGTGAATGGCTATGTCTGGAAAACAAGGGTATGGTAGGGTTTATGGGGTCTCCCTCTCTGACAGTGTTAAACTTTAGTAAAATAACATTTATTTATAGACAATTGAACAGATTTGCTCTAAATACAATAAAAAAACTAGAATACACCTAATATTTAATTTCATTTATAATTCATTTAAATAAATATAGAATCTAATTTAATTATTTACAATTTATACAAATAAGACAAAACATGGCAATAGACAGCAATATTTATATACATAAAATAGATATGCTCAACCAGTAGAGCATTGGTGTTAACAACGCCAAGGTCATGGGTTCGATTCCCAGGGAAAGCAAGAACTGATTACAATGTCAATGTGTTTCTTGAATACAATGTAAGTAGCTTTGGATAAAAGCGTCTGCCAAATGCATAAATGTAAATTTAAAATAAACTTGCCTCTAAAAAAATCGTGTAATAATTTTTTAACAGTTTTTTTTTCTTCAAACTGTTCACTTTTGTAAATAAAGTGATTTAAAAATGTACCTCCATTGCTACATATACTATATCAGTCAACATTTTTAGGTTAGTAAGATTTTTTTTATAAATAAATTAATCTTTTTATTGAACAATGCATCAAACTGGTCAAAAGTAACAGTAAATATATCTATTCAAATATATGTCCTTTCCTAATCCATGGTTAAAACAGTGATGTAGAGTTTTTTCACATTTCACTGTTACAAAATTGACTACATAACTAAATTACAACCACACTGCTGAACATTTTTAGCAGTGCCACCACTTTCAATTAGTTCCTCTCCAACACTGCTGGCAATAGTGACCTGTACAGGTTGAGGAGCGACTCTCGCCCATGTGGCCAGGGAACGGACAGGACACTCAGAGGTCTGCCAGGGCTGAAATGAGTCATGTGATTTTCAGAAGACATCTGCGATGCTGTGCTGTTGCTGGGTGTCGGCTTTCTACCCAAACATATTGTTTGCAAGTACTCAAGCCAAAGAGCTTGGCTCTTTCTGGAATAAATCAAATATCCATTTCTATGGTTACGGCTCCTCTACAATGCACACAGGGAATATTTATTTACCTGCAGAGAATTGGAAAACAAAGCAGTCTTGGTGCATTCACACACACACACTTGCATGGATGCATGCACACATGTACACAAGTCTGCAAATACACACGTGCGGGCACACATATGCACACTATGAAATAATGGAGTTTTTTGGAAGATCTAAAGCTGGTTAAAGGCATCGTTATACTGAAATGACAAGCTAATATGGCATCGGATTTTGTGTCCAGTGTTGGTTATGCAAGACTAAACCAAAGTTAAAACCACAAAGTGTGCAAATGAAAACCATATATTTTTAGTAAGCATAAAATCAAAAACACAGAATCTTTGTCTGGAATAAAATGCCTATTTACTAGTATTCTGAAGACATACTGTATATACTTGAGATTAGAATATAAATAATAATATACTGCCCACACACAAAATCACTGGATGGCCTTCTATGCCCATTGTGATGAATGAAAAAAAGTTTATACATTTTTGTGACGATAACTGTAGACCACTTTCTGAATTAAACATGAAACATAGTGAGGTCATGTGACGATGTAGCAGGAACATATACTGCATATATATTAATTTAGTAGTAATCCATTCAGAACATAGATAAAGTCTTTCTCTATCTCTCTTTCTTTCTATCACCAGCGGCAGCATAAAACAAACAAGCAAGTGTGTCTTTGTGCTGACACAGATTCCCTGGCCGTGTCAATGCGCTCAGATACTCATGAACAAACAAACACTATACTCAGCAGAGCATTGAGGTCTTGAGTCTCTCACAGGTTCCAGCTTACTCCTCTGCTAATCCTGTACTGCCATCCATTCCTCTATATATAGAGAGAGAGAAAGAGTGTGAGAGGGCCAGACAGAAAGAAAGCAAAGCTTTCTACCATAGGCGTTTTCTCAGAGTAGGCAAGGGAAGCAGTGCCTCTTCGTCTCACAAGTCCGTCAAAATGCCACCAATTTCATAAGTTCAGCTATCATCCAGATCTGGATCTAAACATATGAGAACACATTTCTCCATGTCCGTCTTACAGATAATGTCTATATGTGGATGTCCTCTATATGTGCCAGACTGAGCGCTCTGAATGGCTGTTTCGCAGAATTGACAGGTGTGTGCGGTTCCTTACTGTTCATCCCACTGTGCGGACTGGAGATTGAATAAATTAGCCCCAGGCAGCTTCTGTTTACTCAATTTAAGAAATACACAAAGTGTTCAGCAGGCATAAACAAGACGCCTGGGCCATGTCAGACTGTAGAACCTGTCAGAACGGATAGGGGAATCAATGTAAACTGTCCATCGGCTACACACACACACAACAGTGTGCCGTGTTGTAAAACCTAGCAAGCAAGTAACTGAACCTCAAATGTGACTGGTTTAGAGTGATTTAGATCGGCAGCAACTTTTATGTGCCGAGGAAACAGCACTCCAGAAGGGAGAATTGACTCAAAATAGATTTTGTTGTTAGCATGTTGCTAAGCTAAAAACAAATATTTTTAAAATGACATTATCGTATTATATACCACATTACATCCTAATTATACATACTGTAAACATCATATATATGTATTTTAATTGTACGACTGTACATTCTTTTAATTTCTTTTCTTTTTTATTACTATTCTTCACACTGTGTGGACTGGAGAGTGAATAAATTAGCCCCAGGAAGCCTCTGCTTACTAGGTTTACTGAGATTCTGTCATTAGGTTTTTGAAGAGAGAAATTGAAAAATACATTCTCTCAAACTCAAACAATCTCAGGCACAGGTAGGCTAACCATCTCACATTCTCCCAGAACATTTGATGATATAATACGCACAACAAAGCAATTGAGAAAACCGTAAACCTCTAACACAGACAAGCTTATCAGTAAATCAGGACAAATATTATTCGGCTCTTTTCTGATTCTCTCTCAAGGCTGCATGGCAATGTGACAAACTGACAATGACAGAAGCCATTATTTGCTGTCTGTGAGCTGTGACAAATGACAGCACATCAAATGGCAAGCAATTAAGGCATAATTATATTCCAACAATCACGCAGGACTTCTCTCCATTTCTCAATCTGACTTACTCATCATTTGAAGCAACAGCAAGATTACAAATTACAAACTGTTCTCAATGTACATTTAAAACAAACTAACTTTTAGATGAGATTTTTGTAGTGAAATGGGCCATTTGAGATAAAAAAAATCAGTGGGGTCAGTCAATTTCAAGTAGTTCAAAAATTGTAAAGTTGGTAGCTTGATTGAGCGATTACCACTATATAGTGGTATTTTAAAGCAAACCGTTTTTTTAATTAAAAATGTTCAAGCAACCTTGACCACTTAATATGGATTGACCACAGCGAAAAATGTGTATAAACATTGTGATCTGAATTTCTGTCTGTCCCAAAGTAATAGATGTTGATAAAAAATATTAAAAGATGGATAAAGAAAGCCAATGAGATTGTAACGGGTGATTTCTCCCCATACTTGCCATTAATGGTCATCAGAGGGGAAGGACACTTTGGTCTGATGTTACATGGTCAGACAGTTGAGTTGTGATTGGGACATGTCAATTGTGCACATTTTCATAGGAGGTGTAATGTTAAGCCATCAATCAAGGCAGGTGGGCTGGCAATGAATGCAAGGTATCCAACCTGCTGAAGATGTGAGACTCTCTCATTAGGCCATAATGAAGTGTGAAGGCACTCTTAATCAGACCATGGCATCTTAAGTATGGTGCCAATTTGCTGTTTTATAATGTGACAATATGTGTAGTTGTGATAGTGGATGCTCACTTCAATTCAATAACGCAAAATAGGCAAGACAATACAGGTGAATGGCATAAAAATAGCTAGAAAATTAGTAGAAATCACAATACTTTTCCCAGATGATTAATCACAATAAATTAAGACAATTATTGCATTGCAAGATTTCTGAAAGGTTATGTTTAAATATGCAAAGTAGGCTTTACATGATGAAATATGCACTAATTTGAATATATTTTCAAAAGAGAAATGTAAACATTGGATAAAATTTTGAACACAGGTTCAAAATGGTTTCATTCAAGAGAGGATACTGGAAATTTATTTTCATATTTTTCTTTTTAAATCAGAAAATACTGTCAGAGAGAAAACAATCAACACATTTTTAGGAACAAAATGGTAAATAAGTCAGGTGAATGATATATAGAATATAGATATATTAAAAAAAATAGAAAGGTTTCGTGGATATTTATGGCTCAGCACATGAGAAAAAACAAAACAATGGTTTTGCTTGTTTCACCTTATTAAACAGACTCATATTCTATACCTCACAGCCTCATTTTCATTTGCATCAAATTAAATATTGTGCCACCCCTGATTGAGGCCCATAAGCCTCTGAAGAAAACCAGATACCACCGAGTGTTTCTCTAGTCTCGTATAGCAGCTATACCGAACCCCACGCTAACCTTGATAGAGTTTTGTCTTATAGCACTCGCTACACAAGGAATAATTTATCAGACAGTGAATCCAGTTGGGAATACTCAATCATACAATTTGAAAGCGCATTGGCGACAACTTGATGAATTGCCTCATAGAGTGATATAGTGAGCCGAGACCTTGTAGATAATCAAGACAAATCTATTACCAATCACTTGAACATGTACATTTGTCATGCCTTACTCTTCTTTCAGCAATACTGAACAGACCTGGATAACTATGTGCGTACATGACAAGCAAACTCTCACGATTATGTCCTGGTTATGAAACCTTGTGCTGTCAGATCTATTGCAGAGTCACCATTTCATTAAGAAAATCCAGTTCCTGTATTATCAATCAGGCATCTATAAGTAGACCTGCCTAAGGGATGTGGATTGAGCCTGAGGCAAAGACACAAATATGTCTCCTGTCTTCCAAGTTATTCAGCCTCGTTCAAGGAAGACCGGGTACCTACCTTGCCGAACCCTTATGGCTGGTTGAAGCAGTAACAGGCTGTCACTAAGACACAGACTTCCACATAGCCAATCACAACCCAAATTACCTCCAAATAACCTCCAAGACTTCTGCACCTCAAAGTGTGGCAGAGCTGTGAATTATTAAAAAAAAAAGCTATAGCAAAACAGAAAAGGTACAGGAAACGTTTTTTTTTCATCCTATGAAAGTCAATAGACACTAATGCTGTTTGGTTACTAAGATTCTTCAAAATATTTCTGTATTCAATAGAAGAAAGAAAATCATACAGGATTTGAGCAACATAAGGTAACTAAATGAGGGGTTGGGATTCAGTTGGATTGGAAATTGGGATTGGAATTCTCACTTTAAATCACTTTAAATTCTATCCCTACTATTATCATGTACTTAGCACCTTAGCAGCATCATCTCTAGTGAGCATTATCATCTCATTGAGTTTCGTCTCCTCTTTACAACACCTCTGCTGTCGCAACTCAAACTTCAGTTGTGTGGAAATAAATGAAGGTAAGGAGGCTCTGATTGTCACCACACAAACCCTCCTGCATAAAAAAGAAAGCCTTATGGTAATTTGGTTTCTAAAAATACCTTGCACATTGTAAATAAACAAAAACAGTTTTTACACCGCCCCCGAAAAAGGGAATTAATTATTCGAGCTGGACAAGTAAACACAGCCATACATCAATTTCACAAACACAACAATAACACAGAGGAAATATTGTACACCTAAGGCCGTCCAATATCATTGAAAAAATGGAGAGAGAGAAAAAGAGATAAGGAGGAGGAATAGTGTGCGTACTACTCACACTCGTGTCTGTGACAGTACAACAAATGCGTGTGTGTGTGTGTGTGTGTGCACGCCTGAGCACGTCTCTCGGGCAGAAGACACAGTGTCTGTTGATGTTAATGCCAGGCCTCTGGGCTCAGGGCCAAAGGCATTAAGTGGAATCGAATTCCACAAAACTAGCTTTAATCAGCAGGTTTTTAAGGTTAGAATTACCCTCTCTCCTCCAGCTTGCCTGCCAAGGTTAAAGCCCTGCCGGAGAAGGCTGAGGTAATAGGATGGCGGGGTGGCAAAGGGCCCATGCTCCTCTGCTCTTCTACACATGAAAACCCCAGCATACTCTCACACCTGATGGGCATTCGTGGAATGCTGAACATTTCAGTGCTTTCGACTCGTCAAGGACAACGGCAGCAGACTGAAGTGTGTGTAAATGCGTGTGTAGAGGTGGTGTGGTTCAATGGTTATATCAATCGACATTAAAAAAAAAGTCATACAAGTTTGAAATGGTGAGTAAATGACGGTGAACTAGCCCTTTAAACATTTACTTTTCTAGGTGACTGAAAGGTTGTCTAAACCAACAAGAGTTGATTCATGAACTACTGTACTACAGTGAGTATGACACTTTACACTTTGCAGGTTACTCCAAGGGTCTATTACATCATTAGTAGACAGAAGGTGAAAGTGGTATCCAGACAAGGACCATATACTGTCTAAAAGTGCTTATACATATCCGAACCCCAATCAGCCCTCAGGCTGAGCAGGCTCAGAGTGTATAGAGCCATCATTACTATGAGTCTGTGTCACAATGTAAGGGAACCGTAATAGCCCATTAAGTCCTGCTGTCTGCCAAAGTGACTTCAGGCCTGAAGCCTGGCCAGAGTTCTTCTGGACAGAAACATGATTCACGAAGAACCATGTGAAACCATCAGCCTTTTTTCCTGCTTCTTCTGCTCTGTGTCTGAGTGAAACGAAAATAAATGGCATATTTCTCTCTGTCAGAGAGGGCTGGTGATCCATGAGCTCCTAACACAAAGAACGCAGGCCTCTGGGACTCCGTAGAGCTTGGTTATTTGCGTCCACGAAGGATAGTAGATGGCTCTCAAACAGCGAGGCCAAATTGAGGAGAGGCTCTTACTACATGCTGGAGTCAAAAGGAGAGAAAGTTTAAACGAGAGATTAAGCTGCCTGAAGGGAGGGATTGTTGGTGTCTAATATAACAATTACAGAAACTTTCATGAAAGCTTTGAAGAGAGTTTATCTCTTAAATATGAAGAGAAAAGGCTTCGGCACTCTGTTCCTTGTCAAAAATATCATGGGTATTGAGAGATAATTCCCCTTCAACCCTCTGAAAAAAAAAACTTTGAAGTACAGGGGAATTGTCTCTACTCATTCTCCATTCACACCATCACCCTGTCTGAGATCCCATTCTCTCCTCTACCTCCTCCTGATCCCTGCCCACAGCAGGGCCAAAATCTACCAGCGTGCTGAATAATGAATCTGTGTCTCCATCAGCTGTAGCAAGCCATTATTCATAGAATTCTCGGTTTCATTACGGAAGCTAATAGAAAGTCAAAAGGACGGTCAGTCCCTCCTGTGTGAGTCAAAGGTCAGGGGTTATCTGAAAACAGCATGCGGAAGTTTCTGGATTCATCAGCAATTGAGATTCGAGAGAGCGAGTAATCCGTAAACATGTTGCAGTAATAGTAGACTTTTGAATATGAATTAGAGGCTGGCTTGCATGAATACCATTTCAGAACGTGCAGTACTTTGTTTTATTTCCATTTTTGCAAAATATTTATGCACAAAGCTTTGCTCCCTGGGGAAACTGTTTTCATGCTTTTTGAACAGCTTCAAATGTTCACAACAAACGCAGAGCAGACAAACACAATGACTGGGCTCTCAAAATATGGAAAATGGGTTAGACCATTTAACCCAACACTATAAGAAACTTAAAGGGATAATTCACCCACATACTGCGCAGATCAGTAAAGAAGATGTTTTTATGGTTGTGCTCTTTCAAAAACTTCAGCTCAATAAAAGGACCATAAAGGAGCTTTCATACCTTCAGAAGCCATATGATATAAATCTTAAGTTGTTATTTATGCCGACTGCAAAATGGCATTTGATTTGTGCAACAGATTGTGGGTAGTTGCTAACTGTGATGCCTGGCTTAATGTTATTTTTATTTTTTTTACAAAGCACACAACACTTTTAGATGTATTTTCAAACATAAAACAGTGGCACATAAAAATAATTAGCTCTGAAAGAAATACAAAGCTAAGCTCATCAGATAAAATCATATTATAAATACAACTCATTCAGAACACACACAGACACAGTCGCACAGACTATACTATATTGTGTGTATGGATTATATAATGATACTTTCTTCACTCCTTTTACTTTACCTTTTACAAAAAAGTGCAGGGAAATTTGTTAAAATAAAGTCATATGGGTTTAGGGCAGTGGTTCTCAAATAGTGGGGCGAGCGATGCCGGGGGGGCGCGCGTGACCGTGGGGAACATGCTTTTTTTGTCAGGGAGTAGGTTTTCTTACACTGAACAAGAGCAGCAGATATGAAGTTCAGATAACAAACCCTTCACCCGTTGATGTGTACGATCACACTGGTGTTCATGTGTCACGCGATCAATCGCTAAATTCACACGTGTTTTCACGCGCTATCTGGCACTGATCCAAACAAAGACGCGCTCAGAGAACTTGATCATTATAAAGGTTTTTAAGCGACAAACATTCACTTCCACATATCTGAGAATCTGAATATCAGGTAGTTGATGAGAGAGCCAACAAGTTGGTGACTATTTTGAATAAAAAAGAAAAAACTAAATAAATGTGAAACATCTATCAAACAGCGCTCTTTGTGACTGCGGTCTGTCACGTGACAAGCATGACGCGTTGCCATGGAAACAATAAAGCGAAAGTTCCAAAATAGGGGGAGGGGGGGCGCGTGAAATGTTTACTTCTTCCTAGGGGGGGCGCGACAGAAAATAATTGAGAAGCACTGGTTTAGGGCAACATAAACATCATTAACAGAATTTTTTATGTTTAAATGAAATATTTATTGATACAGCTCAACATATGCAGAAACGTACCTACATTCATGGTTCCACATTAACAATTTTTTAGCATTTCAAAGGGGTGGTTCAACAAATTTTTTTAATTTGGTCATAATTTACTCACCATCACCTGTATGTTTTTTGCTTTTCATTTGTTTTGGCAGAACATTGTGAAAATTGTCTTGTGTTGATCAGAAAAATGAAATTCATACAGGTTTGGAAACAGATGAGGATTAGTAAATGATGGAAATATATTCACTTTTGAAACTTGTGATTGTATAAACCTGTGAGAATCTGCAGCTCTGCATAATTGTGTAAGCAGTGATTAGCACACAGTTATAGATCTCCCAGCATGATGTATATGCTCTCTTCATTTCTGCCAGCTCCTGCACGAGCAGACAGCCACTCACAGAGACTGTTAATCATAAAGAGTCTCTTCAAAAAAGAGAAAAGAGAGAGAGAGAGAGCGAGAGAGAAGAGAGAGAGACAGGGAGACATCAGAGGAGAACGGAGAGACTTCTAGATTACCAGCGAAACAGCCAGAAAATCAGACCCTGGGATGAAGGAGGAGAAAAGGAGGGGAGAAAGAGAACAGGAGGTACAGAGAGAGGAAGGGCAAGAGAAAGAGAGAGAGAGAGAGAGAGAGAGAGAGAGAGAGAGAGAGAGCATGAATGCTAACCAGCACCCATGCACACAGCAGAGGCTTTATCCTTCACAGGCAGAGGAACACCAATCGCAAACACATTTTCTCAAGCCCAGGCCCTGAGAGAGATAAAAAAAGCAATTTGTATTCTATTCCTCCTCTGCGTCGCTTGCCCTGTTCCTCTCCCTGCATATTTGTAAACACGGCTTCGTCAGAGTGGCTTAATCTTCCTCACGCAAATGCAGGCTGTAGGCAGTGGGGGGCGGGGGATGATAGGATGGGGAGGTTGGGGCGGAGGGGTCAAGTGAGGTCAGTACAGGCCAAACCACATTTCCTGCACTGGAAATGGTGGTGAGCTTTGCCCACTCACCTGGACTATCCTGCAAGATGAATGTGAAAATGGAAAAGGGATCAAACAGAAAAGACTATAGCTTTCTAGCAGTATTATAAGGATATTATAGCAACATTTCAGTTTCGCAATGTCATATTTTAATTGGCAAATTTTAAAGATGAATGTACGAAATTCCCACACCATGAACAATGCAGCTCTGAGTAGGCTAAATGTATGACTATTATTTTTTTATGCTTAGAGGGATTGATAATTGGTCATGATTATTTCACTGTTGTTTTTACCTTAAAATGATGCATCTGTTAAAACCAGAATGAATTCAGTGTGTGTTACAAGGTAGTGAAGCCGTTGCAATGAGGATGTGTTTTAGAGTAGTGGTCCCCAATCGCCGCGGAGCGATTTCGCGGACCGGTCCGTAGATGAAATGGAGCGCATTCTCGGACCTGTGGCGCTGTGCCTATGGACGCTTTTGAACAGTCTCGCTTGCGCTCCCCCCCCCCCCAACAATCTCGAGCGGGCACTGGTCCGCGGCAAAATTATCACACGTTTACCGGTCCGCGGCACAAAAAAGGTTGGGGACCACTATTTTAGAGCATCTAAGACATCTTTTTATTTTTCCGAATTATATTATAATTCTGAAAAATAAGTGAATGGGCCACATGTGTTTTTCTAGTTGTGGATGCTTTGCATTACGTCATCGCCCCCTTTCATCACTTCAGACATACTCTGCATGCAACACACACCTGAAGCCAAGTAATCGGCTGCTATGAGCTCATGCCGTCCAGAGAGGGGCCGCTATATTTTGAAACATGGTGGAAAGGTTTTCAGTCAGGATCCAGATGGCTGGGAACAGTTTGGGACAGCTTGATATCCTCAAAGAGTGACAGAGTGATCAGTTTGACATTAACTAGCAAGACCAATACAGGCCTAAGTAACCTTGCCAAATGTACTCCCAAAACACAAACCAAAATAACACTGAAGCAGAAAAAGAACAAAAAAGGTGAATGGGTCTGATCTCAATCCAATGAAGAATAATTTGAAAACTATGGTGCGCATTTTTGGTGAAAAACAAAACAAAGGCAGCACTACAAAATCTAGTGATCTGATGACTAAATCTTTGTTAACAGCATTTATACATACAAATATACGGCTAGAAATATTCTTAATAATAATTAGTAATAATAATAATACATTTAAATATCATTTTTATTTATTGTATATATGTGTATGTATGTATCTATCTATCCCTTACACCAAACTAACTGTGTAGTATGTTTTTTTAAGCCATTTGGTTTACAAGGAAACAAGAAGTGTCCATGTAAACTGTCATTCTCATAAACCACATATACAAGAACACACACTTGGACAGTGGAGCCGAGATACAAGGAGACAGATTCTGTGTTATGAGAAAGAGAGAGGGAGACATAGAAGAGACAAAAACTAAAGGAGCAAGTGTAAGACAGAAGGGAAAGAAAATGAGAAGTGACACTTCATTTCAGAGGCCCATGTCTGGCTGACGTATTATGAGATGTTTTGAAGCTGCCTTGGTGGTGCATCTGTTCTGGACCGGAGCCTGTTCCCTCTCTCGCTGAGACTGGTGGCTGGAAACTGTGTTTATCTGCCCTGGGCAGCAGCTCCCTCTTTCCTCCTCCTAAATATACAGTCTTTCTCTCAGTCTCACTACCTTCACTATCATTGCTACCTTCTTCTCACGACTTGCTCCAACTTGACCTTAAGTCTGCACCGTTCTCTAATTGAAAGGATAATATGTTTCACTTTTATCATAATAAAATGGTTACTTTGAATCATGTATAACTGTCCATAGCTTTTGTAGTTTGGATAAGATAAAATATGAGTTTTTTGCGTTTCAATGGGTTCTCTGGGAATTCAGCAAGAAATACACAGTTCTGTTATGAAACTCTAGATGGCGCACACTGATAGTTCCTTAACTCAAAATGCTTGCAATCACATAATTCTTTCTGGCCACAGCTCATTGGTTCTGGCTGTATTAGTAGCAAATGAGCTCTCTGCCCAGCCTTCGCTAAAGAAACCCTCCACCTTGCCCAGCTACAACTGTACTATATATGTAATTATTGCATGCTATATTGTGCAGTAGCAGCATGTCTTACATGCTCACAGCAGCGTGCCGTCTATGTGTTGGCAGAAGTCCTGTTTTGCAGCAGCATCAATAAATTATTTAAATCCTTAAAAGTTAACATTTCAATAGTTTTATACTTTTGAACATCTACATTTATTTGTTGGAAGTCTGAAAATAAGTATCACATTGACTTTATTGTATGAACAATAAATAAAAAATGTAAACAATAAAAAGACCAAAAAATAAATAAACCCAAAACAAAAGGCATAACAGATATAATCAGGCCTATGGACAAAAGCCTGGTTAAAGGAATTGAAAATATTCTAAAAACAAATGAATGTAAAATATAAAATATAAAACAAAACATAAATAAGAAGAAATCATAACAAAGTAACCTTTGGACAAGACTACGCTGGATTTGAAACATGGATTTTGAAAAATATAATAAATTATATATATATATATAAATCTTAATAAACAAGTATACGTTTATACTTATTATTTATAAGTAAATCAATATTTTGCTAATCTAAAAAAGGTTTTAAGGGGTTTTCAGGGCTTTAAATGATTGTCCATTTCAAAGCTATATTTTGTTATGCGGCAGGCTTCACCTTGACTCTGTTGGATATTTTTTGTATTTCATCGATCAGCACAGTGACAACTGAAATTCACTGACATTCAGACATCGATAAAAGATATAAGAAAGACAGTAGCAAAGTTGGGTGATTGAAAGAGGCCGTTAGAGAGACAGGAAGCAGAGGAAGAGGTGGAGTGGAGGGAGTGAATTATTTGACATACAGTATCTCTGGAGCTCAATCCCCTCAACAGTTTACTTTCCCCAATTACAGATATGGGCCGGCCCATTTTATCCTTGCTCATGAGTGATATGACGCCTCCGTCCTTCAGTGTGCTTCCCACACTCGAGATGATCTAATGTGACAGAGTTTGTCGGAAAACGGCAGGCTTTATTTGCAACTGGGAGCAAGCTAACTGTCCCTGGCTCTCGTGCCATCTCAAGGTTAGGAATGCTCGCTTGGAGAATGAATGTGGACGCTAATGCCTTTTCCACAGGCGTCATTCCTGTTTCCTCTCTCCTGAAGTGGTTCAAGACTGCTGCTTGATTTATACGCCACACGCACCATTAATCCTGCAACCATGCATGGCTCTACTGAATAATTGATCTCGGTGCTTCTGTAACTAAATCTGTCAAAACAATGACGTCCCCCCCCCACCCCCCCACCCCCCGACAAATCGTTGGCCCCCACCAATAGCTTATGGTCTGCTAAAAGTCAAAGCAAAACAAACACTATAATACAAACAAAAAACACTCATATCCAATGAAAGAGGGGGTTGGAGCAACTGGCACTGGAAATTAATGAGTTTGTGCGTGCATGTGCGTGAGAGAGAGAGAGAGAGAGAAAGAGAAAGAGAGAGACTCTTCCTGACCACAAGAGGGAGTTTTATAGCTACAGTCTAATCTGACTGATGTGTGAATCCAGGAGGTGAGGGTGAAACTCTGTCAATTCAAAAGAGCATGTTGTAATGACATCACAGAAATTTTATTCCTTTAGAGAACAGATCTACTTTGAGACTACTCTTATTTGAGACTACTTTGGAAGCAACAATGTCCCTAAATTGTTTCTGTTTATGTTCACCCTGACATTCTATTTAGTATTGACAAATTGTGTTCCATTAGAAGGATTTAGGATTCTTGCTTCAATATTTGACCACTATTTATGATGAAAAACAGTTACAGTGATAATAAATTCTTAATTAGCAAAATCAACTAGTAGTTATTTATTTCAAATATATAATACCTGAACTATAATACCTAACTGATGGGTATCACAGAAAAAGTTATTTTTTTGCACACAATTTTCAATTTTGCTTATTTTTTTTATATTGTACATTACAATGTTATCATGCCTAAAATCTCTTGTAGTATATAAATTATACATTTTATTGTTCTAACATAGTAAGTAGAATAGATTTATAGCATACTTATTATTGTAGCTAAAACATGAAGATAATTGTCCTATATTGGTCAGAGTATTGCCTAGAATTTTAATATCCATGCACATTGATCATCACACTTCTATACACATTATTTAGAACAAAATGCCAAGGTATACTATACTGCATCTAAGCGAGAAATAGCTAGAGATACAGAAACAAAGTTTTGTTATCAACACAGCTAGCAAAACAGAATCCACATCCGTCCTCTCTAAGCTGGCCTGATGTTGGCAGTCATAGGGCTCCAGAGGCTGTAAATAATGTCCCATGTGCTGTATGGAGCAATACGCACACATCACCCACAGCCATCCTATGCCAATTTGCTGTTTCTATGTCTCAGGGAGCCGCCGGCTGGAAGGCATCTGTATGCGTGGCCATTCCATCCCATTTACATGCTGTGCCCTCTGGACAGAGATGAGCTTCTGCTTCTTTCTCAGCCTGTCTAGAGGGGGGAACGGGCGAGATGACCCTGGCAGTGACTGCATCCATAGAGATAGGGGTTTCTACTAATGACCACAGAGCAGGTCATCAGAATCAGACGGCGAGAGCCGCATCACAGAACCCAATGTATTACGATAACATCTCTGGCATGAAGCAACTCATCTCGCCTGATGTATTAATTAAACAACTGTTGGCTTCCGACTAATTACCATTTTGTCCCATTTGTAGGAGATCTAGCCAGCGAAGGCGGAGCCACATTAGCGCAGAGCCAATCCGGAAGCCTGGAAGGGCTGCAACAGGATGTGTCCTATGAAGAGCTAGCAACACGACGTAGCTGATTAATTAACAAGGTCAAGTGGATATCGCTTTGTGTTGTTTTCTAATGAGTCCCTGAACACAGTCGAAGATCTAAAAGGAGGAAGAGTGTGAATTTATGGATGGGAGTTTGAGTGGAGAAAAGAACGCAAGAGAGAGAGAGAGCGAGAGCGTTTTCCCATCAGTGTAATGCTCTGTTCCACATCAGTCCCAGCGGGATAGAGCGCTCCTCCGTCATTAGCGTCCACCCACCACCGAATCTAATTAGCTGTCCTTTTGTACTGACACACACACATATACACAAACACACACTGCCGCATGAACATGATCAGTAGATAGGCTGCCATGAGTGCCGGCGACCTTTGGTTTCAGGCTGCTGTTACTAAGACACTCTGAGTGACAGTATGATGAGTCGAGCTCCCCCCCCCCCCATCCCCCCAAGCTCATTACCGTGGTCAAATTGTTTAGATATCTGCCATGACAGTCACAATGACTTCAGGGGCCACTGAGTAGTATGTGTGCACGTCCATCTCCGTGTCCGTCCGAAAAGCACCTCCCTCACCCTCTAGAAGCCTCTTAACACTTTCTAATGCTACGCAGGGGACCTATTACACAGTTGAGTCTGTCCAAGCACATGCCTGCCTAAAACGCCACTCATGGCGAAATGACCATCTCCTGCACTTTACTTTTGCAGGTCTGCTGTAAAGTCTAATTTAAGTGCAATATTTATGTAGGCAGTTGATGGTCTAGGGGGAGCACCGTGAGAGCAGACGTTACTAAGACGGCATGTAAATGAATGAAACTCAGTGCAAGCCCAGCAGAATAGCAAATAGAACAAATCAGACAATACCCATCAACAACAAGACAAAACAAGTTTGAGCAGTGAAAGCACTAACACTATTGTAGGAAAACAATCAAAAGAAAAGAAAAATCTGATATAAGCAGATGTCTGCAAAATTGGAATATCAATTAAGTTCTACAAATCCCACATTTTACACTTTGCTTTCAGCCACTAATTAGAATGTCAAGGTCAAAAAATTAACAAGTTATCATTTGCTTTGGAAAGACAATTGAACGTTGCTGGCCAGTGGCATGCTAGTTTATGAAAAGCTCTCAGTGAAGTTCTCTCTTGAATGTAGTCTAAATGTAGTCTTTTTTCATCTTTTTTTAAAATCTATGAGGTGAATGTGTTAATTTGTGAAATTCCTTGCATTAACCCACCTGTTACATGTCAGTCTTTTGTCTACTTCCTGTTTCCTTCCGTGATTTCCCATGTGTTTCCATTCACCTGTCGCGTCAGCAATAACATCGTCAGTCTTGACAACTGTGTCTAATTCCCTCCTTTTGTATTTAAACCCCATGTTTGCCTTCAGTATGGTAGTGTTTTTTGTGTCCGTGTTCTTTGTCCCATGCATAATAATGAGTCTTTTTGGTTTATTGTTTTTGAAAAGTGTTTCTGTTCTACGTTTAGCACATGATGGCAAAGAGTTGTTGTTTTGTTTACGTTCGTTATTAAAGGTTTGTTTAACGATTCCCTGTGCCTCCGCACTTCCCTCATCTCCCCGACTACTGTGACAACACCAAAAAACAACAACAACAACAACAACAACTAATCTTTATGTTTCTCTAACAGGTGCAGTTTTACCAAGAAATGGAGACTATTTTGCATATTACACAGTGTATGACACAATGACATGTGATGTTTGTCACTCTTAATATCCAAGGGTAAAACAAAAAACACAAAAATCCTATATATTGTGATATTGTGAATATATAAATTGATACTTGACCACTCAAACTTCTACCCACTGTTTTGGTTACATTTTGTACTCATTAAATTTCTCCCAGTACTACAGACATAATATATTTTTTATTTTCTACTGCTACGTGTCCTTCATCATTAAAATCAGTTTCTATAACTACTGGAATAGAAAAATACTGGAGCAAATCTGAGTGATCTAAATAATTATCTGTAATTATGGTATAGAAAACATGAAAAACTCCACTGATCCTGATCTGGTGTTTTCATATAAACAAATTCATACTCTTCAAAGAACCCACTAAACTGCAAAACAACAACCTAAAAGAATGAGGCAAAAGAAACAAACATCGATGTTTAAAAATCAGTGAATAGGCAAGGTGAGACATTGTAAGCAGCGAAATAGCGTGAGTGTGTTTGTTGGGAAACAAAGTATGAGCCACTCAGCTCACCTACCACAGGTGGGCAAGTGGGAATAATTGTGTAATTACATCAAATGTGTTCACGAGGACGACAGCATGAATCAGCCCTGAGACACACACACACACACATCTGCAGTAGCTCTCTGCACCTGCAAACCCTGATCACTCTCTCCATACATAACGACCAATAAAGTCACTGCTGACTCCTACTGAAACACAGCCAACAGGGAAGAGAGAGCGAGAGGGAGAAGAAGAGGACTCGCATGATAGCACCCACTGAAACAGGCTTCACAAGCCAGCGGCTCCTCATTTAATGTGTGACCCGTCTCATCCCTTCGCCCACGGTGTGTATGTGTGTGCATGTGTGTGTAAGATACTAGTGTGGGATGCCCTGTGAGCAGAGGGCTCTAGGAAGCAGCCTGCTTGACTGTGACTGAGGGTGTTAATTAAAAGCCATGGTGAAGCCAACCAGAAGACTAGGGTGAGCGGTACAGTGGGCGAGTATAGACTACAGGGACAAAAAAAAAAAGAGAGAGAGAAAGAGACAGAGAGAAATGAGTAACACAAAAAGGAATAAAAGAAAAATCAAGAGAAAGAGAGAGAGAGAGAGAGAGAGAGAGAGAGGAAGCGGGTGAAGGGATAGGGACAGCATGGGGCGAGAGCCGGGGATAATTACTGCTAATAAAAGCTAATGGAATTTATCCCTCTTGTCAGGTGTAAGATGATGTGATTATGGCCGAGCAGGCTGAGGGGAAATTGGGAACTGATCCGTTAATCCCCCCATCCTCCTGCACCACGGAAGAGTGGAGGGCCGAGGGGGCTAACAGAAGAGTGGAAACTTAAGAACGAGAACTACAATGAAGCGAATGGAAAACGGCTTGAAAAGTAAGTGACATCTTGAGAGTGCCTGTGGGGTCAATGAGTGTATGTACAGCTTATACAGTCCTTGAATCTTTGCACGGAATTAAGAAATCAGATTAGTAAAGCCTTTTGGAGTATAATATTGAAGCCAGCATCAGAAAGTGTCTCCTTCAAAGGTCATGGGTCTCTCAGCAGGACATTGATGCTTAACACCTCTAAAAGCACCCAGGCATGTGTGAAAACAAAACACTGGACTGAAGTGTGAAACCAGAAATCCAAAGTTTGGACCCTAGGAAAACCTTTGAGGAGATAATTCATTGCTACATTCCACTGACAAAAGAAAGCAGATTATTTTGTTTAATTAATAACACATATCAAATGTTAATTCCTGATTTTAAGTGTTTGTACAATGATTGCATTCTTTAAGCACTACTGTGGCTAACATATCTTGGATTTTTGAAAATAAGAGATATAGCCAACTTTTTTGCTTTAATCAACATTGTAGAAAGAAAACTATAATTAGTACAAAAAAGCAATAATAATAAAGCAAGGGTGGCAATATTTTTAAGTGATTAACTCATTAACATAGTAACAGTGTGAGTTAACATGCCAGAAACCTAAAACCTAAAAAACCTAACCTAAAAAAAAAGACTTTTTATAGACTTTCTACCAGCTCTAGCATAACTTACTGGCCTGCTGACCTTGACTGAATATCACAGCACAGCAGACACTGAAAGAACTATGTGTGAATGTTTGTGTGTGTGTGCATTGTCACACAGTGGAAGCTGAAAGGACACACTCCACCCTGTGATTATCCCACCATTTTATGTGCGTATGAGCTTTATATCATTTTTCTCAGAGTGGATATATGTGAGCTACATCTGGAGATGCAGAGATGATCAGTGCTGTAGTTATTGGACTGTAAGGCCTGATCTCAGTCTTCTCTATCTCCAGGCAGCACCTGCTCCAGGTCTCGATCAGATCAGAAGGTACAGACTAGAGGTGAGCTGAGCTGAGCAGAGCAAGCGAAAATAAGAAAAGATGGAACAGGTGTTTGCCATGCGCGAGAGAGAGAGAGAGAGGATGGATGGATGGAGATATGCCAGTTAATGACAACCTGTATCCACAAAAATCCAACACAACCCAAATCATAACAGAGTACCACAACAGCAATTCCCAATGAAATTCAGAAGCATCCAACAGTTAACTGAATAACAATCATCCATTCCCATAGGAATGCTCTCCACATTCTCTTGGATTACATCAGATTTCTCCTAAGCCAAAAGGTTTGTTTACTTTGTGTTTAGCACATTGAGCCAAGCCTCCACCTTTACTGATGCTCAATGAGTTTGTCTAGTGTGTGAACAGGTTTTGTGGAGGGATGAAGGCACAATGAAGAAGAAGATTCCCTTTAACACTGACGTTAGCACTGATGAGAAGAGACCAAGACTGAATGAAAATACCCAAGGTATGATTAGACAATGAAGCACAGATAGACAAAACACTAAAACAACATTGGTATATGCCAGTATGCAATGTTATGTCTTTAGTATATGAAATACCTCTGAGTGAATGTGCATGAAATATCTTTGAATGGCATCATCTGTGTGATATCGGGGTTCTGACAGACGGCAACACAATAAAAGCAAAGAACAGTGAGTGAGAGAACAAAAAAAACACAGCTTTTCATTCTGTACACACATATCACAAACCTTTGTGCTTTGCACACCCTTCACTGTCCAAGTTCTAAGCTTTTTAACTCTGAACTTACTGTCAAGTTCTTTTGAATATTTCAGGCTGCATTTCTGAAGCGCTCTGTCACTCTCCAGCAGCAGAGGAGATGGTCCTTGTCTAGCATGAGTTAACCAACACTGTGTACTGAAGTAGTATTCTCCGTTCTGTATCACCAAAATGCTTTTCGTACTAACCGACAACCATCCTCAACCCTGCTTATGCTTTGTATCTTTGTATACGCTGTTTCTACTCCATATTGATCTTTCCACTGGCTCATTTAGCCTCGCAGCCAAAGCAGAAACTTCAGCAAAACAGGTTCCCAGGACCTTAAGAGTGTAAGAGGGAGAACCAGGGTGAAAAGGAGTGGAGTGACTCCAATTCAGGTTGGTCTCTGGGGCAGACAGGCGCTGTTCTGTACATAGAAAAGCAGCCGAAAGGCTTTATTGAGCTTTAATCAGGTTGGACGACGCTCGGTGGAGATCAATGCTTCATGCACGAGGTGCATCGACTGGGTCCTGCAGGGCCTGTTGACAGCCTCTCTCCCTCCTAATGTTACTCTTAATGAGCCAATTAGCTGACAATAGTGCGGCCAGCATCTTAAACTGTTGTTTACTGATAATTAATAATTAATTTCTCATGTTAAGGTATGAATGAAATTAAAAGAGCAAGAGGGAGCCATTAGCTCCCTATAGTAGAGGCTTATTAGGAGGCGGCACTTATTTATCTGATGGTGGGAGGGAAGGTAATTGTTCATAGAGTCAGGAGATTATAGTTCAGTGACCAACATAGGATTTGCAATTTAAATGGCTTGTAACAAGCAGCACTTTATGAAATGAACACATGCATCATCTGTAATGCCTATAAGTAAAGATATTCTGAATCATTGCAACCATTTATCGTGCATGCACAACTATCTATCTATCTATCCATCTATCTATGAAATTCTGTCTTATCCTCGTGTTCATTCTAATGTGCTTGAATAATTTACAGAATGCTGTTTTTTGGGATATTAATATTGGATATGTTGTAGCGAGAAACACTCAGATCTGTCTAAAATGAATAGAGAAAGTTGTACCAAACTGCAAAGGACGATACAGATTGCTATATAATCATTAGTGATGGACAAGACAGTCCATGATTACTGATGTTGACACTTTTATGTAGATTTTTTTTTGTGGTGTTGCTTCGAAGCAAATGAATTAGGATATGCAACTTCCCTGAGAGGGTTTTAGTGTGCTGACAGAGTGTTGTGTTTAAAGTGCTGAAACTTTCTCGGAGAAGATGTATCTTTAAATGAATCCGTTTCTGCTTCAGCCATCAAAGCTCTGCTTGTAAAAGAAATTTCTTTCTATTGACTGATGACATTTTCTCTAGAAACATATTTCCTTAAAGAAACCTTTTTCCATTTTTAGATTTTCATTAAGGCATTTAAAAAAATGCTTTAAGTAGTTTTCCTCAAGGGAACCAATGATGGGTCTTCTCAATGAAGATGATTTTAGGTTTAACTATCCATATGGGAACATTTGGTTGGGAAAAACTGACCGCAAATCCACCCTGCCAACAGAATGGCAAAATACTCAATACACACAAACACAAAAAATATTAGCAATCGCAAATACATACAGTAACTCACCTACCTACCCTCCCCCCACTCCCCATACACACACACACACACACACACAGAATCCAACGAAATGTACAAAGATTTCAATTGCTGAAGCTTCCACTTTAAATAGTCCCCATGACAAGCATGCTGCTTTAAATAAGCATCTCTGCCAGTCTGGAGAGAACGCCTAATCCCACCCATGAGAACACACACACACACATGTACACGTAAACGTACATGCACACGCACGCAGATTTTATTCGTTGTACGGCAAAATTGTCAATCGTAGTGTGAGGTGCTCAACGATGACTGTTTCACGAGTTCACACTTACAAAAGATTCAGGTGCGGTAAATGGTAAGCGTATTTGGCGTGCTGTCCGAGGAGAGGGCTCCAAGCTCGGTATTTAGCCCAAACCCAGAGAACTCCCTCCGTACTCCTGGCTGTGAAAGGAACAATCAAGTGTGAGGAGTCGGGGTTGCTGGAAATTGTCAAGAGATGTAGGTGAGTCGAATATGTCTATATATACACACTTCCTCTTATGCTGATAGGATGAGGTGTAATTGCAGGTGACGAGTTGATTATATTGATCCTTTGAACGTGCTCCTCCCGAACTTTAATACAATTTTGTGATGAATCTCGTCTTCCAAAGAAGTTCTGTAGTGCCCTAAAGCGTGATTGCTTCTATGACAGTAGAACTGATGTGAGTTCTCTTTAACTGATGACATAAAAGATGTCTGTTAATGTTTAAACTTGTCTACATTATATGCAGAATAAATACCTAATTATGTAGCATTTATGTTATGATCATACTATCAAAATGACAACAAGTTCGCTCAGAAGAATAAGCAGGTCAAAATGTCTTTTGCCCACAAAACTGACTTCAGACAAAGAATACAAAGGATCTGCTTGGGTTTGTGCGCTATCATTTTAATTCTACATGCAAATGAGGATGTCAGAAGCTTAATGCACCCAATCAACAATATCAAGCATGACAAAAAGTCTTAGCTGAGAATATATTGCACAAATTTGCTATTGCTCAGTGTGCTTTTTATGCAAGGTCCCACTCTAGTCATGTTGAACAATCGGACAAGGTTGGTGAGTATATTAAATTTCTTTAAAATAAATGATTTTCTGTGTCTGTGTTTATATATATTCTTTTACAAATGTTGCTTGTCAGTTCAACCACTATGTGCACCCAACTGGAGATCAGGATCCATGCAAAAACAGATAGCAAATGTGAAAGACTGTTTACACCTGTACACATTCTGCACCCACACACCCACAGTGTTCTCAGTACAGAAACATGTGCAGACAGTCCTCTTTGTATCTCTGTGTGTGTGGAATTACTTGGAATTAAAAGTACTATTTCAGTCTTGTGGTCATGACAGTTTGACAAACTAATTAGCTAATGATCAGTCTTTGTAAATCTAGTTCACGAGTGCATTTGTTTCTCTGTGGGGTGAGAACTCATTTACTCCACCATTCACCTCTCAAAAAGCGGGATCCTGGGTTATTCCCTAAAAAAAATAAAGTGAGTCCTCGCTCTGGACTCACTTTCTTCTCGTGGTCCCTGCCACAGCCCAGTGTCACTGAGCGCTGATGTAATGTGGGCTGGCACAGGAGCCATTGGCCTGAAACTCTTCTGACGTCAGTGAGTGCTGCTTCCCGCCCTCACCCTACACTCCCTCACAACTCCCCAATGAGAACAGCCTGTCCAGAACACACCAAAGAGCCAAGATATGGCTCGTCCTCCACCTCCCTCTCTCTCTGTACCTGCGGCTCTTGTTCTTTTATAGCAAATTGAACCTTTCACTCCGAAAGAAATAATTACTCTCAAGAGAAAAGGGGACTGCCATGGAATGCTGATATGACATGCAATGTCACCTTGCCACTCAAGACTGAAGAAGTGCCCGGCAAGAAACAGGGAGAGAAAAAGAGGGAGAGTACGTATGTTTGTGGAGGTAGGAGTACTGATATGTTTGACAGTGAATACATAAAGGACACAGCAGCATTCTGATGAGGGAGACCAGAGGGTGTCATGAGACAAGGAAGACAGAACGTAGGTGTGTGAGGGACAGGTCGGACTGTAAAGGTCAACCCCTATCCACTGGATCTACTGGTGCGGAGGAAGGTGCATCATTATAGGTCCTGACTTTTAGCATCCTACCTGGCTGAGGGGCCACGCTTCAGCTCCCAGCCAGTTAAGTGTGTGTGTGTGTGTGTGAGAGAGAGAGAGAGAGAGAAAGAGGGAAGAGCCCATGGCCGGAGAACTCACTCAACACTGTCTGACACCTGAGACTGTGAGCTCAACAAATAACCCCATAGCTTCATACCACACACACGCATATACGCACGAACGCGCGCACGCACACACACACACGAGAGAGAGAAAGCCTCCCTCCTACCTTCATCCTAATTCAGCTCATAGCCAAGAGCTCCTGCTGATATTCCATCAGGAACAATGTCTTCATTTCTGATAGAGGAGGAGGAGGGGGTGGGCAGGCAGGCCAGAAATCACTGACGCACCTGAACACACATCTACTTACCTTTGTTGCAAAGGATTTTAAAGCATCATAAGTGAAAAGGTTCAAGGAACACAATTAATATAAAACACAGTACACTTTTATTTCATTCACTACTGAAAATGAACGAATAAAAACCTTTTTGCCTGAACAAAAAAAAAAAAAAATCTATATCTGAACCTTTTAACATATGATGCTTTAGCTTAGTAATGCTAATGTCAGCTCGAATTAAATTGCATTCAAATATGTTTACTTCATTAATATATAAAGTGCTGCAGGAATTATGAAGTTTGTTGGCCAAAACTCAAGTTAATATAATCTTCTTCCCTTGTTTTTGTTCACTTGACAAACATTTCTAGATTATTGGTGAAAATAAGAGGAACAATAAAAGTATATTCTTGCACATTTTTGTTCAGTGTAATCCCATTTATGTGGGGTATTACGGATGTATTTTATGTTACAGAAAAAACATGAAAATATCGTGAGCTGGTGTAAACCACAGACCCAATTTAAGCAAAAACCCATTCAAAAAGCCCACTGACTTCAAGATGATTGAACTAGAAGTGCAAAATTCTTAAACTTGTCTGACTTTTAGGACTTTTTCCTGCTGCACTCTGCAGCGTGCAAAAAGAGTCTCAAAGCAGTAGCATGTTGAAAAACACAATCTTAAAACAGTGCACAAAAATACCCGTATAACCTTCCACTTCTGACAGAGATATGGAAGCGTGCCCACGCTTTACTATCCAGTGAAGCCGCATGACAATTCGAACAAATTATAACTTATCATACATACATGCATACTTAGAGAACATGTTTAATTTATGGTCAAGAAGTTAGTTGCAAAACATAAGCTGACATTACATGATTTTTGATGCAGCCAGGTCTCTTGTGATGCCTAAAAAGGGCATCCTAAATGAGCCAGTAATGAGGTTTCAACTTAGGTTAAGATGCTATGCTAATCTAGGCAGTAGTAAACAAGGAAGGTTTTGGTACAAAAGGTTTAAAACGACAAAATTGCACGACAAATGAGTATACACAGAAATTCTAATAGAAAAACATTATAATGCATGCTCCACACACAGGTCTCTAGTGTAAGCTTCAGACTCAAATCTATTTTAACATTAGCGTTAGTGTTTTCAAAGTAATGCACAAATATCCTTGAAAGTCAGAACTCATTTGTCACACTGTGATTTTTAAACTGCAGAGTAGTGTGCTAATACCAATATTTAGGTTTTATTGTAGCAATAAAATATGTCTTGCTTTTTGAGAACTACCAGGGAAGATAGGAAAAACACACATCTCAACACAGGAGTGTGAACGTATCTCTGTGTTATGGGGATAGTATTGAAAAGATAGTGGTTGGCTACTGGCACAAGGCTGGTGAGTGGGCATGATGTGTACAACTGAGAAAAAGAGAGAAATAGAGCAGGGCTAGTAGATTTGCTTCATAAAATTGTGAATCTATAGTCCCAGTGCAAGCTCTATGCAGCCAAAATGTCCCACTCAGTGACTGATTCCCTGTGGTCAAGACCAAAATATTGTGTTTCCAGATACAAACTATTTATACTGTAAACAAGTCCATGATTCCTTTGGGGCTAAACCAGTATAAGATCCATGATGCCAACTGAGAGAAAACCACATCTCCCAGGATGCATTGGTGAAAGGCCAGATTACTCTCTCCCTCTAGGCTGAGGCTTCATCTTCCTCCTAGGCTCAGGCACGACACTGCCATCATGCTCTCAATTTTCTGCTCTGTGCCTCTGTGTTTTATGGGTCTAATGCAACTACTCCCAACCTGGGCCAATGAGAAGATAACTGACCACACCACACTCATCCCTCAATCCCTCCACACACTCCAGTCCTACAACCAGTTAGTATACATCACTTTTCAGTACAGTATATATCAAGTGTGTGGGCAGGGTTTTAGTTGCATTTACAATGGGCATCTTAGTGTATAACTTCTTTTGTTTTACTGATAGCTGCTATTTTGTGCTTCATAAGATTCGAAAGCAACATAAGTTAGCCATGCTAACATTTAATACACAAGACATTAAAAATGAAAAGATTGCATTTGTCAATGACATCCACACTTGTTTCTTTGCAGGAGGGTTAACTTTGTAGTACTGCGGGATACAGACAGACCTTGTTCCTAGATGTTCAAGTGCAAAGAGATCTGTAACATGCAAAACGGTTGTGTGCTTGCTCGTTTCTTAGTTCTGGAGTTGCACATGTCCTGAAGGTTAAGCAGGTGCGCAACAATTATCTTTTCAGCCGTCCTAACAGTCCCTTGCAGTCTTTTTATGTCTGACCCAAACCAGACAGTTATAGAAGTCCACAGTACAGACTTGATAACAGCTGAGTAAAACGGTGTCATCTGCGCCTGTGGCAGGTTGAACTTTTTCACAGTGGAGTCAATGTGATTGTACCACTTCAGGTCCTGAGATAAGGTAGTACCCAGGAACCTGATTGACTCCAATGCTGCCACAGTGCTGTCCATGATTTTGAGTGGGGGGAGTGCAGGGGGGTTTCTCCAAAAGTCCACAATCATCTCCACAGTTTTGAGCATGTTCACCTCAAGGTTGTTACGACTGCACCAGATAGCCAGCTTCTCAACCTCTTGTCTGTGAACAGCCTCATCACCACCTTGGATGAAGCAGATGACTGTGGACTAGTCTGAAAACTTCAGAAGCTTGGCAGACATTTCTTTAGACGTACAATAATTTCACTGAAGAGTAGGCAATTTCTGGCAAAATGTGCAAATGTGACCATTAGAGACCGGACGGGGTGTCAGATGAGAAATGTTCAACTTTATGCAAATGAAGAGTGACTTTTGGGAGTGGCAACCAATTAGAGTTAAGTCAATGTAATGCATGTGATCTGTCGTTCTTTAATGCATAGGCAAGATGAATGAGATGTTCATTTTAGCAGTCAGAAATTGTCCTACAAATTATGACATGCCATTGTGTATGTACGGTAGTATTCGCCGTGCTGAATGGTTTTGTGAGCCCAGATAGACTGGCATTTGCCCTTTTTGCTGCAGAAAAATAACCGCCATGCCACTCACTGTTTCTCGTTCATCTTATATTACATTTTTATTTTTATTTGTACTTTTACATCCAAAATGTTTATTTGTTTCAGCAAGAAAACGTTTTGGGTATATATGTAACGGGAATGATGCGCTGCATCAAAATGCCATGGGATCTCTGCGGGATTGCGTCATGAAGCACATGTGTAATCGAACCGATTGAGTGAAGAGACGTCATGAACCAGGAACTATAAAGGCATGCCAAATCAAACAGCGCTTAGTGTGATTGTTTTCCTTATTTACTTATGTTGTCCATCTAAAAACAATATAAGAGTGAAATGGCGAACTTTCAGCATTTAGATTGTGTGTAATCTATACTATACTTGATCGGTTCGATTACACGTGCTGTATGACGCAATCACTCAGAGCATTCCCATAGCGTTTCGACCCAGCTCGAGTTCCCTTGAAAGGGGACTGATTCGTTGTCTACAACACTTGTGAATGTCTTCCACAGACGTGACTACTGACATCACATCAAAGTCGCTGATAGTGCAAACGCAGCATAACACTCCTACACCTGTGTTAAGATTGTGTGCCATTCAGAGTTTAGTTAAGAAATTTAATTTACAATTTGAATTGAGGTTGCAAGCAAGATGCAGAAATCGAATGCAAGGAAGCAGAATAAAGGATGGAAAAAAATTCATATATCTGTCACAAACAATATATGGATATATATGGATATATAGAACAATTGAATGATAGAATGACAGATAGATAAATTCCATTTCATGTCATTCCAGTTCCATGTGGTGCCAATTCCACCTCATGCATTAAAATTTAGTTTTTACTAAAATTCTTAAATTTAGTGAAGGCAGCACAGCAGAGCAGGGGCCCAGGAGCGTGTGTGAAAACCCTCCGTTAATATATGAAGAGGGCAATTGATGTGGTGCTTACAAACGTTAGCAGGGCTGGTGGCATTGATAGAGGTGTGAGGAACACACCACCTGGACTCCAGACAGGAGATAAACAGTGCCATCACTCACAGAGCGGCTAGGCCTTTATTTATTCAGGAGCATGTCGGAGAAGGGTGGCCCTCTGATCCGTAATTAATTAATTAGTTAATTCATTAAGAGTGCTGTTCATGGCAAGCCGGCTTTTTGTGTTCATATGGCTGATGATCAGGTCTTAATAATACCTTGTTTATATCCAGGCATAAATGTCAGAAAAATGTGATGGACGACAAGAGCGTTTTATCCAGGGTGAGAACGAGATTTATCCTCCAGCTGCAGTCTGGGTAAGAGGCTTTTTGCAAAGAGTGGATCATAAATTACACTAGCGGCTACGGCTGTCTGTGAAGCAGTGAGAGAAGCCAGAGAGGAGGAACGAGAGAGACGGTTGGTGTTTAAAGGCACAGCCAATTCACGTTCATTTTCAATTGCACAAAGGAACATTTTTCAACTTTGAAAACCCACAGGCACATCCTCAAGCAAATGCAAACGTAAACACAAACTATTGTGGCCATACCATCACACGGAGGAGCGTAAATGTGAATATGCAGTGTAGGTACACAACACACACCATCCCCGCAGGCGTTCTATTGTCTCGCAGAAGCGTGCAGGCCTGGCCGTAATAAGCATAAGTCCCAGGGTAGGGCAAAAGACGAGCAGAGCCGGCTATCAAAGGCAGCTTCCAGCAACGCACACATTGTGATACATTACATCGCAATCCAGCACAGGGTGTCCACCGCTTAGCCGAACTTTGAAAGATATTGCTTATAAAAGAGATGACTCCTGGCTAAGGCTAAGTCCTGTAGTTTTATTACACCTCAGGGCTACTGTGGCCTGTCTTTGGAGAGATAAGGTTGTACCCTTTTCATTTCCTATCCGCTGGCCAATATTTTAAGCCGGCTTGTTAAGGGGCGTGAGAGGAGAGCGGGGAAAGGCGAGTTTGATGCATGGCTTTACAACAGGAGCTGGGCCCATAACGCTCAAAGGCCGATCATTACTGACCTTAATAGCCCAGTCTGCATCTGGGCTTGATTGATCGTGCCTAGCAGGTTGTGAAATGCACCATCTGGAAGGAAGGAAGGAAGGAATGAAGGAAAGAAGCAAGGAAGGTGAGTAGGAACCAGAGAGGAAAAGAGAGGTAAGCAGCAAAAGCTGAGTGCTGAACATTAGCCCAAGTGAATGGGGGGGATGGATGGAGAGAGAGGTGGGATTGATGGTTGGAGTGGGATGCCGTGGAAACTTAACTGCGCTAAGAGGCCTTGCTAGTGCCATAAACACCATCACTGACATAAACAACAACACTTAGCTGAGCTATGTATATACAATATTCATTTCAGGGGGTGGATTGCTAACTCTTGTTTACTCGCCGAGCACTGGTTTATGTGAGCAAAGTGCAGCCAGCTGGGGTTAAGCGCCACTTTCTGCCTCATCTGAGGTGCAAAGTGTGTGTGTTTACAGGATAAATCACCTCACAGGTGTCTCTGGACTCTGAGAGAGAGAGAGAGAGAAAGTGGGAAGGCTTGTTTCAAATCAATGAAGAGGAAATCAAGAGAGCGGGCTCAGTGCAAACACTCATTATCATGATTACATGAACTCTGACATCACTTTTATCAAAGGATGTTCTGCTTGATTTAATTAGTGACTAAGCTCAACATATAAAAGAAAAAGGGGGAAAATTCTTGATTCCAGTAGCAGATTAAATTACACGTTGCTCCTATTAAATTTGTGCAATGCATTTAATACTAATGATTATATATATTTACACTGTGGACAAAATTAAATAAACCAAATTTAAGTATATAATTTAAGTAACTTTTACAATCACGCACGCACACATTCCTGTTCAAAGTTTGGCATGGTTAGACATTTTTTTTATTGCTTTTGTATAAGTATTTATACTCATCAAGAATGCATTTATTTTTAATATATTTTAAAATGTAATTATTCCTGTGATGGCAAAGCTAATTTTTCAGCAACCATTACTACAGTCTTAAATGTCTTCATGATTCTTCAGAAATCATTCTAACATAGTGATTTAGAGCTCAAGAAATATTTCCTATTATTACCAACATTATAAAGTTCAAAAGAAGAAAATGTATTTAATAAAACTTAAAAACATTTTAAATGTCTTTTACGCTTTTTTTATTTAATGCTTGCTTGCTGAATAAAAGTATTCATTTCTAAGAAGAAAAATCTTACTTCTGTGAATATTAATTTTATATATTTGTACACAAAAAATACTCAAATGACAGAAAATTTCTTCTTTGAGCTACTTAAGTAAAAATGGCCAAAGTACTTTAATATAATATTTTAATCTACTTCACAATAATAATGCTTAAATGTTGAATACTGGCTGAATCATGTGTAATTCTGTACGGTGAGTACAAAGACAACTCTGATATAAATAACCACGACCTCAGTCTAAGAAAACTTGAAACCGGACAGTAGCAGAACATCTGGTGTGTGTGTGTGTGTGTGTGTGTCTGTGTCTGGGGTGACGGAGAAGCAGGTGGAATGGAAGCATTGTAGCTGACTCAACAGCTTTCTCATTTTATTACCAAATCAGTCATGACAACCCCCTTGCTCTGTACATTGAAGGGAGGAGACAATGGCAGAGCATTTCTATAGTGCACAGATTCATCTGCTAATGCAATATGACCTTCTCAATGTACAGTAACGGTCCCCTCTACAGACTTAAGACAGAAATCTAGTGTCCGCTCTGAAAAAAAAGTTTCTTTGTGTTTGAATCTGTCATATGTGGGAATTAAAGTATTTGCAAAGATCCTAAACCAATATTTAACACACAATATCCATTTCTATCAATATGGTAATTTAATCATCTTTGAATTTTGTTCCAGAATCCATCTGCAGAGACTTTATTTTCATGTTACATTAAATCAACAAGAACTCCAGATTCAGGCTTCCATTCAGAATTACATTTTCTGTATCTTGGGATGACTATTGACAGGAGCTTGTGCGATAGGCAATGTGGAGGGACAGAGAGAGAGAGAGAGAGAGAGAGAGAGAGAGAGAGAGAGAGAGAGAGACTGATTGATAGCAGGGAGATGTGCAGGATTGTGCAGGACTCTGAGTGAGTGTAATGGAGTTCATTCATGAGTTACGAGTGCAGTCCTCACCGTTGTAAAAGAGGGATAAATCTCCTCACAACTGCCAGTGAAAAAGATACAAGCCAGTGCCATGATGGGACACAAACCAGACGCTGGGAGATATCACATACACACACACCCACACACACATGCAGACACTATATCAGCAATTCTTGACTGGTTTTGTCTCAGGATCCAGATATTGTATTTTTGTTTATTGCCCTTAATTATCTAATTGTTTACTTTACAAAAGTTAAATTAAGTATCCTTCAAATCAAACTTTGAAATGAGCAGTGCACAATTAGAAACATGACAGGCTCAATGGGTAAATTTATAAATTCGATATGTAAATGTTTTACTTTTGATGCGTTCAAGCAGCAAATGAGTCACTGCACAAAACAAACTGTGTTTGTTAGAAGAACTGCAAGTCCTTGTTTAATGTAATCAGGGTAATTTATTTCTCACAGTTTTCAAGAATTTGTCACGCAACCTTAAGGTTGGGATTTGAATTACCTGGTTAGTTTCTACCAGAGTTATGGGATATATGAAAATTAGGTTTATTTTGATGGTCCTTTTTGAACATAAGTAACTTTGCAACAGCATGTCAACTAACTTTCAGTAGAGTATTAGTAGATAGTGTGATGCTCCCCAACAGACATTCTACTGACAAGTAACTTTGCAAGTACTTATTCTAACCCTAACACTACCAGTTTAGCATTACTCTCTACTAACACTCTCTTGATAGTTAGTAGACATGCTCATGCAACGCTACTTATAGTCTACAGCATGTGTTAAAGGGACCAGCAGTGAACCTGGAATCTGTTCTCCTCTCTTATAAAAAGCCTATTTATTTTGCTATCCAAACTATGTACTAGTTATATGGCTAGTTTCATTTTATTATTCACATTTAGCATTGGTTTATTCCTGTTGTCCATGACCCTATCAGAACAGACTCTATATGATGTGCATTCATTTTCTTCTCTCTTTATTGGCTGGGCTAATGGGCCTTCAAAGAATTACTGAGAGTCTCAGCCTCACAGAAAGCAAGGCAAGGCCAGTCCTTTGCCTCATTGGAGCCCAGATAATGAGAACATCACAGTGAGTGAACAACAAAGTTAATCAAATCCTCCATTTATCTTTTTATGTCAATGAAAAAAAAATGTTGTTTATAAATTACATATATTACATTTTGGGTATATTAGATCCACTTATATTGCAAAATACAAAATAAAAATATTAATATAATATCATACTATATAAATACTATCAATATCACTATCAGAAACAGTAAAAGACTGAGAAAGATATTTTTTTTAAAGCTTGGCATACTTCTCTGCATTAGTTTGTGGGCAATATTGCATCAGCCCATGTGTGTTGGTTGTACACTATTAATCAGAGTGCATTATAAAAGAGAGCACTATAAAAAGAATAAAGTTCACTCAGAATTACTCAGATACAGCACTACAAAATGACCAATAATGAATGTGTGACTTGCATCACAGCTTCTATTAAATAACGACATTAGACTCACGTGACTGAGATTGCATAATATCATACTCCCTCTGTAGCCGTCTTGAGCTTACTCAAACTACCAAAATCTGTCAGGTTTTGTGCTTGTACTTAATAATAAAAACCATATTCTAAATATTTATGCACAAACTCATGTTTTAATTTTAGTTTGCAAAAGGGAAAAAGAGAAAATGAGCAATTTTGGGGTTCCAGTTAATGGTTCTTGACAGTGCTGTCAGGGGTCAGATTGGGTCACAGGGTCACACGTTTACAGAGTTCTTGCATCAACTTCATCAAGCTAACAGGAAGAAATCCCACCTGCAATGTGTGGGAGGAGATCGGCACTCATACACACTCATTATGGTACAATGCCAGTCAAACTCTGGGAATATCTGGAAGGTCTTAAAATAACTGTTGCTCATCATTTTTCAGTGGCCCAAGATTGGGTTGCTCTGACGAATCTATTCAGTGTCACAAGAAAGCTAATAACGAAAGTGTGTGAGTGCTTGTCCGTGACAGATGTGAGAGGTGGTGGGACCAAATGTGTATGGTTTAGCAAGAGAAAGGGAGACCTACTGTAAAAGAGGTACAGAAAGCACAATGCTGCCAGATTACCCAACATACATGACATTTAAAAACTCCCCCATCACTCCTGATTATGAGCCATTCTCACTGACACCCTGATGCCCACTAGGAGACCTTGTGTTGGACTGTGTGGGAGCAGGTAATGGAGGCATTGATGGATATTTCCCCATAGCCTCTGTGGTGTGACGCCCGCTTGCTTTCCTGCTTGCCCGACCTGCCGCCCGCCCGGCCATGCTCGGCAGCGCTCCGGTGTCAAGGTAACAATGATTCATGGTGTGACCTTACCAGTAATGCCAGCCTTAATCTACGCAAGTGGAATAAATGAAGTGGTTCCGCAGCCGACGTGTCAAAGAGTTTTTATAAAGACAAATCCACAGACGGGTTCAGCTGTGTACATATATTCATAACAGTCAGTGTGACGCAGAAAAAAAGTTGGTGGGGGTATACATCTCTCTCTCTCTCTCTCTCTCTCTCTCTCTCTCTCACACACACATACTGCCTCTGATGCTCCTAACACCTCCACAGTCTGACTGCCACATATATCCACTGCAGAAAAGTGGACTAAAGAAAAAGGAAGATGAATTAATGAGATTTTCTACAATTGATGCCACTGACAAACATGCAAATAAACGGATAAATGAGAATCACCTCAAAACGGATAAATCTGGAGTCCATCAGTGCTGTTTTTAAACCAATTGGATGGGATAGGCATTTCCTAAAACACCATTCTCACTACTTCCACTAATCACGGTGTGGCTATGTTCACACAGTTAGTGTGTGGCATTGTGAGCTGTACTAACAAACTGTCCTTTTATAGGATATTTGAATCATTATATACACATTAAATGCTGTTCTTTTGAATTAATAAACATTTAATAAAAAACATTTACAGTAAGCAGCTCAACTGCTTTTAACACTGATAATAAGAAATGCTTCTTGAGCACCACATCAGCATATTACATGTATTTATATTATATTATTCAGCATTTATTTATTCGCTTTCCTAATCGTTGTTATTAAAACATGACAACTTCCATTATACAAGAATGTATTTAATAAATGTTAGTGTAGTTATGTCAAATCACAAGTTCATCTCAAATCTAAGTCAACAGCAGTTTCTAATACTTTTTGCTTTTCAAAAAAGAGAAGTATTTGGGTTATGGCCAGATATAGGGTCCTGTGGAGTCCCATTCACCAAAATCACTTTCATAATTGGATTGTGAGTACTAAAAACGGAGAGGGATTCATTCAGCATAGAAATTCTGTCTCTCTTTCCTTACATTCATGTCTGTCCCAATGTGAATGGCTTTCTCTTTTCTGTGGAACCAGAATATTTTTGTCTACACAATAAATGTCAATGGAATTTAATTCTATTCAAATCCTGTTGACTTAAAAAAATCTTCTTTTGTGTTTCATACAGGTTTGGAACAACATGAGGGTGTGTAAATGACATTGCGTTTGTGTGTGTGTGTGTGTGTGTGTGTGTGTGTGTGTGTGTGCGTGTACTTGTACACTGGCCTGGTTTGTGTTTTAGACCATCGGAGTGAAGACAAAGAGAGTAAAGTCAAGACATTTGGAATGTCCTCACTTTCTGAGAGCCCTCATCACTTAGTTGTGATAGATAAGGTTACAGTAAAGAGCTAGAGATTGCATTGTGTCATTTGTGTTTGTGTGTGTGTGTAAGAACTATACCTTTAAGGAAACAACTTCAATTACAGAATGTGTATGTCACTCTCATTCATAACTGTGTGAACTGGTATTTAGCAGTATAAAACAGGACTGACAACCATATTCTGCTGCCTATGCAAAATTAATAAATTTGTATATTATCATTGAAATATTTACGATGGGGGAAGAAAAAAATAGTGAGTGCTGAGTGCTAAACATGTTCTCCTTAGTGATGCATACAAAATAAATATATGTCATCCTATAGCACAAACTTCGCTTTAAACTGACTGGTCCGGCACATCACCAGTCAGATCCCCTCCTGTTCTTCTGACAAGACGGAGCTGGATCTATCACTGGGGGGCGGCTGTCACGAGGCGGTGCATTAAATCAAACACAATAAAAACTGACAACCATTCGACAGGCTACAAGTCCTGCACACCGGACCCTCCCCCATCCCCCCTCTCCCACAGCCACACTGACATCTAGCTGATTTATGCTCCTGCTAAGGATGATGATGATGACGATAATAATTAATCAAGGGCTCTTCCTGTACCTCAAGGAGCTTTTCGGAGTGACCTGAAAGAAAAAAAAAGATACATGGCCCGCTTTTCCCTCCGTCTCCCTGCCAGTCCTAAGCTGTGGCGAGGAGAAAGCTCCATGCATTATCCTGCCATCACCAGAGCTATTTATATCGCCCAGTCTATCACTGACACTTACAATTCTCCGCCTGCTGTACAGCAAGGGCCCCGCACCAAAGCGCAATTTCCTTAAAGCTGCCCCATATATCGTCGGGCAACAACACAGCCAATGCAAATCGGGAGCAGTCAAAGGACAGCTAGGTGACAACAAGAAACCAACATCATCATTTCTCACGCAGGAAGGGAGGGGAAACCAGAGCAAAAGTGCCGCCCAGTCCAGAGGGAGAAGTCCTCCGAGTGCATGGCGCGTACACTTTGCGGGTGTTTTGAAGGCTGTAAAAGGGAAAGAGGAAACAGAGGGGGGTGGAGGAATAGATGCTCTTGGAGAAGAATGATATTTTGAATTCCTGTGTGGCTGCTTCAACTGTAGCCTGGAGTCATGGGGAAGCTTTTTGTCTCACCTCTTCTTTATTTCCTCTGCTGGACTGAAGCTGATCGGACGTGCTGGGCATGTGCTTAAAATTAAGCCTGTCCTTCTGCACTCTGCTGCTGTATATGAAGGCACAAACTCACATTGTTGAAACACAGTGTCAGCACTCCCATCCGCTGTGGCTGATAAAGGTGCACAAATTGAGTACTGTACCATAAAAAACGCCTGTAATCCATATAGCCGAAAACAGGACTTTACAGCAAAACACATAAACATAGGGCTGCTATAGAATGCATATCTCATTCACAATCACTCGCTTTCTCTCACTTTCACACTTTGGTAATCTTTGGTTTTAACTTTTCCTCTTCTGTCCATCCTGTCACATCTAACAATGTAAAAATGTATTTTATACATAACCTTCCAATGACAGATTAATTGAGAGATATTAAAAAAAAATCATACAGCACATGAAATTCCTTTTGTATAAAATTATTATTTTGTCTATAATATCATCATAATTTCTAGATTAAATCTATCACCAAAAAACAAAAACCATAAACAAGAGCAAATTGTGATTTTGTTCCTCATATCTCATATATTTGCATTAGGGGTCTAATGCAGGGAATGCCCCTTATACACTCACCTAAAGGATTATTAGGAACACCTGTTAAATTTCTCATTAATGCAATTATCTTATCAACCAATCACATGGCAGTTGCTTCAATGCATTTAGGGGTTGGTCCTGGTCAAGACAATCTCTTGAATTCCAAACTGAATGTCAGAATGGGAAAGAAAGGTGATTTAAGCAATTTTAAATGCGTGGCATGGTTGTTAGTGCCAGATGGGCCGGTCTGAGTATTTCACAATCTGCTCAGTTACTGGGATTTTCACGCACAACCATTTCTAGGGTTTACAAAGAATGGTGTGAAATGGGAAAAACATCCAGTATGCGGCAGTCCTGTGGGCGAAAATGCCTTGTTTATGCTAGAGGTCAGAGGAGAATGGGCCGACTGATCCAAGCTGATAGAAGAGCAACTTTGACTGAAATAACCACTTGGCACAACCAAGGTATGCAGTAAAGCATTTGTGAAGCCACAACACGCACAACCTCGAGGCGGATGGGCTACAAGAGCAGAAGACCCCACCGGGTACCACTCATCTCCACTACAAATAGGAAAAAGAGGCTACAATTTGCACAAGCTCATCAAAATTGGACAGTTGAAGACTGGAAAAAAGTTGCCTGGTCTGATGAGTTTCGATTTCTGTTGAGACATTCAAATGGTAGAGTCAGAATTTGGCATAAACAGAATGAGAACATGGATCCATCATGCCTTGTTACCACTGTGCAGGCTGGAGGTGGTGGTGTAATGGTGTGGGGGGTGTTTTCTTGGCACACTTTAGGCCCCTTAGTGCCAATTGGGCATCATTTAAATGCCACGTCCTACCTGAGCATTGTTTCTGACCATGTCCATCCCTTTATGACCCCCATGTACCCTTCCTCTGATGGCTACTTCCAGCAGGATAATGCACCATGCCACAAAGCTCGAATCATTTCAAATTGGTTTCTTGAACATGACAATGAGTTCTCGGTACTAAAATGGCCCCCACAGTCACCAGATCTCAACTCGATAGAGCATCTTTGCGATGTGGTGGAACGGTAGCTTCGTGCCATGGATGTGCATCCCACAAATCTCCATCAACTGCAAGATGCTATCCTATCAATATGGGCCAACATTTCTAAACAATGCTTTCAGCACCTTGTTGAATCAATGCCACGTAGAATTAAGGCAGTTCTGAAGGCGAAAGGGGGTCAAACACAGTATTAGTATGGTGTTCCTAATAATTCTTTAGGTGAGTGTATGTGTTTCCACCTGTTATGGAGATAAATGAAAATAAACCTAGATAATCCTAACCCTAACTTATAATGTTTTATAGAGATCCAAGTTGAGATCCAAGTTGTGAGAAGTCACAACACATTTTCATAAGATTATTTTGCATATCTTAAAACCATGTATACAATTGTTAGAAAAAATATGTATCGTATTATTAATGTATTATTATTACATTAGTAGCAGTAGTTTCATTTATATAGGGAATAAGTTTACAACATCCAACATTCAAGTAAATATGCCTCTTACTTTTAGACACCCATGTAATATTTCATATGCCAAGAATTCCGCATCAGCCCTTCAGCAGTGACGATTCAGTTGTTTTAATATTTTACTTTCATATAAGTTTATGTATCGTTTCTGTCAGGGCAGATGCGTTTACTGTGCCGACGTTCTTAAATGCATGTTGCATTAGATTTCGTCTGTGCCTGATATCATCACAACGTGAATTTACTACCACTGTGTCTAGCTGCGAGTCATCATGCTTTATGACCCACAGTCTATTTATATGTCCACACCATCAAATGAAGCACAGGAATGACCTGTGGCAAGATGCATATTCTCAAACTTCCCACCAGTTGGTTGATTTCCCTGAGCGTTGGCACATAATGTGCCATTATGTGTCCAACTACGCTGTCAGGACCCAGTGGTGACAATGAGAATCTTACCACAGTCTCCTCAATAAACTAAATACATGCTGCTTCTCTTGCAATGACAAATTAGTTTATTCCTATTTTACACCAAGATCTGAGAGTCTAAAAGTAAATCTTATGAAAGAAAGAGAGTCTGACTTGTTGTGGTTCTGTTGGCAAGGGCAGAAGGTTAGTTTGTTGCTTGCTGTGGCCATTTCATTGCTAGCAGTGAAGTCAAGAGCAATGGAAGACTGCCTGATTGAACTGAGAAAGAGCAAAATTTAACAGAGATTCAGGCCCTGGAGCCAGCAAGATGGGTGAGCTGGTTAGTTTGCTAGAGGAGTCCTCATCCCCACCCTGCAGCGTTCCACGTAACGGCCAATGCAGAAGACCTACAGGCAACGTCTGCAAATCAGCACTGCCAAGACAAATGAGTGAAAGAGCCATGTCCCATTGTTCCAGAAACGCAGAAAACAACACAAGATTTAACACTCTAAATGCAGAAAACACAACCAGATTTAGTTAGACTAAGGTTGTTTTGGTTTGCTTAATATTCTGAAGTACTAACAACTTACAAGAACATAAGTAATTAATGTCACAAAGCTTTTCTATTATGAATCATATTATGTATAAAAATTTTTTTTAGGTCAAGTCAAAAAGTTGTATTAATATATTTGAGTTCAAAGAGGCCTACCTTCAGTTTAGCCCCATTCACCTCTTCCCAGCATGCAATTGGGCCATACATAATGAATATGTTTACACTGTTAGACAATTTACCAGTTTACATTAATGCACTTTGAACTAACCTGAACAAAGAATTAACAGCTGAATTTATATGAATAAACGTTAACAAAGATTAATAAATACAGTAACAAATGCACTGCTTATGGATAGGTCATGTTAGTTAAGTGTTACCTGTTGATTTCATCATCCCATTTGGAAACGATTCCCTTAAAATGGCACGAAACAAAGGGACATGAAACACTTGCTGCATTTCAGGTTGGCGTGTTTAATCCATAGTATTTAACTCACATTATTTTGTCTAATGAGTGTTCATGTAATAGGTATTTTGACTATATCTAGACAGTATACAGGCACTTTTCTCATGACGCATTTCATATTTCACAAACAATATTTTCCGCACCATAAGGCACACCGGATTATAAGGTGCAGTCGCAATCATGGGTCTAGCTCTGCACTTAATCAGTGCATAAGGTGCACCGGATTATAAGGCGCACGGCTGATTTTTGAAAAAAAATTAAGTCTTTTATGTGCGCCTTATACTACGGAAAATACGGTACTACTGAGCAATAAAGTGCGTAATTTACATAGAATCTAAAAATCTTCTTAGGGTTAATTTTATCTTAAATGGATTACAGTTCAAATTATTGCATTTTTAAATCATGACTCAATTTATAAATTGTTATCTTTTTTATTTTATTTTATGTACTACAAAAACTGTTTTCCACCATATGGTAAATAGTTGTCTGGGAGAGTAAAAACTGTTAAAAGTTCTGACAATCATACAAATGATACAGATTGACCAACGAGAGGGTCCTTTTACTGAGCAAATTTAACTTGCAGCTAGAGTCATAAAACAAGAAATAATGAATTCAATTAGATTTTTTACTATGGAAAGTAGGGCCCTGGATGTGCTGAGTGGGCAAAGGAAGAGTGCAGCAGTTATGTTGGGTTTAGCTGAGCTACGCTGAGTTAGCGCTGTGTTCAGATTTGTGCGCTGCCTGTCGGTGGGCTAGCCTTCTGGAGCAGTTTAGACCTCTACAGGGCCACTATTAGCAAATGAATGACTTTTAATTGGCCTGCTGAATACACACTAGGTGCTTGTTGATTTAAAGAAGGGATAGTGCCTCTATCAGCACAGACTATCCGACAGACCGACACACAAACTCACACCTTCTCATGCAGGTTGAATAGTCAGTGATGAAAAATTTAGGAAACAAATGTGATTTGCACATAAACTAAGAGACATTAGCACTCTGTGGGAGAGGAATAAAGGCAAGAAAAGAAAAGCAGGGAGATAAGACAAAGAGAGAGCTTGGCTAGTCATGAGCAAAAGAAACAATCATTTAAACACTGTTGACATAGCATTAACACTTCCAGGTAATAAGCAGGTGGATTCAGTTCCACCAGCATCCTCACGTTCTGTTAGTAAAGAGCAACACATCCATTCATATGATTGAAACTGCAAAACAAAACAAAAACATCCAACAAACACATTATATTGTGTATTCTGCTGGCTACAAGCAAAAACATACAGCATCACCAGCAACTAGTGTAGAGTGATTCATGAAAAATCATAAAAAAGCACAAAAAGGATTATGAATTATTCATTTAAATCTTTCACTGATTCTCACTCACTTTGCTGAATCCATCAAAGTGCTTCCTGAACTAACATCTGGCTCATTTACTGAAAAAGCAAGTCTTTACTTTCAGTCATGACCACATTGAAATGAAACACAAACAAAAAACGAAATCAGTATCATTACTGACTGTTTGATCAAGACAATAAAAAGTTAAAATATTAATTATGCAGGTTTTTTTATTATTAAAAAGGATAATTTAACAACAACAAAAAACCCCGCTTTAGTATTCAATTTAATTTTTAATCAATGGACCTTAAAAACACAAAAATATGTTACCAAAAAGTATTTTGCCAAAACAGCATAACAGAGACCACTAATATGTCTATTATGAACAAAGTGTGCAAAAACTTAGTCACTAGGAGATTAGTGTGCTCTGACATCAGCTGTGACACAGATGTAGGAGCTGGGAGCTCAAGTCTGCTTCATGTCATTTCCCAATCCCATTTCCTTCTCTAGGGCAATTACTTTTATGGAGAGAATTTTTTTTTTTACCAATCAAATATTACATATCTTTCACTGTTGATTCCATGGAGAGACTGGGCTAGCTATCATTTGCCAAGAGAAAATGCTTCTTCTTTTTTTGTGTTCTGCCGCTATTTAAAGCAGTGTCAGGATTCTCTCAGGAAATGATGTCTTAAATGGGATCCCTGCTTCTGCCTGTTATTACTTACTTACATGAGATACACATAATTTCTCAAACTGTGTGAAGGAGAGGGTAGACATGCCTCTGCTGCTGTTGACACTAATCAGGTTGCAAATATGGGAAATGAGATGTTCATATATTTCATTTCTAAGTTATTGCATTTACCAGGGTAATATTCCTGAAACCCTGACTCGCCATGTCTTATTGAATTTATTCCTGTTGGAGTCTTCTAATTTTCCCCTTACACAGTTACTCTTGTGTTTTGTATATCTGAATAAGCAGATTCATGAATTTAGAGGTGTCCACTTCTTAAAGGTACGTCTGTTAAATATGGAAACCCATTTCCGTCAAAAAAAAAATTGCGTATGAGAAGTCGAAATTATGACATACTTAAGTCGAAATGATAACTTACAAAGTCAAAATTATGACTTATTAAGTCATAATTGTGACATACTTAAGTCAAAATTATGATTTACTAAGTGGAAATTATGACTTACTTAAGTCGAAATTATGACTTATACTTTTAGTAAGTCATAATTTCCACTTAGTAAGTCATAATTATGACTTAGTATGTCATAATTTCAACTTAGTAAGTCATAATTTCGACTTTTCATGCACGATTTTTTTTTCTTACGTGGCGGAAATGGGCTTCCATAGTTAAATGAATAGATCATTCAACATTAAATATACTGTGATAATTTACTTGCTGTTCTAAAACTGTATTTTACAACTTCTACAATATTAATTTTAACAGTGATCAAATTAAAAATGCATGTCTTGTGTAAAACATACTGAATACACATTGATTAATTAAATTGATTCAAATGGCAATATTGAGTCTTTTTTGAATGATTCACCAAGAAGAATAAGTTTGTGAGTTTAAGTGAGTGACAACTTGAATTTTGGCCTATTATACGCCTTCAAAAGATCTGAAACAAAGCACTTAAGTCATATAGACTGTTTACATTACTTTTACAGCTTCTTAAAAACTTTTTCCAGCCCTCAGTATCTATTCATTGTATATGTTTTTTTTTGTGGTACATTTCTTCTTTTGTATTCACTGGAAAAAAAGTAAGTCATACAGGTTTGGAATGACACGAAGAAGAAATGACAGATTTTTTTTTCTTTTTGTTTTGGATGAGCTAATCCTGCATGCTCTGGAACAGTGCGTTTCATTAATGGTTTGTTTCTTGAGTCACTACCTGGAAGGATGATGATGATGAATCCAGCCAGCACCAAAATAGGAAGGCAGTCGGCCAAACCAAGCTGGAATTAACAATTTAATAGTGCAAATCTTGCCAAAAGCCCTGAGAGGTGGGCCCGAAAGTCTACTTTCAGACTTCAGTGCAGGTTGCCAGATCTTTACCTAATCTAGTAGCTGACAAACACCTCGTTCTATCACAAACCCTTCCCTCGGGGCTGAGATTCAGAAGTATAAAGCAACCCCGTGGTCCTTTCCTGTCTTTCCACTGCCATTCATCCCCATTCCACTGCCAATTAAAGGCATTATTAAAAGAGACAAAGTGCCTGGCAAATGAACAGAGACACCTCGGCCACTCTGGCTTGTCAATTATTCCACTGACACAATGGGGAACAGTCAAAAGCAGAAATTGGAGTGAACATGAACTTAGTGAAAAGAGATCACAGAAATAAATACTCACTTTCATGCCATTTCATACAGGTGTGGAACAACATGAGGCTGAGTAAATTATGATCGGAATTTCAATTTTGCATTTTCGGTTCCTCAAGCCAATGAATCATTGTTTCCAAAATGGATAAAATAATTGATGCAATATGAATGCAGCAAGTAAAATAGACACTGTGAGTGAAAGTGAATTGCTGGTGACAGTTTGACTATTAGAGCCCTGGTCTGTGGCCACACATTGCATGTCAGTAAGTCACAAAAGGCCTCAAGTGATAGGCTCAACAGAAAAGCCCTCAAGCCCACATAAACCACCCACAGCGCTCACTGACGGCTAAAATATGATGGGTTCCCGCAGCCCATAAATCTTCTTTTTGAGTCCCAGCCTCTCTAGCATCATTACTGTATCCCACCGGCCCATTTGGGCTCCATTTCACTTAAATGTCAACTTTTCAGCCTTTTTCTGGGTCCTCTCTGTTGCCATTTGTTTTAGCACCAATGGAGGAAAAACAAGAAAATAAGACAGCCGTGAGTGAGGAGGTTATGTGTGTATAAATGCATTTCTGACAGCTTCTTGAATGGAGTAGGTGGAAAGGGTTATCATTTAGCAGTAGGGTGAAAAAATGAAAAATAAAATTGGTAATGTTGTGCTACTTTGATGTGCTGAATACGCCTCGCTTTTGGTAAAAAAAAAAGAAAGAAGAAGAAAGAATCTCACTCGCAGAAACACACATAAAAGAACAATTTCACATTCAGCTGCCTGAGGCATAATTGTTTGATATTTCCTAAATGTTACTGTTATTTATACATCAATCATCATTAAGAAGTTAATGATATTCTTTTAATTTAATTTAATTGAAACGATTTTCTCCGATGCAGATTAAAATAGAAGTGGAGGCAACTTGATAAGGTGCTCAATCAATTAAAGGCAGATGTTCCAGGCCTGCTGAAGAGTTGTACCAGAGGCGATTCAGGTACCAAAGAGCCTTGCTGTGGGAAATTCCCTCTGAAAACCTGTGTTGCTCCAAGATAGGCCTCTAACCACTATGATGAAGCCGTACCACAAAGTGTAGTGGTTTGAAATCAGCACTTTTGAGTCCAATCCTATCACACAGGAGCAGCCTGGACCGCCTCGCAAGCCAATAAAGTGGAGCCTCTGCATCTGTTTTTATACATTTATGCTTTTTGCTAGCCTTTAAATGTGTTTTTATGCTCTTATTCCCCAGCGTTCTCCCTATTGAGGTGGAGGTAAAGTTAAGTATGATAGGATAGAGGGTGAATGCAAACAGCTCGTGGATAAAACAGCAGCTCTGCACAGCTCATAAAGCTCTATGCTGATTGTGGAGAACACAGCTAGAGGACAGGAGGAACAGGCTGAGGTGCTGGAGCTAATGCACCAGCCATCTGGCTTTAGCCAAAACACAGTGCGTTGATCCAAGCTCTCTCCTTCCCGCTTTCATTCTGCTCTCTATATATTTCTCTCTCTCTACCCCTCTTGACAGGGCCTTCTGCTTCTGCATATGGGTAGTTTCACCAGTTTACGAGTGCACCCAAACAGAAGGACAAAACTCGAAAGTTCTGCCAATACCGAACAACTGATCATGCGTGGCTGCTGTACTGTCTGATGTTCTCTAACATTTTGAGGCGTTTGTGTTGATTATATGCCAAACAGAATTTTGATCATGTCTCAGCAGCTTTCAAATTACGTCAATTTTATTATGAGATTCAAACAATAAAAGCCATTTTTACCCTTTAATGTAGTATGAAAGATCACTGAAGCTCACTTAGTTCAAATTGCAGCAAGTAAAACATATCGAGACTCGTTCATATTGTACGAAATAAACATGAATGAACAGCTGAGAGCATGTTGAAACATAGAACGCAACTTACTGAAATAGTATATTATAAAGACATTATATAGTTTATTTAACCTGTAATTCATGTCTTAATATCAAAAGTTGCTTGCCACCATTGGGCCAAACGGTGCTAAGAACAGTAAGGAATGTTCCAGATGTAGTTCCACTTGAGGCACAGCATGATTAAAAATCTTTCTCAGTTTTGAATTCTCTGCACGCTTGACTAAAAGGCTTGTAGTGACGTTATCACTCAGAATTGGTCACTTGTCTGTTGCCAGGCTACCAGATTCTCTGTAGCTGGCTAAGTGCGCTATTTGAGAAACATAAACACAAATTAATAATAAAACTTATGACAATATATACTATAAATGTAAAAGTATGAGTCAAGAACTGCAGCTTGGAGAAGAGAATACAAGAGCCGACTCTACTGGTGAACCCTTTTTTATTCTCAGGGTCAAGCATGGCAAAATAAGTCCAGATTTTATTCTCTGCTTCGTCACGTTGTTCCATATTGTGAAGAGCCTGCTGTAAATTTTTCATGAGAATGTTGCGTGATAAACCACAGAGGAGGGCAGAAAATGGTTCAAGACCTCTTCTCCGAGAGCAGTACACAGCTAATTCTGGTGGAGCAGAGCCTTCACGAAAAGACAGAGGTGAGACAGAGCTAACTGGACATATGCATTTCCATTCACTTGATTAGTCTGAGCATCTGCCTGGCTGCCATTCCCAAGGCTTGTTTGGGGGAAGATGGGAGAGGAAGTCTGATTTATCAAAGCCTGGGCCGCCACGAAGTGCAGCCCTCCAACGCGCAGAACGACATTAGCCTAATGCAGCCTAAATCTCATTCTCCCTCTACATGCTTTATAATCTGCCAGCGGAACACCTCACACATTATTGAATTAGTTATAGTACGAGAATGGCATGAAACAATGGTTATACGAGGCCACAACTTCTGGTAGGACTGGTAAGTTTGAAACTTAATGAGAAGAACATACCCCAGTGCAGCTGCAAACACTTTCATTTCAAAAGAATGGAAGTAGCGTTATGGTCCATTGTTACAGACACACCCAGGCTGATTTGTTCTTCCCAGTTGTATTGTGAAGACAGAACTAGGTATGGTGAGATTCCAAATGCGGCCACCAGAGAGGGAGGAATGGCTCTTTGTGCTGGTGAAATCTTGAGTCACGTGGGGTGAATGCCCTGCTTCAGCACTTCTGTACTGGGGACAGCTCCCACGGGGCTGTCAATCATCCCCTGGGCCCCTCCCACCACTTTAACTGATGCTCACCTTCTGTTCACTTCTGGAATAATAGGGGGAAAATGGGCCAACTGCTGACCTATTTCAACAAGACCGAGACTCAAATTCAGAGTCTGAAATACATCTAGGAAAGGGTTAACTGGTACAAAAAGCTATTTTTGGGGATAAAAAAACAAACAAACTCTTTGATCATACTGTGTGAATGTGAATATTTTTTATGTAATATCACATTAGCCAAAAAACGGCTAAAACTTTCCAAGAATAATGGCTAATTAATGAGAAGATCCATGTAGTAGTATGTTTGCGGCATGTTGGCAAATGGGTTTGACAACCACAGAGTTGAACATCTAAAACCTCTTTGAAAAGTCTCAGAGAGAAGGAATTTTAAAGCACTTCCTCACATTCCCGTGGGGAGACAGTGGTGGGAGTTTCCCACCAAAATTATATTAATAGTCGGCTGAGAGTGTTTTCATAAGCCTCCAAAATTCATCAGGGAATTTTTAAAGGTCCCATAAAAAGAATGTAATAAATACAGCAGCTGAGGTATAGAGCTGACAAGAGGTAAGGAGGATTCTCTCACCTGAACTTGGGCTTAAGACGACAGCTGACTGGACACATCTGGCTAATGTGAGACATTTGAAGAGACGTGGGTGGAAGTGCCTTGTGTCATGTAGTTTGTTCAAAAAGAATGTGGTTAAACTCTCTAAACTGGGTACTGGGATGTGAAAAATGTCACTACAAAGGTGCCATTCAATCTCAGTGATGGTACTGAAACTAAAATATATATACCTTCTAAATATATATATATATATATATATATATATGTAACATTTAATTACATATTAATTACATGTAATTAAAATAAAGCTGAAATAAAATATAGTATAAATAATAGATTTCAAATAAATTTGAAATAAAATTAGGTTGAAGTACTTCAATTATCAAAATATTTTTTTTCTTCAAATGACAAAAAGGACATTACGAGAAATGTAAATAAATAAAAATAAAATATAAAAATAAAAGTTAAAATTGTCAATAAATACTGCAATATATATATATATATATATATATATATATATATATATATATATGTAAAATAAAACTTTTAGATTCTACACTGAACATGATAACACTTTACAATAAGGTTTCATTTGTTACCATTAATTAATATATTAAACAACATGAAGTAACCATGGGAAATACATTTGTTACTGTATTCATTAATCTTAGTAAATGTTTGTGAATAAAAATCCATCTGTTCATTGTATGTTCATGTTAGTTAACAGTGCACTAATATAAACAAATACAACATTTGATTTTAATAATGTATTTGTAAATGTCGAAATTAACATTAACAAAGATTAATAAATGCTAAAAAAGTGTAGTTCATTATTAGTTCATGTTAACTAATGAAACCTTATTGTAAAGTGCTACCATGGAAACTAAATAAAATGAATACTCATTAATTTTTTTTAAAACTTAAAATAAAATAATTCTTTTTGCAGTAAAAAAAATAGTATTGATATTCATTTTGCTTGATTTGCTTGTTTCATTTGTTGCTGTTGTGATAGCCATAGCTGGAAAAGTGAAGTTGCTGCCCACAAAAGGACACCACTGCAGATTTAATGAATGCCTCACCTCCAGTGTTTCAACCTGTGCACCCTGCTCTCCTTTGACCTTTCCAAAAAAGTCTGGGGATGGTGTGTAAGCAGAGTTGCCACCCCTACTGATGAGGTGCTGCCACCAGACCGCTCCAGGCTGGCTGGGTGACTGGAGATATGGTCTTCCTCTTTACAGAGCAGTGACACTACAGTCCAACACAAAGACAGCACTCCAGACTGTGGGCATGCCATTGGCACATTCACACAGAGAGAGAGAGAGATGATGGCGGAGATATGTGACTCTACTGCAAACAGTCCAGAGAGAAGCTCATTACGTCGCAAGGCTTGCTTATGCAGAAAAGATGATTAAAAGCTAACGGCAATGATTGAACAAGACCTGGTCTCCCTTCTCTTTTAAGTGAGCTAATTTGAGAGGAATTGACAGCAAATGAGAGAAGACAAAAACATCCATTCGAGCCAACAACAATTCGGATGCGCGTTTAGTCTATTAGAGTTGATTAATCGAATACTATGGCGCTCAGTTAGCACGAACCGTGGAGAGTGAAATATGAGAATAGCACAAAAGACTTCAGCCATGGCGAGAAAGACAAAGACTGAGCAAACGCTGGGATTGTTTCAGGAAAAGGTCAGTCTGATTTTCTCTTCCCAAATATGCTGGCCTTTACAAATTAACTTGGCAAAGGCGATATTTCCACAAAGCCTAGACTATGAATCAAAGCTGCGTCCAAAGTTCAAACATCCAGTCTCCCTCCCCCTCCCCCTTCCACCAAACGATTGAGTTGCCGATGTCAGTAATTGTGTAATTAATGCTATGGCAGGCCTAATTTCAGAGATACTGCTCTCTAATTACATTCAAACGTTCATTAACCAAGCTGAGAGCGTGATGGTCACTCAGCAGGTGGGGTCTGCCGGCCGAAGGCCACTTGTTGTTGGAAAACAATTGTTGTGTCGATCACTTGATTAGTGTGTGTGTGTGTGTGAATATGCTGATAGGACGGTTTCCTTCTTTCCATCGATAATTACCCCTAGCCTCTCACAGTAAGATGACTGATCACAGTCAAAGTCGGTTGACGTTCTTTCTTTAATTCGTTCTCTCTGTCTCTAGCTCGTCTGGCGACAGCAGGAGAACAAACATCTCGGTCCACATTCTGCTTATTTTTATATTTGATATTACGCAGATGTTAAAACAATTAAACTGGACTGCTTTACAGCACATACCAAAGCATAAGCAAACAGTTTTACTACTGAGGTACTGAATTATTTTTGTCCTGCATAACAATGGCAATAGAGATGTGCAAAATATCGTTCTCGACTGCATGATCCCAGCTGATCTCCAGATTTTCACCAGTCAGATAAGATCAACTGACTACTCTACTTTTTTTGTCTACTCTGTCAAAATGAGTCTTATTCAACTTTAAGAATGCACCGGTTAAAATTATGGCTGATACAACAAGCTGATAATTATTTTCATGTTATGTCTTACAACCAAAAAGGGCCAATAAATGAAAACATCTCTAACGTCAGCCAATAACTGATATGGTACTGACAAACTCTGCATCCCTTCAATCTGTTCTGAAGTGGATTTTTGTGTAGGAAATTAAAAGTATACTCTGTATGAATATACTACTACATACCACTATTCAATATGACTCCCATCTCTATGGGACACTTAACCAGCTTCCTGCCATCTGTTATAAAATTACTTTCTGTGACAATTTACATTCAATTCCCTTCACAACTCCACTTCCTTTAGAACTTTTAAACTTCCTACATGCCAGCAAAGTCTAGCTGATTCAATACCACATTTGATTCAGTCTGAACTCAATTTGGGAATAGAGTTCATTACACTCCTTGGCTTTGGGAGGTCTTTCTAAACTTCAGTTCAGCTGTGAGTGCCTGGGATTCAAAGTTAGATTATGGTGGTCCAATATAAGTCAAGATGTTTACTGTAAGTGAAACAAGGAAAGGAAGACATGCAATAAGGAGTTACAAAAGCCATATCTGTGTACTTCACTTTCAATCTCTCATCCTTCCTCTCTCTCACATCAGGGTACTTTCTGTGCCTGTTTCCACCAGCAGGTGCTGCTGTGAATTAAGCATAAAGCTTCCAGCAGCAGGAGGCAGCCATGTGCTCAGGTTGACATTTTGGCCTGGTCCCCAAGGACTGAGCGTGAATTTATGTGTGCGAACGAGAAGAAGCAGAAGTGAGAGAGGGAAAGAGAGAGTTCATGAATCTATGTTTGCGTGCACATGTTTGTAGCGGTGCTGCTTGACTGCACATTCGGACAAGGTACATTCTGACCTTGTGCAACTGAAGACAAACAGAAGCCCTCGGCTCAGTGTCCGTCATCCATACTGTAGTTTCTACATTGTGTGACAGACCCAATGAAACAAACCTCTAACTGCCACCCGAATAAACACTGTTATCTTGTAATTAAAATATACATAAAGCAAATTGCTTGTGCATAAGAAGTCATGTTTACGTAGGTAGTACTTAAAGTTCTGGTCAACTCTCACCATCACTTCCAGGGGTTTGTGGAAAACTCCAACAAAATATAACTGAAAAACCATGGAAAGTAATATAAAGCTAAATCAACACTGTCAATACACTGGAAACATTAGTTTACTGCTGCATTACTGGCTCTAAGCAGCCTACCAGGATGAGAATCACCTCAGAAAAAGAGTAATAGCCCTTCAAGTTGTCAGATTATATGCAAAAAAATAAATATAAAAAAAATTACAATACATACTACTATCCAAAATGTTGGTGTCAGTAAAAATTTGGATCAAAAATAAAACAGTAATACTGTAAAATATTATTACAATTCACAATAACTGTTTTCTATTTCTATTTAATATATTTAAATATGTAATTTATTCCTGTTGGTAAAGCTGATTTATTTTCAGTGTTACATGATCCTTCAGAAGTCATTCTAATATGCTGATTTGGTGCTCAAGAAACATTTCATATAATTATCAACGTTGAAAATGGTCGTGCTGCTTAATATGTTTGTGAAAACCGCAATACATTTTATTGCACGATTTAGAACAGTTATCGGTTGTCAATTTGGGGTTATAAATAGGTTCTTTAAATACATTAAATATGCTAATCTAATGGCTGAGTTGACCTTGACAAAGCGAGGTACTGTGTGTTAGGTGCCTCTATTAATTAGCTGATCACCCAGCACTACACAACTACACACATTAATCCATATAAAGCCACAGCCTCTGAACATACAGCCTTGAAACATATAGCAAAATCAATGCCATCACGACCATTCATTTATACGAGATCTACAGAGGGTCGTTTCTGCAGGCTGATCAGCGGATCAAACATGCTCACCCTTTAAAAAACATCACCGGATTAGAGATGGAGCAAATCTCCCCCATCTAATGCACTATAGGGAAATAATAGAGGCAAATGAGTAGCACATGAATGTCACAAGTGATCATTAGGATTGATTTTACATCTCTCTTCAGAAAAGCAGTCTCCTTCAAAGCCCTCACGCTGAAACATGACTGTCGTCTCCTCGGGCTTTTCCTCATCTTTTCATCACATGCAAACATATCCACTTTGTGGCGGTAGATGAAAGGTTAGTTGATGTAAATTGAGTGTATTTGGAAAGATCTGGAAGATGGGTAAGGTCACAGCAGTTGTTCTATGGCCCATACTGTTGATTATAGTGACAGTGAGAATTGGATGGATCTGTAAACATCCATGATGAACAGCTGAGAGGTAAAGCCACCTCCGGTCCACACTAGGCCATCTCTAAAGGCGGCATGAGATTATCAGGGCACCAAGCTGAGGTTCTGGGGTGACATCCTAAATTGTACACCAGCACATCAATCACAGCATCACTTGCCCCACTCAGTCAGAGGCCAAGGCAGAGGAAATCAAATTTTTTCTTTTAATTGAAAAAAGTTGAGCCTGTGACTGGGGACTCGGTGTTGTGCTATTGGCAGAGGCACATAGGTGAAGTCAATACTGCTCAATGGGTGACGATTCATCAGCGGCGCTTAATGTCGTTAGCCCTGAGAGGCCTCTCTTTCCCCCTCCACCACTCACATGTTCCTTCTAGCTATCCATCTTCTTCTCTCATTACCTGAATCTCATTGTGACAAAGTCTGGCTGACCACAGGGAAGCTTTTGCATAGATCACAATTTTAGATGAAGATTGAGTTTTAGAGTATTTTCCTTCAACTTTATGCTGCCTTTAAACCATCTTGGGAAGTTTCCAAATCTAAATCACGGTGTGAGGATAATTATGAATGGATGCATATTTCTTCCTCTCTTTATCTATTATTCTTCATCAATAAAAACTCACTATTTACCCTCATTATATACATGTATACTCCAAAAAGTCTTATAGATATGATAATTGTAAGATTGAAAAGAATTTACTTTCATAAAAAATTATTATATTCAAATACAAAACATATTGGACGGAATTAGCAATTGATAAGGTGGTGAAATGTGGGCGTTACTATACTGTACAGAATGGAGTCAGATCGAAGTCAGTGTCTAAAATCTATTTGGCTATTGGTTAATGTTACACAGTACCCTGTATGACCTAATGTATATCAGCAGAAAAGAAAAGTCATTTGATTTCAATTAAAGCATCTCTTGAAAAATATGCAGTGATGAATCATTCACAATAAGATCATGAAGGTATGTTAGCAAAGTAAAAGTGTTTATTTTGATTGGATGTTAAAGGCGGCACCCTTTAACACCCTTTTCTATTGCTCTCAATGACACATGGTTTAAACTCCAGCTGCTGAATATCAGCAGCTCTCGAGTGAAACAGGTGATGAAATCATTTACAACAACATTATCGGACTAATTACACAGAGAAGAGTGAAGGAGGTGAGAGAAGCTTTGGCAGTGGGAAACAGAAATGGTGAATACACTGCTGGGCATCAGTGTGTGTACAGTATAACAGCGACAGTGAAGGTTCTGCCATTGGGCATAATGTGCACCGTATCTGTCAAACAAGCACACGGATACGCAGAGGAACTGCACTTGCTGAAGTCACCTCTAAACAATACACAAATCTCTCTTCTTTCACTGACTCTCTCTCTAGGACTGAAGTGCTTGTCTAAGTTTAGTGCTGTGCTGGGCCTGTCTAAGTCCCCAGACAATTACTGTGTGCATGTTAGCCCAGGGCAGTCAGCGGAGACACATTAGTGTTGGTCAGTATCCCAGCATGCTCAGCTCACCTGGGCAATGCCCCCATAGGCTTGGACTGTTGATAGTCTTCTCTCCTGGGCTGGTGCCAATCAGCAGCTCATCCACTCACAAAAGCGCAATCAAAACAGAGAGAAAACAAGTTTCGACAGTCTTGAGTAATGTGTCTGTAAATCAAACAAAATCTGCTCCTTGAATATTTATTCCTTTGTACCCTTAAATCTATCTATCTATCTATCCACCCGTCCATATAATCTATAGACTAATATTCAAATGTATAGCTTTTAAAACCAATTTAAACTTTTTGTCAAGCAAAAAATAAACAAACAAATACAAAAAAACAACAACAAAGTTTATTTATTTTATACAAACCTTCATTTTAATTCTAGTTTAAATTATCTTCTTTCATAAGTGTAATAAGTGTTCTTTCATTTAGGAAACTTCATCACTTCCAAACACTTCCCTAACCTAATTGGAAGAAAACCCCTGCTGTACAAAAGAAAAAAGAAAAAACCCAGACCTAGATCTAATTGTCAAACTGCACTGAATCTGCGGGCATAACACAGACATTAATATATACAGTGATTATATATCCTGATTTCCTTTTGTCACACTTAAATGTTTCAGATCATCAAACAAATGTAAATATTAGTCAAAGGTGGCACATGTAAACACAAAAGGTAGTTTTTAAATGAAAGTTGTTATTATTAAGGAAAAACTAAATCCAAACCTACATGCCCTGTATGAGAAAGTGCTTGCCCCCTAAACCCAATAACTGGTTGGGCCACCCTTAGCAGCAACAACTGCAATCAAGTCTTTTACAGCACTGTGGAGAAATTTTGGCCCACTCATCTTTGCAGAATTGTTGTAATTCAGCCATATTGAAGGCTTTTTGAGCATGAACTGCCTTTTTAAGGTCATGCCACAGCATCTCAAAAGGATTCAGATTCCACTCCAAAGTCTTCAATTTGTTTTCCTTTAGCCATTCAGAGGTGGATTTGCTGGTGTGTTTTGGATCATTGTCCTGCTGCAGAAACCAAGTTCGCTTCAGCTTGAGGTCACGAACAGATGACAAAATGTTTTGGTAGGTCCTGTTTAAGTGATTTCTTGATTGAGAACAGGCCTGAATGTGGCTAGAGAAATTGAATTATTTTTCACACAGGGTCATGTAAGTTGGGATTTTGTTTTCCCTTAATGACAAAAAAACCTTCATTTAAAAAACTGCATTTTGTATTTTCTTGTGTTATCTTATATTATCCTTGTCATAGTCTTGTCTTGCCACCTCTGTCACATCCGGGTTCCTTTTTGTGTCTTCCAGGTCCTGCACGCTCCCGTCTGTGTCTAATCACTGCCTAAGTCTCGTCAGCTGTTCACAATCCCATGTTTGTTCATTTATACCCTCCTGTATGCCCATGTCTTTGTCTCTTGTTAACGTTACCTTGTGGATGTTGCTCGTGTGTGGATGTCGTGCTCTGTGTTTCAAGTTTGCACTGTTAAGAGCCGTTTTGGTTTGTTTGAAGTCTTTTGTTTAGCGTTTTCTGAATAAAGAGTGCTTCAGTTTATCCCGCTGCTTCCAAGTCCTTCTCCGCATCGCACGCGCTCCACTTAGTGTAACAATACTAATTATATATACTATATATTATTATAATTATATATACACTAATTTTTACATTTGTTTGATGATCTGAAACATGAAACAAAAGTGTGACAAACTGGCAAAAAAGAAATCAGGAAGCAGGCAAACTCTTTTTCACACCACTGTGTATATATATATATATATATATATATATATATATATATATACACATACACTGTATATAGCACAGAATGAATCTTTCAGTTCCTTCCCTGACTTTTTGAGGCTGATTCACACTGCAGCAAAAATGGCTAAAAACATCCTAAGGTTGGCTGCCGGACTTCAAATATTGGGAAACACAATAATCTTGCTCACACTGCTTCACAAAACACCTACAAACATTTAAAGAAGGTGACTGAAAGGAAAAGGGTTGTGGACAGAAACCACAAAGAGAGGAGAATGCAATGCTAATGCATAATAAGTCCTGCCAAACAGTTAAAAGCTTTTGACAGAGGCATCTCAGTGCTCAATACGGCGGGAATGGGAATACAGAGAAATGCTGTAAAATGAACATTTTGTGATACCATATCAAATTAAAAACAGAGAGTTCAATGTCTCAAGACACCATTGTTTTGTTCCATTTTATTGTGCTACATCTAGCTATTCTGAATGCAAGAATATGTCCTGTGTGAATGACAGTCACCATGAACGCACACACCCATACACAAAAGAAAACCACCATGACACACTCTTCACCTTTATCAACCAAATTATAAAAGAAAAAGAGGAATAATGTGCTTTTCTTCTCTTTTCCGTCTCTTTTTCTTCACCCTCTCACTTAGAAGTGACTATGGAGTCATTAAACTGCGTAGCACGTGTCTTTTAAAGGAATCAGTGTCCAGAGCAGCATGGGCTCTGAACGCTGTCATGACTCCTACAGATCACAGTTGCAACAGTCTCCGGGACTCCATTCCCTAGTGGTTCTCTCTGTGTTAATGGGAATTGACCAGAGTTGTGTCCCTGCTCTCCCCTTGGAGATGGCCCATTCTCCCTGACGGCTACAGACCAGCAAGCCCTTCACGCCCGCCAGCCTCTGGCAGCGGTACAAGGCTGATGAGGTCGCAGAACAAAAAGAGAAAAGGGGGGGAAAAAGAGCTATAAAGGTTTCAGCGCTGTGGAACCCAGCCAAACAAAATCGAAACATGTACAATCCTAATGCATGATAACTGACCTGAAAACAAGAGAAGAGCAAAATTTTGTATGCATCCAATGCATTGAGCAGATCTTCTGTATTATCTGTTTGCCATATTAAAGGGTTAGTTCACCTTCTATGAGTTAAGTTCCGGGCGATGACGTATTATGCATGATGTACTAACGAATGCGGAGAATAGAGCCAAACATAACACCAGTCATGAATTAGTCTAAAATGTGTATTTTTAAAGAGAAATGTCATAGGAACTTGAATTTGTTGCCCAGCCCTATTTGTTTGAACTGTGAGAGATTTATACACTCACCTAAGCTTACGCTATTCCTAAAACCTACGTCCCCCTGGAGCGGCATGGATTTCATATGATGGATGGATGCACTTTTTTCAGCTTCAAAAAAATGGTACCATTCACTTCCATTATAAACCTTGGAAGAGTCAGGATACTATTTTTTTATATAACTCTGATTGTGTTTGGCTGAAAGAAGAAAGTCCTATTCAACTAGGATGGCTTGAGGGTGAGTAAATTATGGAATAATCTTCATTTTATCTTCATGAACTAATCTAAGGTTTAAAGGGGCCAAATTCAACGCCCAAATTCAGTCTATTTTATCAGTCCATTTTTATTTAATCCTTGAAACATGTGCTTGTACTTTAAAATAAATGTTACTTGCACTTGCAGATTCATGCACTTATAAGCATGACTCAATTAAACAAATATTATTTTTGGGGTCATAGTACCACAAAATACTAATGTCCTGTGCCACGTCAACCTTTTAGACAACATCATAGAAAATCTATTTGCTAATGTAATATTTTTTTATGTGTTGCAATAACATTTTGTCATGTTAACAATGATATACTGTAGTCATGTTAAATGATCACTGTATTGATCACTATATATATATATATTGAAGGAATTGATTCCAGAATCGACTGCCACTTCAATACATATAATTTTGAGTGATTTGTGATGAGTGATTTATAATCAAATTATTGATTTATAATTTTAGTCTTTGAATGACTTCTTCAAATGTATGTACATGTCAGTCTGTTGCCTATGTGGCCAATTATTAGTTAAAGCATTTACTTTACTTTTCTACATTCAACCACAAGAGAATAAAGATGAATATTCTTTGAAACTCTCACTGAGAGAGAGAGAACATGCTCTCAGTATGTTTTGGGGAAGGTTTCTTGTTTAGAGTCAGAGCTTGACCAACCACGACGAAGCTGTGTATCCTGTGTCTGTGTGTTACCTGTTACAGAACAGTATGGGTGAGGTGATCAACTGGTGAATGACTTGTTTTTCTTGACAAGCTGACATCTAGAAATGCAGGTCTGCGACCTGGAAGGTCACTTAGTGCCTAAACCAGAGGCCTTGTTGTCAACCATGTGATTGATGAAGATATGATTCGATGCATGAGTGGATGTTTTCTAAGTTTATCTATTTATTAGCCAATCAGAATAATTTAACCTTAAGTATTGACGTAGTTAGTAGCTTCTGTTAGAGTGTAATTGCTCCTACAAACTCCTTGTGAGACTTGAAACTGGTTGAAAACTTGAAAACTTTTTCTTCAGTTGACTGCACTTCTAACTCCTGGTCTTTCATTCATCATATGTGGTCCTCCGGTCTTAAGTGTAAATTCTACAACAATACACACACACACACACACACACACACACACACACACACACACACACACACACACACACACACACACACACACACACACACACACACACACACGCACGTATATATATACCATAGCACACTACTTTAAAACAACCTACAGTTCTAGACATTTCTACTTTCACACCTGCTTCCTGCTTCAAAAATCTGTAATTTGAGTTTAGTCACTTCCAAGTCTTGATAGGTATGGAGAAATAAAGAAAACATAGTACTGACAAATATATGTTTGCAGATTGCAGATATGCATATAAAAGAACAGTGGCAATCTGCAAACACATATATTTTTCCATATTTTTTTGCCCCCCATTGTTATCAAGATTTGAAGCAGGAAGCAGGTGTAAAGGTAGAAATGTCTATAGCTTGGATTGTTTTTAAATAGTGTGCTATGGATGAGTAAGTTTATACCTGTTCTAGACTAAAAAGAGCCACTTTCCATCAAACATTTATAGAAATATGACATGCACACAGTAAAGGGCAAACCTGCACAGAACTAATGCACACAAGCATCTAACATACAAGACGCACACCGACGTCTTGTGCACACACTCACACTGTGTGGGCCGGAGAGTGTCCTCGCTCCGCTGTGGGCTGTATTGATCTGTGCTGGGCTCTTTATTGAAGTCATGATTCATGCTGTTGCTGTCTCTCCTTCACTTCTCACAGCCACACTTCTCTCTCTCGCCATCTCTCTCTCTCTCTCTCTCTCTCTCTCTCTCTCTCTCTCTCTCTCTCCTGACATAACCACCAAGCGGGTCTATTTACTTGCTTTGTAAATTTATCCTTTGACCCCTAACTAAATGACTGGATGATTGGTGTCTGTGTCTATAATACATGATAACCAATAGGGTTGTCACAAACCCAAAAATATTAGTAGCCAATACAATAGATTTCTTGATTATATTTAAATTAGTGTAATAAAAAAATAAATAAATAAATAAATACACATTTATTATATATAAAAAAAACATTTTGTATGAATATATATTTATTCAGATAAAATAAAAATATTTTTTTCAATACAGTAAACTAATTTAGCTTCATGTTTAAAAAAATCATAAAACAATATCATTAACAAAATAGATAAAAAATAAAAGTTATAAACAATAAAACAACTTATTATAGTAATTTAAATATTAAAATATTTTTAATAAAATAATTCAAAAAATTTATTTTAATTATTCAAGAAATATTTCAAATATAAAATAAAACCGCAACCTTCACTATATTACATTAATAATGATTATATTCTGTAGGAGCTTGCTTAATATTAATGAGATTTTGATTAATATTAAAACATAATTTACACAGCGTTTATGCTGCAAGGCCTCATGCAGAAGCCTGATGTTTTGATGGGCTGTGATTGTCAAATATGCCTGTTTCCATTTACTAAAACAATCAACTGCGCTAAGCCTATATCAATACCTCACCAAGACAGTCACTTCAGCAATTCTTTAAATTGGCCAACAAGAAATCAGCAGCCACAGTGCCTGAAGCTTATTAAGAATGAGAGAAGACCCAAAGCCTTGTTCTCACTCTATAGATAGAGTCTGATTTATACAGTGCTGTGGGACTGATGAATCACAGCCCGTCTGCTATTCAACACGGCGAGACATATACAACATGCACCCACACATGCACTATTGAGAAGAGAAAATCGCTTGAAACAATCTCAAAAGCAGAAACACTTTCAAAAGCTATTTAATGTTATAGCCGAGTGTTGATATTGCATTATGGGGACGTGTTATGCTTTGTGTATTTGATAATGCTTTTTTTGATGATTCTGTGCTCAGCGTCATCGAGAAAAAGCTCTGTATTGCTGACTAATGCCCTTCAGTGCAGTGAGACATCTAAAGCCCCCTGAGTGAGCGTTCCATCTCCAACCAGCAGAAATTAATTGAGTGAAATTTTTTTGCTGTTTAAGGTTGCATCGGGTTACATGAGGCAGAGTAGCAATTGTTCACTATTTGCCTGAGGCTACATCGCGCTTATTCTGCCTCTCTCTCTCTCTGTGTCCGCTATGCGTGATATTCTTCCTTGATTTTTTTCTCCTGCTCTATGCTGCCCCTCCTCTCCTGTCCACTTTCAGAGGCATTTCTAATAGATCCATCTTTCTTCTACAGGGAATTCCTTAATCCCAAATCCTTAAAGAAAGACAGTGGATTTGGCATGACTGCTGAGGTGCGCGCGTGTGCATGTGTGAGTGACTGTGTGCATTATCTCAAGTACAGGCTGCAAGTGGGGGGCTCATACCGTGGGCCTTGGTGTTGAGGCATACAGATTCAGAGACCCTTAAGTGTTTCAGCTCACTCAGCGTGAGGATCATTGTGCTGAAGACTGAACTTTAATCTGAATATTCTAAGAAAAGCACTTTGATATGATGTGAGGTAATTATAATGTTATATTTTACACCTCAAAAGCTGCATGTGCTATGTTAAAGACAAAATGCATTAGAGATAAATAAATAAATGGCTGGTTAATGTGCAATGAATTTTTATCTTTCATCATATATTTTTCAGACTTTTTTCCTACTGATACAACCAAGACCTTATAGGTTGGGATAAAAATAATATCAATAGATTAAATTATTTCCCCCTGGATATTATGTCATAAATATTGTTATTTTGTCATTTTTTCTTACCTTTAGTCCCCCATTACAAACAATATGATCAGAAGAACAACTGAAATTGGCATTTTCAGAATGACTAATTATTAATCTGCCGTACACAAGTTAGTAAAACCTGATGATCAAAATTTCCGTCATGATTTGAGAATGATCTAAAGATAATTGCATGCTTCAATGGAAATTAAACACCTGACCATCTGTACAAAGGAGTCACATGGTCACAAATGTACTTACATGAATAGTGTAGAATCTTTAACATGTCTTATTTTATATCACAAGGTTTATTTGCTTTAAATAAAAAAATACAAAATCATTTGTTAGTATGGTTTCAGACTTCTGGATTCCAACAAAGTCTCACTGAAGTAGTTAAATGCATGCAAATGCAGCTTCATGTTGTCTTAAATGTTTATTAAATATTAATTTCTGTATGGTGTATGAGCTTTATGGCTGTAACTGTGTCAAGATTCCTCTCTGTGGAAAGAGACGGTGGAAGCAGGCCAACAGCTCATGCATCTTACAAGGGTCACAACAACCCCCCCTCCACCGCTCACCCCCGAGGTCCACTTACAACGTGCCATAAATTATTTTCCCATGACCATTTTCCACCCTCTCTCTGGCCTTTAGAGTTACTCTTGCCACTGTACGCTGCTATTAAAACATTGTTCACAACTGCAAAGTCCACACTGTGATTTTGCAAAAGCAGTCAATATCCAGTGAATCTATATTGGTAGCTATAGAAGTCATTTAAGCATCAGCACAATGTCATGAGACTTTGTCAGTGTACAGTAGCTGTCAGTGTGGAAAGAATTGTGGAAATTTTGCCCCTGATCATGTCTATCATGACATCTCACTGCAGTGCTGAAATCATGAGTAGCATGAAGGAACAAAAGTGAGAATCTTTTACACATATATTACACATATATTGCATATTTCACTACATAGTAAGTCACAGTAGTTTGCAAGAGTATAAGAGGAGAGAGTTGAAAAAAGAATGTATTTTAGAATGAATCGTTTTTTAAGTGTGGCGAGCAGGACGAGGCCGAGGGTCGTGAGAACGGCCTCGTATCTCACAGAGGAATGGAGGCATAAAAGCCAGAGAAGGACGAGAGAGGACCAGGCCTGGAAATTTTAGTTGTGTTTTGTGTTTGTGTGTGTTGTCTGTGAGGGGCTGTCGCCATTAGTAGGGCGCAGTCTCATGGGTACCATGAATGTGGCGAGCAGGAGATATGGCCTTGTATCTCACAGAGGAGCAGAGGCATTAAAGGAGGAGTGACGTCAGGTAAGGACTTCTAGATTTTAAATTGTGTTGAGAGTTTGAGTGGGTGGGAGTTGTCTATGAGGGTCTGCTACCATTACAGTTTTCTCTCTATTTTGTGCATTATTCTTCATAATAGCGATGGGTTCTAAGAAAGTGAGTGGTAAGGATGGTAGTGAGAAGAAACGCATGATGACCATGGAAATTGTGGATAAATATGAGCGCGGCGCTCGCTTGAGTGATCAGGAGCATCAGGAGGAACTGTCGACTGAAGAGTTGATTGAGCTGCAGATGATGGAACATACGCAGGTGTTGCAAGAGCTCAGCAGTAGTGAGGAGGGTGAACATTTCTACAAATGAAATTAAGGAAGTGATGGCTATGTGGCAGAAGGTTTCTGATTTCCTTGAAAAGAAACACCATGATAAATCATCTACTGGTCGTGCTTCGGCGCTTTTTGACGACACGTGCCTTACTCATTTTGAATGGGAAATCTCCCTCGATAGGTATTTTGTTAAAAGGTCTGCGCCGAGTGAATGTGAAAGTGAAGGGTAGTCAGGTGAAAAAAGCTAAGAAAAGGTAAGAAAACAAATCGAAAAAAGCTAAACAATAATATAAATTAGAAAAGTAAAAAAAAAAAAGTAAGCTCAGTTCAATTATGTAAATTTAAGTTTACGTAAGTTACGTAGTGTTCGTGTGAGTTACGATACGGAATCAAGTGTCTGTGTACCAACCCCCTCCCTCCCTCCCTCCTCCGCTGTCTACTGTCTGTAAAAACTATCACACAAGTCCTTATACTGTTTACATTTACATTTACATTTATGCATTTGGCAGACGCTTTTATCCAAAGCGACTTACATTGCATTCAGGAAACACATTGAATCAGTTCTTGCTTTCCCTGGGATCGAACCCATGACCTTGGTGTTGTAAATACCAATACCATTGCTCTACTAATTGAGCTACAGGAAAGCATGTTTACATGTACTATAATTGTGTGTGTGTGTCTATACCAATAAAAAAATCTGTGTTCCCAAAAATCCAATCCGTTATTACGGATCTGGAACGAATTAATTTGTTTTCTATTATTTCTTATGAGAAAACATGATTCTAGACACGAGCAATCCGAGTTACGAGCTCCGACCTGGAAAGGATTATGCTCGTATCTCGAGGTATTACTGTACTTTTATTATATGTTTGCATATTTTGTGTTATTAATATGTTCAAATGTTCAACGGTTCCCGCCTCCGTCCTTATTTATTGTAAAATCTATTATCTATTGTATCTATTGTAAAATCTAATATATAGTGTAGATAGATATCGTATAGCTTCTCAACCGCAAAATTATTAATAATAACAAACAACAGTGAAAAACAGCCAAACAGATCCATTTGTGAAAGGAAGGAGTGAGAGAGACCCAGGGAATGGCAGGTCTAAATGGGAAGCGTGCTTAACTGTTTCCCCTGTTGCCCGGAGCAAAAGGCTTTAACCTGTTTTTTTCTGTTAAACTCCTCTTAAGCAGTGCTTTCATGTTAAATATCAACTCCCTCCATATCAGCGGTAAAATAAGCAGCTCTGTGGACGTTATATTGCTCTATATAAACACTTTAGCATTCCCTTTGAACTCCTCTCGCTGCTCATTACGCTGCCTTTGAAGACGGGATGTTGGAACATTGCTACATTTTGATTTTACAGTTATTAAGCATACAGAGCAGCAAACTCGTACACCACGTGCCATTAATGCATAACTTAGCGGTCAGCTTGCAGAAGTAAACATCTTGTGGTGCGTACTGCACACCGAGACCTTGACAGTGCAGGTACGGGAGAACCATCACACGGAACTATCGATTCTGGGAGATTTCTGCAGACCTTTGCAGAAAACATGAGAAATCACAAACATACGCAATAATAACGTCATCCAGGGTTAACGTCAAACCGTAATGATGTCACAAAGAGACTCCGTTCTAATGCCTCCTGCCTCCTTTTTCACCAATTCCACCGCAGACACTCACAAAAGTCAGATCGGAGCACAGAAAGACAGTTTAACACAGATCTAAGAGCGAATGAATGAATATAGCCATGACAAACAGAGGTTGACAGCCGGTTCTATGAACATCCTTCTGAAGAGAAGCCTCCTGGGAACTCCCTCCGCTGATCTGACAACACGATACATCTCTCACCTCTTTTCTCAGTGCAATTATGCTGCGGCTTACTTTTACATTACACATATCACTCTGAAACTGGAGCATCTGTCGACTACAAAGTGAAGCTAATCCTCTCTTTTCTTAGACGAAGGGGTGGAAAGTGAGCTTGTAACAGTGTCCAGGCCCTGACGTAGGTAATTAAAAAGGAATTTCAGATGACCTAAGAGAAAAAAAAGAAATTTTTATGAAAGCGTTCGCTAGTCAGTTTAAAGCTGCATGCTTAGTGTCGTCGCTTTGAACTTACTCGGCTCTGATTTGTGTGCTGAATGCTGAAATTCCATCATCAGCCGAGCTGACAAATGAGCTGCGAGCTCCACACTCCCAGAGAAGAGACTCAAGCGCTGCGCACAGAATCATACATCAAAACAAAGACATCTCTCCTTCATTATGCTCTCTCTACACTGGCACACAGGTATTAGCGCTGAAGGTGTTACGGCCCATAAAAATAATCAGTGATCTCTGCCTGCTTTTACAGAGGAGTGAAGGAAAGGGAGGTGAGGTCACAGCAGAGCTAATAATTAGAGGCGTTACAAGGGACGTAGTGTTGCTCCTCATCCTGTAGCCTTGTCTCCGGCTTTACCTTGAAGGAATATCTCTTTTTCTTCCAATGGCTTTGAAAAGCAAACCTTAAATGTCTTTCGCACAGCTCCACTGATTGGCCTGCAAATTGTATTTTAAAAAGCTCACGCAATCAGTGGCATTCATATGACCACTCAATTTTACAAATCATCTAACCAAAAGCCTTTATGCCGTCATTAAAAAATGATTTATGTTGGTAATGGTAATACATCACTTGAAGCTTGTATATGTAATGTATAATACATTCTAACGCATTAAGAATAAGATCAAATGCATTATAATACTTTCCTATTCATAGTTATACTGGAAAGACCCAATTTAATATGTTATGTTTTAATGCATTACATTCTTTAAAAGCATAACCATGAATATGTAAGCGTTATAATTCCTTATGGCCTGTTTAAAGTTGAAGAGTGCAATTTCATTAGCATCACAAAAATGGAACTAAACAAAAAAGACTTTGGTGCACCATTCAAAACTGATTTGAAATGCCCAAACGGAGTAGAATTAAAACCAATTAAAGCACCTTTAAACTCCATTTCAAAGAATTCCATTATATGATGATTACACTTTATTCCAATTAAAATTCCATTTCAACTTCCAATGGGGCGTGGCCAGTTCAGATTCCAACTGAATTAAAAGGGACACTGCCATTCCTAAATATTGCAAAATTAAATTACATAAATTCATATCCTCTTATTCTGTCACAACATGTCAAACTTCCCCATTCACCTTCATAGAGGAGGCCCTAAAATCCTGCTGTCAGTTTGAGAGGATCAGAGCGATGCTAAGATTGTTAGCTGTTTGTTCGTAAAAACGAATTACACAGGATACGAGTGGGTCAGTTACTGCACTGACTAGCATTTCCATCCAGCCTTTGAATTAGCTATAGTAAGTCTGGCTCATGACAAATTTATAAAAACTGATCAAAGGCATAAGATGGATGAAGGGACAAACCACTTTGTGAATTAGTTGTACAGTACTCTTGTGAAATGTGTTATTGGAAGGCTAGTATTGATCTTCATTCCACAGTCATAGTGGCACAGTGATGCTTCATTCTAAGCGAGAAACAATCAAATATTTGATATTTTGCACTTCCTTTTCTGCTGTCCTTGCTTTTTGAGCATTCTTCTTATTGACAAAACTTGAGGAGACGGCAAGTCATCATGGGAAAACAGTCTTTCTGCACCTTTGGAGCTAAATCTTCAACAAATCTCTCGCTCTCGCAAGAGTTTGGAGCTGCAAAACCATGGCAACAGCACACTCAGAAACATCATAACCGGATTCAACGTCTGCCTTCCACACATATGATATACAGAGATTGCAGGAGTGAGCAGTCACAGAAAGAAATACAGAACAAACGGAGAGAGACCGAAGAGTAAAGAGACAGAGAGGCGAATCGATTAGCTCTCTATGCTTCCCAGACAGTTGGGGAAAAGGTTGGAAGTTTTGGAGAATTGGGCAACCTGAAACTTTTCTTTTGTACTTCCATCAGGTTATACATATCTGCTAATTTCACACAAGAGCTGGAAGCAGTGGTTTGTTGAGAGAGAGTCTGTTATGTCACTTCCTCCCCCTTGTCTCGCATCTGGCTTTGCAAGCTGTTGCTATCGGCGACCGCATCTGTACGTGGACACACCCTGCTCACAACAGCATGTGGCATATCGCAAAATAATAGCCATTTTCTAAACAATTACAGACAAACGTCCCCCTGGAGAAAGGAGATGCTGATAATTGGAACCGAGAGCGGCCTCCGTTAACACAAATAAACACGGCCGCGTATCGCTGATCCTGCAAAGTAGCTGTTGCTTTCAATCTGGACGCAGACTGGTGATAGCGGTGACATACTGCAACCTTCCCCGCTGCTGTCCGCCAAGAAGGTGCCCACTTGATTATGGCATTATAAAAAGGCGGTTTTGACATTTGTCTTCATTATTAGCAATGGAGAGAGGTGATTGAGCTACAGGCATGCTCCATTAGCGTTGCTCATCGCATACTTGCACAGCTGATATCACGCATTAGATGGAGTCAACATGAAATAACGTGTTGGGACCGACGGGTCTGAATGGTGCACTGGGGTAGCGCTGCTCTCTCGGCCAGTGGAGGTTAAGAGAGCGGGAGCTGCATCTAAATAAGAAAGCTTATTTCAATCTGTATAATTACCACTGGGTAATGAAAAACTCGCCCACCCTGCCACCTTCACTTAAGAGAAATCAATACATGTTTGGGAGTTTATTAGAATGCCGGAATCATGAGTTGGGTCTTGGGGAGGGCAATATGTGTATCAACAGTGCTGAATTAACAGCTAATCGGGAGAGGGGAGGTGCTCGAGTCCTCCGCTCTTTGTGCCACAGATGCTGCTAGGGGCAATCTTACAGCACTCAAAATACTAATATTTATGGTGTGGCCAAGAATCGCTATTGACAATGATTGGGTGTTTACTGGATATAATCTTTTACACACACACCGACACACACACACATTTTTTTCCATTATATTATTGAGGATCCAACACTCTTTCTTTTTTAAATTATAAATACAGTAGTACCCATAGGCGGAGTTTCGCTTTTGTGCTTGGGGGGGCACCTACTAGGCCAGCAGACCACGAGCTCAGAATTTTTTTTATATCATATTTATATATCATTCATTCTACATATAAAATACATTTACAATGAACAATGACTTTATACCAGTGCTCAATTATTTTCTGTCACGCCCCCCTAGGAAGAGGTAAAAATTTCACGTTATTGTTCCCATGGCAACGTGTCATGCTTGTCACCTGACATACCGCAGTCACAAAATAGATGTATAATAGATCATTCAAAATAGTCACCAACATGTTGGCTCAACTTGTTGAAACCTAAAAGAAATCTTATGTGGTTGAAAACACTGAATTGTTGTGATAAATGACAAGCTCTGGATCAGTGCCAGATATCACGTGAAAACACGTGTGAATTTAGTGGTTGATCATGTGACACATATGAACACCGGTGTGATCGTACACGTCAAAGGATGAGAGGACGGTTATCTGAACTTCATATCTGCTGCTCTTGTTCAGTGCAAGAAATCTACTCCCTGGCAAAAAAAGCATGTACCCCAGGGTAACGCGCGCCCCCCCTGGCATCGCCCCACTATTTGAGAACCACTGCTTTATACAAAGAATAGCGAATAGAACAGTGATAGGGTTAACACGGGGAGTTCAGAAGTGCGGAGAAAAAAAGCGAATGTGTTAGACGGGTGCGCTTGTTAGTGTGTTCTTCTTCGTTCCGATTAAAGTTCATAAACAGAGCCTCCCTTGACCTGTCATAGAACTACTTCAGACATTACAATATCTTACCTAATGCAGAAGAAGCCGCCTCTGTCTTCTCTTCTGATAGATTTGACACTTTTAGTAGTGGATTTATTTAAAAAAATGACGAATGTCCATTTAGTTAAATCAGCGCATAAAACAGAACGAGAAGAGCGTCCACTCACGTACCACGATACTTTGGGATTCGCAAATCGCGGGAGAATGTAATAAAAGTAATACAAAATTAAATACAGTAATTAAAAATTAATTAGCCATATCTTACTCATTCTATACACAGAACTAATAAGATAAGACAAATTAAACGAGAAAATATGAATTCTGTAATAACAAAAAAATATTCAAAGCACAAGGCAGGCATTAATTGGCTCTGGTCTGGGGGGCCAGTGCCCCCCCCAGCCCCCCCCAAACTCCGCCTATGGTAGTACCTCAAGATACGAAAGGCTCAACTTACGAAAAATCCAAGTTACGAAAGCAAAGATGAAAATTTTTACTGCTCTACATACGAAAAGTTTTCAAGATACAAAAGGTTTCTGAAAGTCTGAGATTCGCACCATAACAATTTTGAAACTCGCGCCGCACGCCGCCATCTTAGTTATAGTAGACTCGCCACCATCCTCCTGCTCTCCCATTGGTTCCTGATGCTAGCCAAGCCATGAGATCCTTCTCTCTAATTGGACAGCATCCCTCCCATCATGCATCTTCTATACGTACGTGCTGGCGGGCTTTAGCTCAGCCACTCCGCACCCGAAACTTTAAATTTTTTATGTGTTTTCGTAAAGATAAGTGTACGTATGTACGTACGTTATCTGCTGTTTGTCCTCCTCCTCCTCTGCCGCCACTTTCAGAGATAGCCTCACTCGAAAGGTAATCTTCGACATTTTACGTTATTTCATTGTTTATAGGTCAATTTAGCTTTATTATGAAATGTAATGGGGTGTTTTTGGAGGGCTTGGAACGGATTAGCCATAATACATGTAAAATGTGTTCCAAGATACGAAAAACTCATTATACGAAGGCCACCTCGGAACGGATTAATTTCGTATCTCGAGGTACCACTGTAAAATGTTTATTTTTCGCTCATCAATATCAATTAATAATGCAACTAATCAGTGTGTGACTATAATTAAAATACTAATTATAGTGCACTGCTGCTCCTGTCCTAACTTTTCAACCTAGAATATATTTGAAGTTAATTAACACCTCATTTATTTAGGGCTAAGGTAAAGTATGCTATATACTGAGACAGGATTCTTTACCAGATATCGTCTTCCTTTCATCAGGCCCTTAGTTATCGAAGTGCAGTAATCTCTGAGACTTTTGGAGGACAAACAAGGCCATAAAACATTAGAAAAGAACCAATTTTACACTGGGAGGAAACTGAAAGCTTAGTCCATAATTCATGGAGGTCCAGCTTTAAAGGCTTGATTCTACTTTGTACTTGCCCTTATGAAAACGTACAGATCCAGCACAGCATCCACAGTTTTTGATATAATGTAGTTTATCAAATTTCAAATCTGAATCAAACTAAACTTAAATCAATGGAATAAAATAAAATGAAATAATTACTAGGGAGTACCCCTTCAAGGGAGCTCTTGGTGCGTTAAAAAGCGCAATGGGAACGCTTTGTGTCAATGCATCGTGAAGCACAATGAAATCGAATTGAAGTGTGAATGCACGTCAACGAATGATGAAGCCATGAACCAGAAAGCTATAAAGGCATGCCGACGTTACATTTATAACCAAAATGTTTTCAATCCCACTGCCACTTCTAAGGCACTATTTTCTTTTCCTGATTATTTCCCAGTTTTCTCTAAAGCTGCATTGGAACTATGAGCATTATAAATTGCACAATAACTGAACTAAAGTGAATAACGATGATCCCTCAAGTCAGTCAGAATAGAACAGATATAAATCGGTGCTGTAGATCAGCTACTTGTTAACTTTTCTACTTTTCAGCACTTTTCCTGCAACATTGTTCATCAGCTTTGCTCCTCAAATTGATGGTGTTAAAAAGCCATGTAATAGAAAGACAAAACATCTATCCTTGAAAGCTGTTAGATAGCCAGGAATTATTAGGAATATAGATGAGTCTTCTATGCGCTTGGATCACGGGTGGTTGACTTCCTGATTAGGCCTTTGCAGCTGAGGGTCAGAAGTGGGAGACGTCAACTACATCCAGGAAAAGAACTAGATAGCCAGTCATGGACATGCCTTTTTCAGGTGGTCCTGTTGCATTGTGGGAACGAGTAAGAGGAGAAAGAGGGGATACTCATCTATCTCACCGTCTACACTCTCACCTGAAGTGATGGGGAGACGTCAGGAAGCCAGGCTGCTATTTCACGGCCTGTTAAGTACTAATGCTGTAACACACATCTTGCTCCAATTTTAGGGAACAAGGAGTTTTACTGTGGACTCAAGGTTCATCTGTTCTATAGAGACAGAGACAGAGACAGAAAGAAAGAGAGAGAGAGAGGGAGAGAGCGAGCAAAGGAGGCTGGGTAGACACCACAGTCACCACTTAAAGGAGTATTCATGTACTGTAACAAGGAGACAGAGAGTTCTAACAGCCCTTGTTTCAAACACACACAGACCACATAATATGACACCTATCACACACCCCTCCTAGAGAAAAAGCCCTCAATGAAATAGCTCTGAAGGTGAAGGTCACGTCATTTATTTGCGTTTGCAGTAAACAGGTCTGAGGCAGACTGATAGGGCAAGGTTATTATCCTGAAGAGCACAGCTCTGATTGATCGCACCAGTCTGGGGTGCGCTGGGAGGACGTAGTGGCCGCTCCCCTATTATACTGTTTCTCATAGCAGGAGGAGAAAAACACAGACCCGTCGGAGTCCACTCACTGCTGGAGTCATTTGATCAGAGGCCTCATTATGCTTCACCTATGGAGATGCAGTCATTTGACTGTAGTCTCTTCGTAGACACAGAGGGGATTTCTTAAAGGGATAGTTCACTCAAAAATAGGGCAGTAACTAACAATAACTTTGATAATCGATTAATATGTTAATTATTTCTGCAATGAATTAGATAAAAAGGGCAATTGTTTTTTGCATTTTATACAAGATGCAATAAATTGTAATAAATAAATACAGAACCTATAACATTCAAAGTTTGGGGTTGATAAGATATATGTGTGTGTGTATACGTGCATGTGTGTTTTTGAAAGAAATTATGCTCAACAAGGATTCATTTATTTGACATTTAACATTAAAAAACGAAATATTATTACAAATCAAACAAATGTTTTCGATTTTGATATATTTTATAACTTAATTTCAGTTGGGCTGTTTAATATTATGTCAGGGTTCTGTCATTTCGGTCCAGTTTTCTCATGTTTTGTGGCAGAGCCCTGGCATTACTATATCGTCGTGTCTTTGAGCGGGAGCGTGTGCGTTGAGTGTTTTTGAGTCACGCACTCTCTTGTCTGTGAAGTGTCTTGTGTGCGGGGCGTAATGTTCGATCCCGGCACTTCGGTCTTGTTCAGTTTCGGTTTTGTATCGGAATTCGGACATTCATGCTCCATGTGTTTGTCCTGTCTCGCACAAGACGAGTGTTCAGTTGTGCTCATGCGCTTTTGTCACACACCATGCTTCACTCAATTTATGTTTACAATGGCGCGCGCTTTCACGCTTTGTTATTATTATTATTATTATTATGTCTTGTCTTTTGTTTTATTTTATTATTAATAAAAAGCCCATCACTCTTGCGCATAAGTCCTCGCCTCGTCCCTTTACCTCAACCCTGACAAATTTTGTAGAAACCGTATTTCATATTTTTTTAGGATTCTTTGACATTATTTACAAATAAAAATCGTTTTGTAACAATCTGAATGTCTTTACTATCACTATTGATTTAATGCATCTATGTTGAATAAAAACATTAATTTATTTAAATTAATAAATCGTACTGACCCCAAACATTTGATATTATGCTATACATTATTTCTCCCCCACCCCCAGAACCCCAAAAAACTTCCAATTTAATTCTTATGTGAAACACAAGGACATTTTTATCAGAATTTCGAACTGTTTTTTAACCATTCATTTAAAGTGAGTGGCGGCTAGAGAAAGCTATGGTTACATTTTACTGCAGGAAAAAGAACACCATGGACGTTCCTCTAAACATCTCTTTCTGTTGTATCCTTTTAAGCCTGCTGCGAGATAGAAAATGTTTGCACTGTGCACTCTTTTTTTCTCTGCTTGCCAGACATGCAGTTTTCTGCTGAGTCCACCTTAGTACCCAAAGCCTTCTTGCTATCCTTCTGAAATTAGCCCACTGTAAGCCACAGCCATTTACACAGGGAAAAAAAAACATATGGAAGCATGTTAGAGGATAAGCCTGCCTGATGACAGCAGGCGTTGCTGGCTGAGAGATATAAAGGAAGAGGAGACAGGGAGAGAGAGAGAGAGGAGAGAGAGAGACAGAGGTTTGTTTGAGTGTTTCTACAGCTCAGTGGGTGAGTTCAACTCCGAGTTACCTCAGCTCAAACTAGATCTTTTAGCAATAGTCAGTGTGTGTGAGGGTCAGAGGACACCTCAGACATGACAGGGGCCTATAAAGATTTTGCAGCATTTCTCATATATATATCTCTGAACTTTACAAGACTTTGCTGGCTGACGTGCTGAGAAACTTTTACCACTGTAAATGTCTTTTAAGGAACAGTTCACTTTAAAAAGGAAGATTCTGTCATCATTTACTGACTGACTTTCTTTCTTCAGTTGAACACAAAAGAAGTTGATTAGCAAAATCATTCAAGCTACAATCAATGGCCAGGGATTGTCAAGCTAAAAAAAAGTGCAAATAGTACCACAAAAGATAACAAAAATAGTCAGTTTGACTCGTGCTATTTATTTAAAGTCTTTAAATAGCTTTGTGTGAGGAACAAATTACACGTCATTAGTCAAATGATCTCAATTACTGCCAAATTTAATTTGTTGTTGCATGTGAATATGCAAAAATATTAATGAGAATGGAGCAAAAAAAAAATTTGTCGGATTTTGTATTTTAACTCAGAAATGTCAAATAAATTTGACAAAATAATTACAAAGAAATGGAAAGTAACACATTTAGTATTAAATATTTTGAGAAGCATTCTAAAGTATACTCAATAACTTTCATTTTTGTTCAACTATTATTTTAGTCTTTTTCTATCATATGACTCCAAAAGATTTTTGATGACTTTTTGCCATTTTAGAGCTTGAAAGTGGAAAATTCCCATCACTGTATGGAAAAGAAAAGAGGAAACATTCTGTTAAACAGCTTGTTTGAAGCTAAATCCTATTGGTTTGGACAACATGAGAGAAAATTATTTTTGGGAACTATTCCTTTAAGAGATAAAGCTGGTGAATTTAACGGATAATCGGTAGAAACTCAAAACTTCCTCTGTAACATCTGTTGTGAGAAAACACACTGCCAAAAAATGATTGGCAGCGATTTGGTTGTTAAGTGAGGTCTGTTCACTGTCTAATGAGAGCTCCATGAAGAGAGAGCAAGCAGAGAATAATGCACGTCTTGGCAAGTGTATCAAATATTCCGTGTGCACGTTCTGTCGTCTATATAATATGAGTTGGGCTTGGATATGCAAAACAACATTACATGACTCAACTATCCAGGGGACACCACACAAAATGATAGATATTCAGTTCAAACCCCAAAAAACAAAAGAGTAAAACTGTGGATCCAGCACCCATGCTGTTTGGTGCATGTGTATATGTGTGTATGAGTGGATATAAATCAAAGAGCACTCTCACACTCACACACAGTGGGGCCGTGCAAGGGCACAGAAAAGCAGAAAAGGGCCCTGCAGTCTACCTATGATGGCAGTGGCTCCCAGCATGGGGGAAGATTAATGCCGGCACTCTGGAGCAGAGCAAACATCCTGAGCTTAATAAGGTACAAACAATTGCTTCCATTTTGTTTGCTATCAAGGGAAAACTAAACTCGGGCTGCTGAGGTGTATTTTTTCACTCTCACATGTGGACTAGAAAAGTTGGAGCCGACTTGGGGACTCACTATGCGTGTGCAACAACCACAAAACCATGGCACTCGTGTCCGAGCGAGAGGGTTTCTCTTCTTAAGTGCGTCCATTATTTGCATCTGAACAATTTCAAAGCAAGTCGATGTGCTATGGTGTGGATGAACGGCCTCACCTCCACTCCCTGTACTTTGAGCTTCATGTGATCCTCCCGCGTGGTCTTCCCATCTTTCCTTTTTTTCCAGCAGTAGCCGTCCTTTCTGTATTTCACCTTCTTCCTATTGTAGAGGATCATCGACCCATTCTGTGGCCTAGATCCAGAAATCAGGGAGATGGAAAGAGAAGGGGTGGATGGATGGAATAAAGAAAGAAAGGCGATAGGGTTGGGTGAGGTGGGAGAGGAAGAGGAAGATACATTTTAGTGCTGAGGAATGTTTTCGGCAGAAGTACAACAAAGACGTCTCACACACTTTTTATACAGGTGTTCATGGCCATACAGAGTTAAAATAAGAAGCCTTGAAGTTACTAATAAATGGCATTTGAAATTCACATGACCTCTTTAATGTAACTTACAGTTCTGCTTGATAAATGTACATACTGCTTACAGGAATCAATAATATGTTTAGCATTTTTTAACCAATTGATATCATACATATGCTTATAACTTAATGAGTAGCTTTTACAGTACAGTTCAAATTTTCAGCCAGTAAAGACTTTTATAGATATAAATACTTTTATCCAGCAACTAAAGACAATGTTACAAAATATTTCTATTTCACATAAAACACTGGTCTTTTGAGCTTTCATCGAAGGATCCTGAAAGAGTTTTCACAAAAATATTAAGCAGCACATAATAATAAGATAATAATAAGAAAATATTAGTATAAACGCTGTTGAAATACATGTTTCTGGTCTTATTGTGCACAATTACTAAATATGTGTTACAATGATAACCTGCACAACCTAGATCAAATCTGGAAACTCATTATTGCATTTCCCACAAGACTTTTAATTAATAGAAAAAAACTATAATTCTATATAAATACAACATATACCAATGAGCTGTTGACATGAAGACCAGCAAAGTGTATTAAGAAGGTGCTGGTTATGTTAACCAATAGCCAAACATCTATTCAGCATTTTTTTATTCCCCTTTTGTAGGTTATACAGGCTTTCTAAAATGTGTTCAAATAGGGTATACTTTCTATCCATTTCAGCTTTAAACATACTAAAACTTGGCTTTGTTTGTGGAGAGAGAGAGAGAGAGAGAGAGAGAGAGAGAGAGAGACATATATTTCATACAAACCTACGTCCAGCAGCGCCTTGCTAATGCAAATGAGCAGTGAAGCACATCCTGTGGGGAAAACATGCGCAAGAACATCCTCAACTTTCCATTCATAATTCATTCTCACTTTACCATCCCACTGCCCTTTGGTTGATAATGATACTATGAACCAATCTGAAGAGCTCTCAGCTCGCTTCTCTTTATGACAGTACACATGTTTCCCAACAACTAATAACTGCAGAGCGAGGAGGCATCGCAAGAACACACATTCATGCTCTGCCGTGTGTTCGCACACACATTCGGCATCTGCGAGGGCATACTCGCTCAGTAAAAAGCTACAGGCGCACGCATTAAGGTGCATCTATGGCTGGCAGAGTCTGGCTAGGTCCCAGGAGGCTGCAGTTTTGTTGCATGCGAGTTGGGAGTGTGGGAGTTCAGGCGCTTCAGCAAAGTCTCAGCCATGAAACCAGCTGCTGTTAGCGTCTGTTAGCCAGGCATCGCTTTACCCCAGCATGGCAGCAAACATATTATATTATTTCTCTCTCTCTCTCTCTCTCTCTCACACACACACACACACACACAACCAAACTCCCCATCCAAACAGCCCCACCTCTCTGGATAGAAAATCATTGTCTGCCTGCATTGTCTTGTTTATTTTATCATTTCTTTCTGGTGCAGATTTATTTATAATACTGCATACATCAGTTTACAGCTCAGCTCAGCTCATGGGGCGTCTTGTTTATCTTGCAATTGCTCATCAATCATTTCCGGGGATGAGTCTCAGGGGCTGATGGGGCCCCTCTCTCCCTGCACTGTGGCCCCTGACAGCACCTTTTAATTAGAGATGCCAGTCAAAATCTGTCATGCACAATCCTCTCTCATTCTCCCTCAACCGATTTGTCAAGTGCCGTAGGTAGTTGCTACGTCTGTTTGCCCACCTCGCTTTCATTTCCCCTCTTTCTAAAACCACAATTTGTCATGTTCTGACCTTAACGCTAATTAATTCTGCTTCTAATCCCATCTTCTATCTCTCTCTCTTTGTTTCCCATTCTATCATGTCATTTTCTTCCTTGATGCTGCTTTCATTCAACTCGGTGGGCTCTTCTGTGTGAATGTCATTCTGAAAGACTTCCTGCTGCACCGCATTCATTCTCTCTCTCTCTCTCTCTCTCTCTCGGTTTCTCGGTGAGCTTGGGACCATGTATGCGCTGTTTAAGTCATTAATCTGCTCGCTGTGATGCCTGCTGTGGGATTGAGCCTGAGATACAAGGATAGGAAGTGGAATGGAAGACACTGGAGGAAAGAGTTTGAGTTACAATAACCTAATCAGATTTCACTCCAAAGGCACAAACACACCCACACATTATCATATAGTATGCTATATCCTGTCTACTTATTTACAGAATAAATATGTGGTATGTCCACAGGAAGTATATATATATATATATATATATATATATATATATATATATATATACACAACACACCTACAAACGATTTGTATGTGCAAGAAACACAAATCAACAAAATGATATTTCAAATGTAGTACTTCCAGGGAGTCATATGCCCATTGAGTAAATTATGGTGAATACCAATAGATATCACATATTAATATCAGAAAAACTGTTGAACAAATCAAAAAAGCTTGGACTGGGATCCTTATTTAGTGTTTTGAGTATTTAGTGATGAAAAGTAGATGAAAAAAACTAGTGACAAGCCTGGGCAATTTTTTTATATGATGCTTTATCTAGTTGTTTTTAAATGAAAAACACATCCTGTTTTTATGTTCCTTTACTCAAACTTCCCAAAGAAATACAGGACGTAGGAGACTGGAAACCATAAATCTATCTATAGAGCGAAACATAAAACAACAAGCAATAATATCTTACCATAGATCCTTGTCTTACACAAAAATTCAATCTCAGTCAAAAAAAACGTATGGAATTGGGGTGAGGTTCGTAAGTCAAAGGTCCCTGTACTTTACTTATCAATGGAGAGCACAGGTTACCCAATGTTGCTTTTACCCACTTAAAAACCCTCCTAAAGCACCACTTTTTATTTTGAGGGAGTTGAAGGAGTGTACAGACACTTTCTGGGGTGTGAGACAGACTGCAGGTCCAGCCTGTGAGATTTCTGTCTCACCTTCTGTGTGCATGAGCTATTCAATTATACTTATCAGAATTATACATATTTATATGTTGCAGGGAAATGCCAAATACTCTGTTATCAAGCCACCATGACAGGAGGCCATGTGTCTCAGAAGCCTAAACGTGACGGATTAATATGGAAATGTAGCAGGCCTTTATTCAGAACAACTTGAAACTGTGATTCAGTTTCAACAGGTTAGCTGAGAGAATAATCATCTTTGGCCTTCAATCTGCACATGGGCTCATCTAGAATCTCAAGAGAGCGTTCATTTCCCAAAGCTAACACTATCCACGTATTTAGCGTAAAGGAGTCACAATTTCCACAAACACATTCATATACTGTATTTATGCATGTCACACTTAGGCTTGGTGTTGAATTAGTGTTCACCTTGTTTTGCAGTGTGTCTGTCAGTTCAGTTTTCCCCTGTCCTATGCTCTTTTGTCACTAATTAAGTTAGTTCTGTCAGATGTGTCTACTTAATTAGTCTTGTTAGTCCCTCAGTTTACTGTGTATTTAACCCCTGTGCTTAATCCTGTTCAGTTGTCTGTTACTGTTGCATTAACCTGGTTGTTTTGTTCTTGTTTTGAAGTTCTTGAGTGTTTTTTTTTTTTTTTTGTTAAAGTTGGTTTAAAAAATAAATGCCATTTACATTTAGATCCAGTTTCACCTTTGACTGCAATCGGCGGTTGTGACAGAACAACAGATCACACTAAAAGGCTCTAGCATCTGTCTCTAAATCGTAACGGAGGAAGTTTATTTTGTGTATCAGGATGGGTGGAGCATCAAGAGGTATGTGTAGGAGTTTGTCAGCCACATCCATCTCTCATCCTGCTCTGAAGATGAGCTGATGGACTTATTCTGGAGTGGTCTGGACCCAGATGTTGGCTTGCCCTTCATGGTCAGTGAGGCAGAGGAGAACTGCAGTGCCACCAAAATGTCCATTAACTGCTGAGCCTTTAAGGAATACCCCCTTTGTATCAGCTAGTTTAGAAATTCCATTTCCTGATCTCAATCACTAATTCTCTTCCCATAATTTCCTGTCCTTTCCCCACTATAGTACCAATAAAAGTGTTAAAAAAAACTGTACTAAAGCAACACATTTTCAGCTCTTATGTTCCAAATGAATGTGTGAAAAGGCAATGAAATAAAATTTTCATTTAATGGTCGGAAGAAAGAACAGCAACAATATGACCATAAGAAAACCCTTTCACTTTTTATTCTGAGGAAGAAAAAAATATCCATTTGCTAGATGTAGACAATTTCTTGACTATACTATACAAAGACCCAAAAATGTGTTTTTAGGCAATACTTAAAAACGTATGAATTTCACTACTGAATTACTGCGACTCCTGCTGAAGAAAAGTCATCAAAATGCATTACAGATGGTGAAATGTTTGGCTGGGTGATCTAGTGCTACTAAAGGAGCAGACCAGGCAGATTCTCTAAAGTGCTACAATTCCCTTGGAAAGAAGAGGCCGTGTGATTAATGCAACACTTGTTGTTTTTCTTTGCTCTCAACCTGTGAGTGTGTGTGAGTAAGAGAGAAAGCGAGTGAGCTTTTGAAGATCAGGGAGGTAAGCAGGCTGAAGCCAAGCTCCACAGGAGGGAGTGAGCATGTGCTGTCATCAATTACCCATCAGGCTTTCTCATCTAGCGGCCAACTACCACCAACTGACATTTATACAAACATGGACACCTATACACACACACACACACACACACACACACACACACACACACACACACACACACACACACACACACACACACACACACACACACACACACACACACACACACACACACACACACACACACACACACACACACACACACACACACACACACACACACACACACACACACACACACACAGAGTCACTCATGCTAACACATACTGTGCACCATAAGACCAGATGTAAATTACATACTGAAGCATACCCAGATACTCACAGGTGCTTACTCACAAAACAACAACACACAGCCTGAATATGAGAAACACACACACACACACACACACACACACACACACACACACACACACACACACACACACACACACACACACACACACAGAGTCACTCATGCTAACACATACTGTGCACCATAAGACCAGATGTAAATTACATACTGAAGCATACCCAGATACTCACAGGTGCTTACTCACAAAACAACAACACACAGCCTGAATATGAGAAACACACACACACACACACACACACACACACACACACACACACACACACACACACAGAGTCACTCATGCTAACACATACTGTGCACCATAAGACCAGATGTAAATTACATACTGAAGCATACCCAGATACTCACAGGTGCTTACTCACAAAACAACAACACACAGCCTGAATATGAGAAACACACACACACACACACACACACACACACACACACACACACACACACACACACACACACACACACACACACACACACACACACACACACACACACACACACACACACACACACAGAGTCACTCATGCTAACACATACTGTGCACCATAAGACCAGATGTAAATTACATACTGAAGCATACCCAGATACTCACAGGTGCTTACTCACAAAACAACAACACACAGCCTGAATAAGACAACTATCAAAAATTTTCTTTTGAGCCCCACATCACAGATCTCACTTCAGAATTGCTATACACACAACACAACCTATAATATGACAACCTGACAATTTACCTACTAACGAGGACTCTGATAATTAGACGCACAAGCTCCGCCCATGACACAAAACTATATTATAAGGACTAACTGGAATTATGAGGACAGTTGCTGTACAATACACACAAGTGTCACAAACGTGTATTAGAGGGACACAAATGAATTAAGAGGACACGGTACACACATACACAACTGAATACATTGTGTATTATAAGGACACACCTGATTATGAGGACAGTTGCTATACAATACACACAAGTGTCACTAACGTGTATTAGAGGGACACGGTAAACACATACACAACTGAATACATTGTGTATTATAAGGACACACCTGATTTATGAGGACATATGATTAGAGTCACCTGTGGGATCATACTCACACAGACACAACCATTTAAAAAGATGATATTGTTAAAAATTGTGTATGATTATGTAAATATGCAACTGTATTTTATAGGACCTACTATTTGTGTTCTGATATGCACATATGAGCATTTAATAGACATGAGAACATATAACAGAGAACAAAGTGCAAAGTTTATTAATGTAGTTATTAATATTACAATTACATAAATCAAGTTACACATACATTTTTCTCAAACATTTTAAAAACATTTCATAAACAAATTGTAATAAAAATAGCTGAAAACAAACAAAAGGGATAGTTCACCCAAAAATGAAAATTGTCAAATTTCCTCACCGTTATGTTGTTCCAAACCTGTATGATTCTCTTGCATCTGTTCAACACAAAAGATGATATTCTGAATAATATAAGTATCCAAACATTTGACAGTAGCCATTGACTTACAGTGTGTGTGTAATATATATATATATATATATGGGTGATTCTCATGAAAACATGGTTTTAAAAATGTCAAACATGAAAATTTAAAAAATGCTTGAATTAACAAAAAATTATTTCAGACGCACATTATTTTAAAAACATTCACTTACAGTTTAAGACATTTTTGAACATAATTTCCAAAACAAGTCCTAAAAATTCTCATTACTGCAACAGTCTGAAAACGTCAATGTTGTTAGAAAAGCTAATACATTTTAACATTTTTAAAATTGGATTATTAAGAATCATGCACAGTAATTTGAAATTTTGAAATGTTTATTTTAAATTAACAGGATTTTTATTTTGAATGCTTTTTCGCATCACCACAACACCTTCCACAATTTACAACCTATTTTTTTAGAATATTTAAATGAAACCTGACCATTTTTTTAATTATGTGACAAATCTGAAGGAACATAATGTGTAGAGTCTGTACAAGTGTTGAAAAGTAAACTAAAAATTTTCTTTTAATTAAATTAACATTTATAGAACTGTTTTGGTAATGATATATAGGTTTTGGAAATGAGGTTGATTATCTTGGTAATGATAATAAGTATCTAAAGGTTTTGTTAAAATCATAAAATTTAATGTAGAACATAGCCATGGATTCTAGTTTAAATACGTTTAATTTTGTAGTGCAAAAATACATCAAATATTACATATTTAAACATAAGCAGAAGTAGTAAAAACAATAGAATAAAGATAAAAGAAATAAAGAGTCCTTCATGTTTTTCAGGTAGATCTAACTGTAGTTTCAGGAAACGTGTTTATCATAGCAGGTTTATGCCAAAAGCAGGAGCAAACTAGACAGAAGATATAATAAACCTAAGGTTGTTTATTGTGATTAAGATGGAGTCATGGGTTGTGTAAGATGTCCTCATAATTACTCCTGGTGTCATATTGTGGGGGATGGGCAGAAGTTCAGTGTTAATCTTATACAGCAGTCAGATGGAGTCATGGGTTGTGTAAAATGTCCTCATAATTACTCCTGGTGTCATATTGTGGGGGATGGGCAGAAGTTCAGTGTTAATCTAATACAGCACAGTCAGATGGAGTCATGGGTTGTGTAAGATGTCCTCATAATTACTCCTGGTGTCATATTGTGGGGGATGGGCAGAAGTTCAGTGTTAATCTTATACAGCAGTCAGATGGAGTCATGGGTTGTGTAAAATGTCCTCATAATTACTCCTGGTGTCATATTGTGGGGGATGGGCAGAAGTTCAGTGTTAATCTTATACAGCAGTCAGATGGAGTCATGGGTTGTGTAAAATGTCCTCATAATTACTCCTGGTGTCATATTGTGGGGGATGGGCAGGCGTTCAGTGTTAATCTAATACAGGACAGTCAGATGGAGTCATGGGTTGTGTAAGATGTCCTCATAATTACTCCTGGTGTCATATTGTGGGGGATGGGCAGAAGTTCAGTGATACTTAAATACAATAGTCAACACCCGTTATGCAAAAGTATTTATTTATAATATCTATCCCCTTAAGATTTCAACCAAGACTGGCCCTCAGCTGAGACTTGATGATAATGATCAACAGGTCATTAATTTACCTGTTACGTTTTGTCAAGATGATGCAGAATCTCCATGAGCTGCATATATTGTATTTTACAGAAAAGTAAAATTACTGTTCAATAAGTAAGCTTCTTTCTCTCTCTCTGACACTTTTTGAGAGCATTAAACAGGTCATTTATTTAGCTTTGGAAAAATTTGGCACGAGCGTTTATTTCTAATATGTTCTGTAATGGGCTCTCATGTTTCTCATACAGCAGTACATATGATCTATTGCCGATCTGTGCTATCTACACTGAATTTGCCTATCAATTTCTTTCTCCTTTTTTTCCTTTTATTCTCACATTCTTCTGCACTTTTTATTATTTTTCTTATATCTGTAAAAGATTTCTTAATTCTTTAAATGCTATTAAAGAAAAATCTAGTACTGTATTAGATTAGCACTGAATGTCAGCCACACAACTAAAAGTCTGTAGTATTGTAGTATTTTAAGTCTGATTGGATTTAAAAATTTGTCAATTAAACAACATATTAGAAATAAATGCTCAGGCCTATGCCAAAATTTTCCAAAGGTAAATACATTACCTGTTTAATGCTCTCATGAAGCGTCAACTGTTGATCAGTATTTGAGATCTTGCGGGAGAGAGAAAGGAGTTTACTTATTGAACATTCATTTTTTTAAACATACGCAAAACACAACTTTACATTTCTGTATATACATAAAAAAAGATTCTGCATCATCTTGGAAAAATGTAACGGTAAATAAATGAGCTGTTGAGTATTCTCATCAAGTCTCAGCTGAGGATCTCTTTCTGCACAGCTGACCAAACCATTGCACTGTTTTGTGTCAAATTGGATTCAAAATGAAGTACTTTAATTTCTCCACAAAGATCACATACTCAACATTAAAATGTGTGATTAGATAAGTACAGTGAGGAAAATAAGTATTTGAACACCCTGATATTTTGCAAGTTCTCCCACAAATCATGAAGGGTTTTGAAATTGTCATTGTAGGTGCATGTCCACTGTGAGAGACATAATCTATAAAAAAAATCCATAAAACTCATTAACCCTAAACTGTTAGTTTGCCTTTAAATTGTCCACCTCCACTCCATGTATTATCCTATATTAGATGCACCTGTTTGAGGTCTTTAGCTGCATAAAGACACCTGTCCATCCCATACAATCAGTAAGAATCCAACTACTAACATGGCCAAGACCAAAGAGCTTTCCAAAGACACTTGAGAAAAAATTGTACACCGCCACATGGCTGGAAAGGGCTACGGGGAAATTGCCAAGCAGCTTGGTGAAAAAAGATCCACTGTTGGAGCAATCATTAGAAAATGGAAGAAGCTAAACATGACTGTCAATCACCCTCGAACTGGGGCTCCGTGCAAGATTTCACCTCGTGGGGTCTCAATGATCCTAAGAAAGGTGAAAAATCAACCCAGAGGAGCAGGAGCTGGTCAATGACCTGAAAAGAGCTGGGACCACCGTTTCCAAGGTTACTGTTGGTAATACACCAAGACGTCATGGTTTGAACTCATGCATGGCACGGAAGGTTCCTCTGCTTAAACCAGCACATGTCCAGGCCCGTCTTAAGTTTGCCAATGACCATTTGGATGATCCAGAATAGTCATGGGAGAAAGTCATGTGGTCAGATGAGACCAAAATATAACTTTTTGGTCATAATTCCACTAAACGTGTTTGGAGGAAGAAGAATGATGAGTACCATCCCAAGAACACATCCCTACTGTGAAGCATGGGGGTGGTTGCATCATGCTTTGGGGTGTTTTTCTGCACATGGGACAGGGCGACTGCATTGTATTAAGGAGAGGATGACCATGGCCATGTATTGGGGAACAACCTCCTTCCCTCAGTTAGAGCATTGAAGATGGGTCAAGTCTGAGTCTTCCAACATGACAATGACCTGAAGCACACAGCCAGGATAACCCAGGAGTGGCTCTGTAAGAAGCATATCACGGTTCTGCCGTGGCCTAGCCAGTCTCCAGACCTAAACCCAATAGAGAATCTTTGGATGGAGCTCAAACTCTGTGTTTCTCAGCGACAGGCCAGAAACCTGACTGATCTAGAGAAGATCTTTGTGCAGGAGTGGGCCAAAATCCCTCCTGCAGTGTGTGCAGACCTGGTGAAAAACTACAGGAAACTTTTGACCTCTGTAATTGCAAACAAAGGCTACTGTACCAAATATTAACATAGATTTTCTCAGATGTTCAAATACTTATTTGCAGCTGTATCATACAAGTAAATAGTTTAAAAAAAATAATACATTGTGATTTCTGGATTTTTCTTTTTAGATTATGTCTCACAGTGGACATGCACCTACGATGACAATTTCAGAACCCTTCATGATTTCTAAGAGGGAGAACTTGCAAAATAGCAGGGTGTTCAAATACTTATTTTCCTCACTGTATAAATAGGTTACAGTATACAATGCAATTTATATGAGTTACAATAGGAATTGTCCAACTGTGAACAGATTAGCCAGGGAAAACATTAAAAAAAATACTTAAACACAGCTGTATGTTACTCACCTTTAAATGAATTTATGTATTTTACTTCAAATCCATCTTCATCTTTTGGATTTAGTTTGGTCCTCTGGGATCTTGTTGCTGTCATCATCCCCTGCAAATCCCAGTGTAGATTAATGTTTTAAATCACTTTTACAGATCACTGGCCTAATCAAATGCTTTACACATTTATTTGTTATAGAGGGTTAAAATATTTGGAACATTACTGATTATTTTAATTTACATGCTAGGAAGTGAAACTGTAAAACAATATAGAGATTTTTTTCTCTCTTTCTCAAGCACACTGTGACTGTTTTATACGGACTTACATACACTTACATCAACATTACCAACTAAAAACAGCATTAAAAGTAATTATCTCAATTAAACAATGACGTAATCAGCCATTACCCAAAATAAGCGCACTACCAGCTATTAGCTTTATTTGTCTGACTTGTAGTGAGTAGCATCATACAGATATTACATTATTTACATTGTAAATGAACAAATTAATTAATAATAAATTAATTCCTCACGCGTTGTTATGAGGAAATGTAATATACATGTAGTCTAGTGCTATTTAATTTCACAATTCGAACTACAAACTATATAAACAGAAAACTTGACTTAATTACACATAAAACGGTTTATTTATCATTATTCTTACCTGATCGCTCTTCATGTCGGTGATTTCTGCGCATGCGCAGTCAGTCTCAGCAACAGAGCACGTGCATCTCAGGTCGGAGGACAGGGTCATCAAAATATGGGTGATATTATCATTATTCCTTTTTGTTTTATTTAATTACTTAAGCCTTTTTAATGTTTTTGTTGTTATTTTGCAAGCAATGTCATTTTTTCCCCTTTACACTGATTTGACAAAAACCGTAATTATGAGGACATCAGGCGATCAGCCAATCAAAAGCTGCGATTCAGACACATGTGTGCATATGCATGAGATGGTGCATTACCGGGACCCGGCTACAGGGGCACTGTCTCATACACAGATTTTACACAAAATCAGGTTTTTGTGTACTATAAGGACTTGAGCAGAAATTTTGTTTTCCAGCTCTCCCAATGCTCAGAAACACGTTTACATTGTCTGAATTATGAGGACACCGGCCCTGTCCTCATAATTCAAAATGTCCTCATAGTGTTGCGTGTATTCATATGAAATGTCCTTATAAACCACAAAAACCAACACACACACACACACACACACACACACACACACACACACACACACACAGTCACTCATGCTAACACATACTGTGCACCATAAGACCAGATGTAAATTACATACTGAAGCATACCCAGATACTCACAGGTGCTTACTCACAAAACAACAACACACAGCCTGAATATGAGAAACACACACACACACACACACACACACACACACACACACACACACACACACACACACACACACACACACACACACACACACACACACACACACACACACACACACACACACACACACACACACACACACACTGTCCAGAGCAGATGCACATCACACACACACAGCTGCCTGTCAATCTCTACTGAATCAGCATTCAGCATAACATACCCCCAAGTCATAATGACAGCCTCAGGAAGAGTGATGCATCACAACCTTCTACACATACACAGTCTGGGATGGACTTTCTATAATATATAACTCCACTTCCTTTGCAATGCCATGTGTTGGTGCTAGAGGTCTGGAATTGGGTCAGTTATTCTATGTACAATGTAACTTCTGCTTTGAGTTTATATAGAATAAAAAATAAATTACTCAGGTTTCAACATAAGGCCCATGCAAACCTATATAGGGGGTCGACTACTCTTTTCTGTAGTTCCTACAAAATTCTCAAGTTTTCAAAAAAAATTCTAAATTCTAAATTTTTCAAGCACGAGACTAAAGTTCTCATGAACATAACAGGAACTACCAGGAAAATAATTTCAAAATAAGAAAACAAATTCATAATTAAGTTTGGAAACAATTGTTTTTTTAATGTTTTCAAAAGTAGTCTTATAAGCTCATCAAGGCTGCATTTATTTGATGCAATTCATTTATTAACTGGTTTCTGTTGTAATATATTTCAAAATGTAACTTATTCCTGTGATGGCAAAGCTGAATTTTTAGCATTCATTACTTCAGTCTTCAGTGTCACTTGATCTTTCAGAAATCACTATGTTTAACAACTCTGACAATGACTTCTTACTAGGATAAATAACACGATGGAAACGATTTTCAAAAGTATGTGAAGTTCCATGAGCGGCTCCATTGTTGCAGTAAATGAATGAATAATTTATTTGGTGCACGCCGGTCTGTTATCATAGGCACATTGACTTTACATTTTTTTCACGCCCCTAAACATGATGCGAAACAAAACTAACTGTGATTGGATGTCAGTCAAACATCCTTTTGTTCAATGAAAGCTGCAATGATTTTACAGACCTGAATGCCGTCAGTCTGAAGGTCCAGCTATGAAAATCTAGGAGCATCCCACAAGCCTTGCCGTTGTTGTTTTTTTTCAGAAATACTCTGACCCAGTCTCTTTGCCATAGCAATTTGGCCCTTGTCATAGACGCTAAGATCTTAATTCCTGCCCTTTTCTCCTGCATCCAACACATTGATTAGGAGAACTGATTGCTTGCTTTCCATCTAATCTACCCAGACCTTAATATGTGGCTTTGTTAGGAGACACCTGTGACTGGATTAAAGAGTGCATTAAATTGATCAAAAGTGACAGAGAAATATTTTGTACAGTGTTACAAAAATATATTTAGGGAAAAGTACTGGTCCCAAATCTTCAAGCGGTAGGTGTTTAGTAATGCAAAGCTTAATGTGTGAATTTCATGATTTGCAGAAAGAACTATCAGAAAGTGATGAATGTACATACATCTGCATTTATATCCCTGGTGTTTCTCTCTATGAATCTACTTATTCTATAGCACTTTCACACATGAATTCACTTTCAAATAAACACACACTAGAAGTCCAACTTCATGTATACTCAACTGTGCAGTAAGTATGTCATGTCCTCAAAATCACACCAAGGAATGCAGGGAAGGCAATGTTTCACATTGAATGCTGTGTCTGACCTCTCTGGCAGGTAAGTTTAAACATTCTACCTCTCTCTTCCATATCTGATTGCCTGAAAAGCGATGCTCGTCCCTTCCAGCACAAAACAGATGTTCTAGGCATGGTTATCATGATGGGAAAAAGCCAAGACAATTTAAAAGGAATATAAATTACAGTGATTCGTACAATGTCTCGCCCCTCCGAGACCTATGGGGTAGGATAAGAGATGATGGAGGGGAGGGGACTTGGTGCTTTTATCTGTGCCCAAACAGCCATGCAGAAGGAGAGTTTAGCTTAACAACTGTCACTGATGATGGGACGGCTGATATTCAGATCTGAGACAGATATAGATGGATAGAGGGTGACTGCAATGGCAACATATAGTCATAACATCACAGTTTCTTTAGTGCTTAATGGTTGGGTTTCAAAGTAGAATTTGGCTTCTCCATGGTGAACTGATTTAACACTAACGTACAAACATTTCAGGTGTGATGTTAACTTTCAGAATGACACCACCTGTAATCCTGACGTGGGCAGGTCAGTAGATTCACCACTCAGAATGTTGCTGATACCATAAAATTGATAAGAGAGCTCAAAAAACGATTGCAATTGACACAATTCAATCATGTTGTGATTCATCTTGGAGCTGATAATTACATTTTCTCAAACGAATGGGAAACATACTTCAAGATCCAAGGCCTCTGTTGCTCTCTATAGTTGACGGGACTATACGGTTCTCCGTTCAGTGCAGCACAGTATTAGCGAGCAGGCCTGCTGGGCTGTTCTCTCTGTTGAGGAATGACACTGCTGTAGCCAGCTTTAATTAAAGCTTTTGAAGAGCAGGCAGGCGTGCATGAATAAATCACAGAATAGGCTGGCATCAAAGCATTGGTCGATGTGGCTCGGGAGGCTGTGTCTGTGTGAGGTGGGTGCTACATTGGCCTCATTCTTCAAACTTGCCTCTCTCACCCTGTCCAGCACCTCCCACTGGGAACCAAATTCATTTCTCTTGACTGTTTCACAAAATGCTCTCCGAGCACTCCTCATTTCAGAGGACCAGTGACTATAAAATGGTACATGGGTACGAGTTACACATTTATGGTTATTCGCAATTAATTAATTACAAACAACTGAAAAGAATTTGAAAAATTCGGACATAAACACACTCAACATATTTTTATTTATGGTTCACTAACTTCTGACAGGGAAAAACCTTAAGCTGGTACTTCCGATGATATATTAAAATTCCTTACTACAAAATGTTCAAACGAACGAAAAATAAATTAACACGTTAAACTGACAGCACTAAACCTGATTTATTATTATTATATTTCTATCCTCAAAATGCACTGCACAAGTGTTATTTGTTAATTTTAATGAACTGAGACTGCATGTTTTTTGGGTGGTTTTAGTTCTTATAGCTAGTGGGATTCTTGTAAATTAGATCTATCTGCTCCAAGCATGCTGTTTTCTGTCTGATTTCCTACAGCTGGTACTTATTATGACATTTGGTGAAGAGGATACTTTGTACTATCAATAAAACATTGGTGTGCGGGAATTGCTTACTGCCTAATTTCGTGTAGCAGCTCACAAATATCTAAACCCTCCAGAGCGTCTTTTTTTTTGCGCTCCTGCTAAGAATAGCCTCACAATTAAATCTAAAACTGCCATTGCGTGGATAACTCACACAATTGGAACCAACATTTCTGTGGTGCTGATTAGATTATGTATAAGGCTGCTTAGTAATGAGGAAAATACATATTCACATAGACTTCCCTGCTTTTCTGGTAAGGTTATACATTGGTACCATATGCACAATTACCTAGATTTCCTCCAGGATTATCTACAACAGGCTGTGGGGTGGTCTGTGAGTCACTGTGCCAAATGCCGATCTTCAAATGACAAGTCATTAGTGGAATGCTTTTTTCTCTTCCATTTTCAGAAGGAAATACCAATGCATCCATGGAAGCAACAGAATGGAATTAAAGTTTTAAAGTAAATGTTTTTCTACTGGACAAGCATTACAATAACCACAGCGTGATCTTACTGCAGAGTGTAGATTGTTAAAGAATAGACATTAAAAAAAGCATCAACTGCAAAACAGTGTGCAAATCAACATAAGAAAGAATGTCAATGAATGATTAAATATATATATATATATATATATTTTATATTGTTTGTATTCAAGGTTAGGTATGAACAAAACAGTAGGTTCTACTATCTACCAGGTCACTCCTTGAATTCTGATTTCATTTTTCAAATCATTTTAACTAACCAGCTAATAATTAATATTAATAAAAAATACAGACAAACCTACATACATTAATGTAATTGTCTAGATATATGTGGCAAGCAGGACGAGGCTGAGAGCCGTGAGAACGTCGTGAGATCAGTGGCATGATTGATAATGAGAGCCACCTGCGCACCACACTGGCTTCATATCTCACGGAGAAGCGGAATTATAAAATGAGGAGCAATGATAGTGAAGGACGAGAGAGAAACAGGTCTGGAATTTACATTGGGCTTTGTGTTTGTGTGTGGGCAGTTGTACGTGAGGGGCTGCCACCATTGAATTTTATATTATAATATGAAGTATAATGAATATAAGTGTAGTAAAAGGACCAAATGTTTTAGGGATATATTGTTCTGTTACGCGAGCACTGTAAGTGAACTATTAGAGACTGAGCCATAGAAATGCAGCCTTGAATGAAGAAATTCCAATGTCTCAGACAATTTCAACATTACTGATGACAGAACAGAGAAGCCGTTGGCCTCCAGTTAGATCAAGTGTCAAACCAGGCTTTATGGATCACCTGGGCTTGGCCTTCACTCACCCACCCAGAGCTGTGTCCATTCCACACTGCTGACCAGAGTCATCGATCCCTCACCCTACACATTCAGACAGCCAACTATTGATAGCCATATGATTCATCTGTAATGTAATGTTGCAAGAAGAGTGAGATGAATAAAAGAAAGAAAGAAAGAAAGAAAGAAAGAAAGAAAGAAAGAAAGAAAGGAAGAAAGAAAGGAAGAAACAGTTTGGTGGCTAGGATAAAGCTCAAGTGAGTGTGTTTTTTATAAGAGACTGTAAGATAAGGTGCATTTCTGTCTGGAGTCTAAGGTCATCTGAAGAAGTTACAGATGAGTTGTATCTCTGTCTGGGTGGTAGAGCGAATCAAAGAATCTCACCTTTCACCTATCAATCATGCCCTCCTGCACGCCCCACAAGAGATGCACACTTAATTGGAGATCAGGGATCAGCACTCAGTCAGTAGTGTCTCAGAATTCACTTGTGCACAAACAAACAGACACACATACACACTTATCAGAACATTGTGGTATTGTTCTTTATGAACAAAAGCACTTTTTCAAGTATGAACTGATATATATCGCTGGGAGATCTACAAGGTGAGAAAGGGAGACACAAATCTACTGATCTGACTACATATAACCTAAATAAAATGTATCATCATAAACTACATGGAATATGCAAAACTACACTACTATAAAAACCTGAAATAATTATATTATATTAAAATAGAAAAACTTATTTCAAATTGTAATGATATTTCACAGTAAAATATTTTTATTATATTATATTATTTAAATTATTGATCAAATAAGTGCAGCATTGGTGAATAAGAGACTTCTTCCAAAAATATTGAAATCTCCAAACTATATGTATATAATATAATGAGCATATAGATAATATCACATATCTTACTTGCCATGATGCATCTTTGTTAGTTAACAAAATAATAATACAGTAGTACCTCAAGATACGAAAGGCTCAACTTACGAAAGATCCAAGTTACGAAAGCAAAGACGAAAATTTTTACTGCTCTACATACGAAAAGTTTTCAAGATACGAAAGGTTTCTGAAAGTCCGAGATTCGCCCCATAACAATTTTGAAACTCGCGCCGCACGCCGCCATCTTAGTTATAGTAGACTCGCCACCAGCCTCCTGCTCTCCCATTGGTTCCTGATGCTAGCCAAGCCATGAGATCCTTCTCTCTAATTGGACAGAATCCCTCCCATCATGCATCTTCTATACGTACGTGCTGGCGTGCTTTAGCTCAGCCACTCCGCACCCGAAACTTTACATTTTTTATGCGTTTTCGTAAAGTTAAGTGTACGTATGTACGTACGTTATCTGCCGTTTGTCCTCCTCCTCCTCTGCCGCCACTTTCGGAGATAGCCTCACTCGAAAGGTAAGCTTCGACATTTTACGTTATTTCATTGTTTATAGGTCAATTTAGCTTTATTAAGAAATTTAATGGGGTGTTTTTGGAGGGCTTGGAACGGATTAGCCATTTTACATGTAAAATGCGTTCCAAGATACAAAAAACTCATTATACGAAGGCTGCCTCGGAACGGAATAATTTCGTATCTCGAGGTCCCACTGTAATTGTTTTGTCAGTAATTACATTCACAAAATAATAAAAGAGAGAAACACATAGCATCTCAAATTAATTTCCCCTCTGCAGTTTCCTGTAACACATCACTACATCTGAGAAAAGAACAGCCACACCCTCCGTCACCCCACAGTGTTCTGTAACATATTCTAAGAATGAATCACTGCTGACGTGACAAAAACTGAAGAAACTTTGCACATAATGTATCCTTCATTGTCTCTCCATCTAACTTTCAACAAATGAGTTCTCTGTTGTGCTATAACAGCTCTCTAGTACAGAGAAGTATATTTTAATAGCCCCATTGAGAAGCCCTCAAATTTCCTTGGTGGAGGCGAAACATACAGACACCTACACAGAGCTGCACAGAGATGCTTTCTATAGCTTTTAAAAGGGAGGTTCACTTAAAAAAAAACCCTCATCGCTGCATGTTTCCATATGTTTGAATAATATACCATACACTCTAATGATTAATTGCTGTACAATTAATCATTGCAGTACAATTACAGCAATTACAGTACAATTAATGGATCTTAAAAACAACCAAATTATAATAAAGTGTCATAAAAGTGGTCCGCATGTGCACAATATTTCAAGACTCTTGGAGCCATATGTGCATGAAAAAACGAGTGACTGATCTGATTCAGGAGTAGCCTGATTTGGTTCACAAAATGACTCGCTGGTTCAGTCACAGCAGGTCTCAAACTAATAGCTCACTGAAAGGGAAGATTGCCACTGAAGCTTTTCACACAAAGTTATCAAACAGCTTCAGGTGACTTACAGTGTAAGCTGTATAATTTCTTGTATCGTTGTGCTATAAGAAGAATAATTCTACAGGTTTGAAACGACATGGGTGAACCTTCCCTTTAAATAAACCAAAATGTGAGCTGGAAGAGACAGTCAGCATACATGAGTGAGAAACGAGGACGCGTCCTGCATCAGAAGAACCAGCTCAACAGTTGGACAGCTTTACGCAGCCTTTGGTCTTGGCATCTTCACCTCTGGCCCAGGAGCGAGAAAGGTTGCTTTCTTGTTGCCTAGGCTGAAGTCTCAGCCCTGAAATCTGAGCAGCTGAATAACAAAAATGGTTGCTTTTTGGATGAAATCATGGGCTGTGGAATTAAACATCCTTCCTTGACATTTAGCCTTGTGCTCCACACGCCATCAAACACATTCGTGGAGGCATTGTGGGAATGCCAATTCTCGCTCCCGCCACAAATTAGTTTAGTGCAAGAGATGTGTGTATGTCTGTCAGTAGTGCAATGCACAGTTTAAGGGGGAAACCTGTCATTCACTTGTCTCCAGAGAGAGAACAGATGAGAATTGGAGATCGAGAGAAGGAAAGAGTCGACTAATGAGGCTGAGTACTGAGAGCAAAGAGAACGGCAATCCCATTGTCATGTAGAGGGGAAGGCAGTGAAAGTGACAAAGGGGACCAGACACTTTAAGACTGTCATTAAACTTTCCCCTGGCTGCATTTTATGACTGCCTTTGTGTGTTGAAGGAGAGGGGCATCGTAAAGCCACACTTTGTCTGGTTGCAATCGATTTATTTCCTTCGTTAGGGCCATGACATTGCCTGCTTATGATGTCCTCACGCACACTGTAATTATACAACTGTTCCCGGTTTATTGACAGAACTTTGTTATTTTAATTAGGCTTTATTGGTCACAGAAGCAAGTGACGATGCGATCTGAGATGATCAATGGTGTGTGTATTTTGGGAAACAATTCAGTGCTGCAGGGATGACGTATTTTTGAAGGCCAAACCCCAGAAACAAGTTAGCGTTTAGCACTTCCGGTTCCACTGTCCTGAAGTAATTACGGTAGCTTTTTTAAAGGGGTATCTGGTTAAATGTCCGAAATAAGGTCTGTGGTTAACACAAGCCTAAGAAATTTCCACATTTTCTTCTATGACATGAACAGTAATACCTTGTGTTTTGTTTTCAGCTTTTACTTGTCTTGAAAGGGGGGGGGGGGGGGTGTTGTCAAAGGAACAAGGGTGATGCTAACTTTGGGGTTGGCCTACAAAAATACGTCATCGCCTGGCACTTTATGAAGACTGGTTATGGACCAGGCTGGCTGTGAGGGTCAGAATGCAGCTTTATCAGTCAGTGTTTATATTCAGAAAAAGACCTCTGGGACCCCTAGTCATATTAACGGTGTGTTTGTGTGTGCGTGTTTGTTAGTGGTATTGCAAGGAGGATTTGCAATACTGCTGTGTGTGAAGGTGACCTCCAGGGGGGAAGAGGCCACCTGCTTGCTGGGACGGGGTGACAGCAGCCCACCTGTCCTGACGGTGAGCCACCGAACCCCCATCTGCCCCCTGCAGGACGTCTTCTCCCCCAGGGCTCGCTGACCGCCACTGTCAGCTTCTCCTGTAGGCCGGCTGCCTGTCCTCCACCTGACGCCCAGCAGAGCGAGGAGCGGCGGGTCTCGCGTTGCGCTGCTTGGCAGCAGCCTTGTCCCTGTATTGCCTTGAACTCTCAGAGCCTTTAAGCACACAATAATGATAAGTCATTCATAAGGTGGCGCTTAGGTTTGATTGAGTGGTCTGAGCACACACACCCTGGTAGGAGGTTTGTCTGAGGCCAGCCTTCAGATACAGCTCCGCAGGTATCTGGTGTAGCTATTTCTCTACTTTCAGTAAAACTGAACAAACTTCAGTGCAGTCAAGCCGGATTGCTTTTTCCTCTCTATTTCTTTATCTCATGCCCTTCAGACTCATGTACACAAAGCACATGTACCGCTGCCGTCTTGAACTCTCTGTATCGTTGTGGGTCACTTTGACCTGTTCACTTCTTCTTTTGAATTTTTTGTCGGTAATTTACAGTGTGTTAAGTTTTTTTTCTTCTAGTCAGACCCCAGTTTGAAACAAGAAACACCACTCCTCCAACATTATAATCTTTGAGTCTATCTATGAATGCTAATCAGCGTTGTTGGCACATAAAGCTGATGAATAATGGAAAAAATGGATTAAGTGTTGGCACATTAAACCGGTGAATAATGGATAAAACATTATGTTAGGCATTCCTATTGAAAAACCATTGTGGAAAAAACATTAAAATTTTCTTTCTGCTTTATATCAAAGAATTTTTGAATAGTGAATTTTTTTTTATTGTTGAACAAACTCGTTTGTTGAACAATAGTAAAAGTTACACGCTTCATTAAAGAAAATTAAACTAAATGAACCTTTTGTCACAAGTGCTAAATTGTTTTTTTTTCTGTATACCTCCTGTGTAAGCATATAGCATATATATGCATAAATCGTTTTAATTACAGAAAATTATTTTGGCTTTTTAAAAACTGTTAAAAATAAAAAATTAAAACTAATGACCACAATAAAATAAAAATATAAAGAAATGGTTATTATCAGTATTCAACAGGTACAGAAACAAAAACCTATATGAAAATACAGTTAATTAAAAAAAAATTCATAATGCTTCAATATAATGGGTCAATATTTAATTTTAACCCAATCATTATTCATTATTAGTATTAAAGAATGTGCCAACAATACTGATAACAAATAAATAAATTAAACCTAGAAGTCTACAGAGAGGCACACATACTTGAGCAAAAGAGAGGGATTAATGGAGGGAGAGAGAGGGAAGGAGAGAGAGACAAGAAAGTAGTAAGCAGACAGAGAGAGAGAGAGATTGGAGCAGAAAGCACTTCATCACACATATTAGGGAAAATGTGCAATGTTTTTGTCTTAATCTGCTAAATCACTATGTATAAACAAGTCAAACATTCAAATATTGACCTTCACTAATTTATCCCTGGCACTGCTGCATGCTGATCCCTACAACACAGTGTTTCTGTAATCAATCAGGCTGGGCTCGGGTTTTACTTCTGCTGCTGGCTGTGGAGAATGGACTGGCTGTCTAGAGCAATAGACTAGAGATTCTCAACTGGGGGGTCATGACCTTAAAATGGGAGACATTTAAAAAACCAAACCTGTCAATTTTTCTAACTTAAAACATTGTTGGACCTAGCATAGTAATTTTAACACATTTCAATGTTTGACATTAGAGACATGTTTTGTATAATTATGCAGAATAAACATAAAAAGATACAATTCCCACTGTTCCGTATGATTGCCTGTTGAATCTGTGTGAACCGCTGTTAGATTGGCTGGCTCTTTCTAAAAGACATGATGATATCTTTACCCAAGCAGCAAAGACGTCACCGGGAGAAGCTGATTAACTGCTCCACTGCCCAAGGAGCTCAACTTTAGCAAAGCTCTTTCAGAGATCTGAGAAGTGAGAAGTTAACCCCTAAGAGAGTGGTTTCTCTATTATCTCTGAGACTACTACTAGACTCCTTCAAGGACCTTAGAATTCAGAGCTGATCTTGAATTGCTGAAACTGCCAGTTTCCATAGCTACTTTTCCACAGTCCAGCCAAGCCATAAACCATTCTCGTTGCTCAACCGTTCCATTCTATGCCGATCCGGCCCAGCTGATACAGGCATGGTTTTAGACAGAGCTCTTTGGAATGTAATACAAATGTAGCAACCTCGCTATGGAGGATGATCAGATATTTATTTTAATTTGTGCTTACTTTGCTCAAATAGCACACTTGGGAAGCTACGGAGAAACTAGTAGACAGGCAACAGACAAGTGACCAATTCTGAGTGACAACATCAATACGTATTCTACCAACATGGTTCAGCGTGGATAGCTATTCCAGGCCGAGAACATTTTGTAATTGTATCGTTCAAAGCCAAATTCAAATGGAAAAATAACTGGAACTGTTTCTTATCATTCTGAGAACTGTTTGGCTCATGTGTCCAGCACAACAAAAAAGGTGGAAGTGACATGTGAAGGCCAAGTATGGTAATCCATACTCATATTAGGAGTATATTAATCCCCCCCACACATATTAGGAGTACTGAGTGATGAACACACACACTGCAAACTATGGACACACACACATGGAGCAGTGTTTTCCAGATGCAGTTACTAAAGTTTTCTGACTGTTGTCTGTCACATTTCTTGAGTTTAAAAAACTTTTTAAACTCTAAAAGAATAGATAGCAAACATGATGAGTGTACTTCACATTTAAAAGTAAAGAAGTACTAATTAAAATGAATAAAAATTCTGAGAAATTCATATAATTGTTTTTTTTAACTAGAAAAGCAAAGTTTATCAAAGCTTGTTTGAAAGTTTTTCTAAAAAGCTTTCCAGATAAATAGATAGACGGACTGACAGACGGACGGATGGATGGATAGATAGAACTAAAAAAAAATTTCTAAACAAAATAAATCATTACAATCTTTTTTGTAATGTTTGAATGACTGTCAATGATTATCATTGATTACAAGCTTCACAAAGCTTCAATTACAATTTAAAATCATAAATTGACAGAGAGCCAATTTTTCAATTCTTAATTTGACTTAATGTAAAAAAAAAAAAATCTAAGAACAGGACATACTAATAATGATGCTTGCCTTTATCAATTGTTAAACAGCAATTACAATTAAATGATAATTACAATATAAGTTATGACTTACTAGCTCTCTTCATAGAAATGTTCATTGCTCAGGTGGCCCAACTTTGTTCAAAGCATTGTGAGGAATAGAATGAAAGCAACACAAAAAAGACAGAAACGGGGACTCAAGTGCAGGGCCTTTGGGACGGAGCTGTCCCCTCCGGACTGCTTGAATGGCAGGCAGCACTCAGTCCTCCCCATGCTGCTCCATTTGCTAGGATATACTCTGATATTACATCTGAGTCCCCAGAGCAGCAGAAATCCAAAAGAGCTTGGCCTGTTCAAGTTAGCATAGTGCTTTGCCACTAATGACCACCTTCGGCCCTTAGACCCTGCACAAAGGAAGCACAACACTACATCAGCAACTTTCACTCAAAGCCAGTCGTCACACGGGACCAATGAGGGGTCTTCTCCAGGGGCCAGCCATTTTCTTTGTGGCTGTCTACTGCTGTTATTTTCCTGTCTACTGTGAATTGTTTCAGCATCCCTCCTGTCTGCTATATTAATGACAGATTTACATGAGTTTAGCGACTGTAATTATTGTCTCCAGTGCATTGAACAGTTGTTTTAGTGAGGGCTGAATACTCACAATTTCAAAGTAGCTAGCAATAGCAAGCTTGCTTTGAAAGATCCCTTCAGAGTGCTCTCCAAAGTTATGCCTCCTCCAAAATACATGAACATACGCAGCAGATTCTGTAAGGTGCCATGAGAGATGGTGTTAAAGGTGTTACTTCTTCTTAAACCAGGTAACGCTACAATAACAAATGACCTAAACAATTTACAGAGCTCTTACTTGTACCATCTGACTGCTGCAGATTAATTTTGGGATTGATTATGATAAGGTGTGAACGGAGCATAAGCTTGTTGCTTTGGCTCAAGAGGAACTGTAAAAGATGTCTGCTTGTTTATGGGGCCTGGTGACTGTGTCTACAACACTCTGGTGACGTGTGATGTCTGTACGAGCAGGGTGGACGGAGGGTTGGAAATACATATGTTGAAAGGCAAGTAGGATATTGTACAGTATCATTGCATTTTTTATTTAGTCCACTTCTAAGTATCAGGATGTGAAGAGATTCAACCAGCATAACAAAAGTGTTAATGAAACAAATTGCTTACTCTACCTTAAAGTAATTTCAAAGTTGTTGTTTTTTTGTAGCTTTTATTGTAGCTAATTTATCAGCTACTGCTGCTGTCTGATCAAACACTGCATGGCTCATCCTGTTTTGTCAGAAATAGTAGAGAGTTTTGACAGTGGTGAAACAGTATAAATGTCCCTCCTGTGTCAAAGTGAAAGATGGTTTGAAAAGTGTCAGGATGAAAAGGAATTAAAGGAAGCATGTCAGATATGGAGTAGACAGTGAAGTGAAGTTAAAGCTATTGGTTCTCCAATGGGGAGTCGAGCAGACCTGATCTCATTACTGTCAGACACACTTTGTCCCTTTAGGGTGCAGGTGACCCCCATCACAGTGCTCATGGTGCGTTTGGACTGGGCTAATCATTCAGTTTTAATCACCAGGATATTCGCTCTTATCTGCTCTCTTTCTCACCCATCAGCCCCTCTGCTTGGCTTGGCCTCTGCCAAGGTCCAGCTCATTTTATTCTAATTGCCTGCGCCCTCAGCTGAGACTGATTTGCCTCATTGTCCTCATCCTTTCTCCATATTTTATCCTCCCTCTGTCGCTTTCCTACCCTTCCTCCTCCTCCAGTATCTTTCAGTCTTTACCCCGTCACCGCACGTCATCGCCCCTCGTCTCTCTCTACCGCTCTTGCCGTTTGCTGTCATTGTGATTGTGACTGTGTTTCCAATTTTCTCTGCTCTCCCTCCTCCGCTGACCAATCATTCTGGCGGACAGAACAAATAGCCTCTGTGCTGCCCGACCACAAAAGCGCGATGGCTGACTGGCATGCTTCACGCACAATGATGTGAAAAAGAAAGGCAGCGTGGTTCTATTAGGTAAACCTGACGCATTAAGCCAGGGGCTTGTTTGAACCAGTCATGTACAGCGACAAAAAAAGGCTGCATAAAGGCAGTGAGAGACTGGGGACGCTGAGGAGGAAAGCCTGTCAGGAAAGGTGGGGGCACACTGATGGCACTAATGTTATCAGCACATACCTGCATCCATCCCAACAATCACTTTAAATGGAAGAGCTCAAATTCACCGGTCACACTCTAATGCAGGCTGAGGCTGGCAGATCGAGACCTGTTTAAAGTATGAATTTCTCTGAACGTGTTTCTAGTTGGTCCCATAACCTCATGCTAAGGATTTCAGCCAAGAGGTCAGACTTTGGCTGGTTACCATGACCTTGTGCTCCCCTGCTGGTAGATACTGTAACTACACAATGCACATGGGCATAAAAGAGGGTACTAAGGATCTATTTGCTTAAAGAAAAAACCTACCTTCTTTAACATTTAGGTTCAGTTGAGTAAATACAGTGGAATCCACTTATTTCGACCTCGGTTAACTCGGCAACCCTATTATGTCGACGTTTTTGAAGTGGAAACACCAAATTCCCTCACTGTCTTAGCATTTTCTTGTCGGTTATGTCGATTCTTTTATATCGCCGAACCCAAATATCTCGAGCACAAAAGAGGGATCCCCGAGCACAAATATCTCAATCCCTGAGCCTAATGATAGTACCGAGTTCGCATTGCACGTGCATCAGTCCGTATGGTCGCTCACTCCAATGACGCTTCACTCACTCTTACGGCACAGTGCCGTGCAGCTGCAGAAGAACTTGCGCAAAAATTAAGCCTTACAGATGCTATCTTGGAAGAGGAGGCACAGGAGTTAGCATCACTGTCCAGGAATTTCCAGATTACACTGACATCGACAAAGATGTTGTTACTGATAGAAGCTTAGAAGCATTTGTTTTCAAGCAGACCGTTAAAGGCAAAAAGCAACAAAGCATTTTAGACTGTAAAGAAACCATAGTAACCACGTGTACAATACCTTTCAGAACTGTGTCAGAGCGAATTGACTGTGTTTTGAGCGAATGTGTTTACACGTGTGTTGTGACTGTGTTTAGCGAAATTGTGTTTGCAATGTTGGAGAATATAATTAAAGGTTTGTATCGAGAATCGAAAGTGTTTTTTATTGTATACTGGTAAATCTCGGCTGTTAGTTGGTGCACATATGCCTTTTGTTGTTAAGAAACATATACAATTTATGTAAATTTTTATAGCATGCCGATGCTTCATCAAATAAATGCCCATTTTGGCTTTCTTTCATCCCCTGCACGTAACTTGTAGCAGCGGTCCGCTGTCGCTCCGCCCACGGAAGAAAGGAGTGTCGCACCGCATGCGTGATCGCTCCGCACAAATCAAATTATAAACAACAAATGCATGTAGTGTTATAACTAATGCTGTGTTAAAACCATCCCCAGTCTCCCTGATATAATTTTCCATGGATGGCCATTGAAAAGCAGTTTTTAATTTATTTAATTATAGTATAGTTGCTGTTTTCGCAGTTCCCAATATGAAAGGCATTTGAATTTTATTATCAATAGTCTCGACATTTTATTAAATTCTCTAGCTGAACTTTGAGCACCACTGATGAAACACAGCTTCTGTTAATATGGAGAAGTGGTGGATTTGGCCTATCGAGCCTCTGAGTGCTTTCTTCCATTTGATTAGGACTGATTATAAATGAAATGCTAGCTGGAGTGTGATTGAAAGGTCAGCATGGGGCAAAAGACCAAGTTCTCATAATCACCCTTTGTTTGACCGTTCAACACTTAAAGAAATGTTAAAATAGTGCCCTGCACTAATTAATTATATTCCACAGACAGAAATGAACTGGATACAGTGACACGAAATTGAAAGATGACAATTAAAATAATATTATCAATTTCAGCCTCTTCTGGTCATCAACCATGTGGCATTCACAAGTTCTTTAAATAGGCTACATTGGGGAATTAAGGGTCAAAATTCATCTTTGAAATCTTTCTCCTCCTCCTAATCAACAGCCCTGATACATTTTCATTACACCTGTGGATAACTCTTCAAATAAAGCACAGAAGCAGAAACTAATTAGTTTTTAATTCATTGACTAATGGCTGCAGCCATCGCAGCCTGCTGCAAATGTTCCAACAGTCCTTGTGCAAGTGCTATGTTTAGCTTCGCCTTGGATTCATAACAAAAATAATTCATCATCCCAAGCAGATTAAACTGAAGCATATAGACCATAACCACAGCAATTTATAACGTTTTGTATCCGTTGATTTTTTTTCCCCCCAGCAAATTCCCAGTTTACAACTGTTCTTCCAGATTCCAGATAAATATCAGCCTTTTATCAAGATACGCTTTCCTTTTTGCTCTACTTAATCATTAATATTCAAGCAACCCACACGATGTGAAATACGATTGCTACACAACATCATGGTTGCATGTGAAGCCGTAGGACCTCATAAATCAAGGTTCAAGGTTCAAGCCCCTTTGCTCAGTTCAAGACGCAACCCACCAGTCTTTACGTGTAGTGTGTGGCAGAAGACAGCTCAAAGGTTTTTATGTTTTATAGTCTGAGCTGTGCTTTGGTCCTGAGGGATACTCTCACCCCTGCTTTTCTCTCCCTGAGGGAATAAATCTCTTCCATTTTTTTCATACATCTAATCATTTTTCAGCCTCTTTGCAGTGGCTTCCAGCATCCCAAAATCTGAATCTTACAGTACCTTCTAGTTTTAGGATGAATGTTGTTGGGAGACATGACTCTTACGAATCCTTATGAATATAGGTCAGGACTTTTGACCTCTTGTATCATTATCTAGAGATGTATATTTGTGCTAGATCTGAAGAAGCTGAAGGATGAAAAAAAATCTACTACTTCTCTGGAACACAAACTTTCTATCGAGTCCCTTGTACAATAGTAAAGAACAAAAAAGCATTCTGGGATGGGACAGCATCCCTGCTAAGGAATGACTCAGTCCCAGTGGTGTCCAAGGGAATGTGAGACAGTGATGAATTAAACAAACTCATCTAAGCTCTCCTCTACTGGCAGGGCAAAAAAAGCCAGGTCGGCTTTATTCTCCCTTACTTTTTTTCCTCTTTTTCTTTTCTCTTCTGCCCCATTTCTCTCTATCTTTAGCTATGTTTTTTTTTTTTTGCTCTCTGTCGTTACTCGCTTTTCTCTTTCTCTCTCAGTTGGCAGGACTCACAGCCTGATCAATAGACTCCAGCCAGTCTATGCTGAGAAGCTGAGAAAGCCCCTCCCTTGTGACTTAAAATAAGGACATAAGGAATAAAACAAACCCGCTCACTTTCTCTCTCTCCTTGCTTGTGACTTGAGCCCTTGTATACAAAAGCGGGAGAATGATGGACCACTGCCAGACACGGAGTAGCAACAGAGGGATGTAGCAACATATCAGAACACACTAGTCACATTCAGACCACCGCAATAAAATGCCCATGTGCCCAGCTCGTTTTCCTCTCGCTATCCATCTTTCTGTTTTACTTGGACTTTGATGTCACAGAGGTCACTATCGATTTCATCTTTTGGCTCTGAAACATCAAACAACACAAAACCACAGTTTAACATCCACAATGAGAGATTCTAAGGTGCAGTTTCAGAAAGAAATGATCATTTTTGGTAATTAACAACCACTTGGTTCAGGCAAATGCCATGCCAGATTTTTAGAGTGTAACACTAATACATTTCTTAACTGTTATGAAGGACACAATGAAAGTCAGTGTCTTATCCCTTTCTTCACATTTTCTTCACATGTCCCGTGAGTGTGTAGTGAACTGCATCTTTAAAAAATACTGCACTGATAATGGCACCATAAAACAGATCATTTTACAGCTAGGTGATCTCAGTCTTGAATGCACTTGAAAACCATTTTCAAGTGACATAAAGTTTAACATAGCGCTACATCTGCCGAGCCAATGGCTTCCATACTACATGGAGCTGAGTATTTAATTATGAAGAGGGAAAGAATGGAGATATAGAACAGCCAGGTCTTCCTGACTTTCCATATTCATACTTTAAAGCAAATCACTTTGTGGTAGAAAGAGAAAATCTAAATTCTCTAGTATGTAATACATAAATTTGCAGTTGCAACTAAACTTGAGTGGTTGCCTAGGAATAAGAAGTCACTAATTCCTCATATGTCACTGTGTGACATTTACCTTAAATAAGTGTGCCTTAAATAACTATACAACAACATGAAATTGACTCTTCACTGAGCTCCGCCTCCCTTTCGTTACTTTTGCAAACTCAGACAAGCTTCTCAGAATTTAATGAGATTTCAGTGAAAAACAGAATATTATCATATATATATAGTATCATTTAACATTTAATAAGCACATTTTACTAAAATTGACATCGCAAAACATTTTTATCTGCTGTTTTTCTTTTAATAAACAAGTTGAAATGTTGAAATACAGTTTGAAAAAATGGAAAAGGGGATAACAGTACCTTTTGCCACTAATAAAAGTATCCTGACAGCCACAATGCAGCATATTTTTGGAAAATTTCTGTAACATTTAGCTTAAAACGATCAACTGGGTGCATTTTAGATCAGATTGCTTAGAAAATTAATAAAATTAATAACACATGTATTTAATTCAATTTCAATTAACCACATAAGAAAAGGTATCATAGACCAATGTTTAATATGTGGGGTTAAGGGGGTTGTCTAAATACCCAATCCTACGTATGAGCAACAGAAATTGTGATGCTAGACTTACCAAGCACTACCAAGGCAGATAAAGTCTTTGATACTGTTTCACGGAAGAAAATATACAGTTGCTCTACTGTTGGGTATATACAATCCATCTTAAACTTGGCAAAATAAACACTTGCATCCTCTTTGTTTCTTGAATCAGTTCTCAGATACTGAAGACCAGTGGGTTGTAGTGCAAGATCTTGGCCACGTTGAGAAATCTCTGCCTGGGGGATTTATTGTCTTTTTTATAAAACACCTATAAGAAAGAGACTCTCAAGGTTCCCCATGGCTGTTACAATCTTGCAAACCAATCATTTAAGGTGCAAACAGAAGTGCTATGCTAATGGAGTCTCATTTAGAGAGTATGGATTACTAATCCTTGTGTCTTCCCAGCCAACTTGATTTCAGAGCTAGCCACTTGAAAGCGCACAACATAAACTTAATAGATCAATGCGTATAGAGCCCTGCAAATGGAGGGAAAGGCTTTGCTACTTTTAGTCACTAAATTATAATGTGCAGCTGGGAACATTTTGGTCATCAGACCTTTACAAAGTGTCAAATGATCTATGAGCAGTCAGGGACTTCTAGAGGGAATGTTTTCAATGTCTAAAAAAAAGAAAAAAAAAGAGCAGTACTGCCTACAGCGAAAACACACATATACAGAATCCATTTCAGTGTCACCATTAACATAGAGGAAGGACATTTTAAGCATTCTCAAATGCCAGAGTGATGAATAAATGTCAGTCCATGCTTTGTTATGCTAAATCAATTAGCCACTGGAGGGAAAAAGCCAAGCACAGCCCTGCAGTTAACTTCACTTATGGCCAATCTCCGAGCTATCTATCCACTTGGCTGAGATTTACATTTTAAGTCACCCAAATTTCTCCCAGAATTGGAAAATTGCCTTAATTAGCCAGCTAATTAGTTTAAGTATTGGCTTGCTGAGGCCCAAACATTCAATGTCAACAAGTCTGCGAAGTCAAGGGAAAGTGCAGAGAAAATACAAACTAACTGTGGCGATTTGGACAGCTCTCCGTAAACAGATTCGCTCTGGCCGTCTGCACTGCTCCACTATCCACCTCTCCATCTCTGGTGGAATCAGGCATCTTTTCAAACAAGGACCTCCTGTTGTGTCTGGCCCCTGCCTGCTGCCCGGAGTGAGTGCAGCATGGCAGCTCTGACACCCTGATAGATACGAGTTGCAAAAAGCATATGGGCCAAGAGGCTGGTTTTCCTCCGCCTACTAAAGTACGGCGTACAGCTGCTTAATGGCTTGCATTGATCTGTGGCACGGAAAATTATTTCTCCATTCTAGATACTTGACTCACCTGCCTCCACCTTGCATCCTGTTGATACGCTAGAGATGATGGAGATGCCCAACCCGTGCCCTCCTCCAGCTGTGCTCCAGATGTGTGGAGGAGAGGAGGGAATCCGGAAACCGGCCCATGCTGGGCAGAGAGGGGCAGTGTGGTGCAGTGATCACATCAAGTGAACCCTGGGGGCTCAGTGGGGGAGTGAAGCTCCCATTGTAAAGGAGCGGCTGAGTCATGTGAGAGTCGATGGATGCTGAGAAGACCTTATACCAACTCCATTATCTTAGAAAACTTGTTTTACTATTAACTGCTTTCTTCCTTTTTTCTTTTTTTGTCTTTTTCTTTTTTGGTGACTGTGCATCTGGATGAAAACTCAGTAATAAAACAACAGATGTAAAATAATAATAATAATAATAATATAATCATATAAAATTGTTATATTAGAAATATTCTCTCTCTATACATTTAATGTTTTGCTTTATAGTTCTTTTTATAAAGGCTACATTTAAATTACTGTCATGTTAATGTTACATCTTGAAATGAATGGATTATTTTGAAAAGTGTATATCTACAGAAAAAAAAATTCACTTCATTTGGCCTCTTGTGGTGGATTCAGAAAAATGTCGACTAGGAAGAAAAGCAAGCTGAGGGATTATTTTGAAACTTTACACAAAACTTTCTCTGTAATCAATACACATCAGGCGTTGCTTGAGATTTTGACGGCCGTCAAGTGTAGAGATAGTTTTGAGAAGCGCTTTCGGTGGGGTTAGACTAGTCAGTTGCAAAATCTTAGTTTAAGCGGCTATGAAATATATATATATATATATATATATATATATATATATATATATATATATATATATATATATATATAGACACACATGTGTACATATATTATATTTATTAGTAATTAACTATCAAATACAATGCTTGATCTCAGGTTCTTTGCAGAAAACTTACTGCAACTCAGTAAGAACTAGTTCTTTATTAAGCTAATACAACATCCACTTGTGATTTGATAGGGACCCATGCCACAAAATAAAACAATTATGTACTAAAACAAAAATACTACCACCCTTATAACACGATTGTGAGAGAAGTAATTAAAATTGAACAAGGTCCAAGTTTCCAACTAAAGGGAATACTAATCACCATAATGGTGACTTCAAACAAAAGACTACTTACAGCAAAACAACACTAAATAAGAGCTAAAACCTCTATTAATTCTAAATAACAACTAATTACATGTCTCCATTCATCCTCATACTTTGCCCAAGCATACATAATTGAATTATTCAAGCACATGGGTATTCTCCCATAGTGGGATCCATCAATGCTGGGCAGTTTGATTATTTATTTCAGTACTTTAAAGTGTCACAGGACAAAATGACCTAACTTGCACAGTTTTCACTGTAAAAAATATTTGGTAATTCTTTTCAAATACTGACAATATTTTACAGTGCAGGCCAAGGTTGCATAAGACAACTGCACAAAGACCATCATGATTGAGCCTCCAGCAGTCCCCTGCCACCTCTCCTCAGCTCCGCTGCATCCAATCTGCACGCAATCCTCCCACCACAAGGCCTGGGACAAACCCAGACACTCATGCATGCATGAACAACTGCCGACACATTCTCTCTCTCTACAATTCTTCCTGAAGAGGTTGTAACCCGGGTTAATGGTCAACATGAAAAAAAGACCTGGTAATCTCATTTACATACAAGCTTTTCTCAGAGAATCATTCATCAATAGTTCAATAGTTCATCACATATCTAAAACCATTTAAATCTATGATCAAAATCCTCTTTAGATATCAATTTACTGTAATGCAAGCACCAATTTCCATTGTCTGTATGACTGACTTAAATACAAACGGCATCCCTCATTAAATCAAAAGTGAAAAAATCTGTGTTGGAGAAGCTATATTGAAACTGCAGTTTTCTAAGCTTTAAGACACTTGTACTTTAAAGTAGTTAAACTTTAAAGTTACATATATACCTTATAAGGTATATATAACTTGCACTACAGGCAAGTTACATTTATACACACACAGACACACACTAAAAGACTGGAGAAAGATTGGATTGGATTTTTTTATATTTTTAAAAGAAGTCACTTATTCTCACCAAGGTTGCATTTAATCAAAATTATAATAGTAACAATAACATTGAGCAATATTATTACAATTTAGGATAACTGTTTTCTATTTTCATATATTTAAAAAAATATTTTAATGATATCAGTGTTAAAGTTTTTTTGGAACATTATAAATATTATCAATTATGAACAAGTGAATGAGTGCTAGCTGAATAAAAAAAAGATTTATTATTATTATTATTTTTTAAATCTTACTGATCCCAAACTTTTGATCAGTAGTGTATATGGTTTGGGGTCAGTAAGATTAGCATTAAATTTGAACATACACATTTACATTTACAAGATTTATCAGACTACTTTTAGTAATTACAAACAGTGCACAATGTTACAGAAAAACAAAATCACACAAGCACAGAGAAATGGTCTATGTGTGTGTGACAGCATTGAATATATGCCAGGATATATGCCATGTGATTGTATGTCATGATGCCTTATACTGGAGTGAAAGAAAGTGAATAAAATAGACAGATAACACCGGTGCAAGTGTGCTATAGTCTGCAGAATCTTATTTCACTGCTCTGTCTTCAAATTCCTCCATCCTATTTTCTTCTGATACTTCCTGTCTACTTTCTCCTCCTCTCTCATTCTTTACACAGCTCACCCTGTCATTTCTTCTTTGTGGTCCTTCCTCACATTTTGAGTCTTACCCTGACAGTCATCTTCCGCTGATGTTTACAAGATTCAACCTCTGAACAGCCGCTGCCTTGCATACCGTCCATGATTCAATTAGTGCGATTGAATCACAGATCCTTAATTAAGCCTTTTAAAGGAATCATGTGGCGTGCTGGAATCCTGAGGAGGGGCCAGATTAGATAAAGAACAGTGAGAACATATGAGGTGGAATTGGTTTAGTGCCATCCAGCCGTGTCCTGTGAGGACTGCCAAAGTAAGACTCAGTGTGGGTCAGGACTCTCAGGAAAAAAACAGACCTCACCTCTGTATGGGGCTGCAATCGAAGCTTGAGAAAATGGACTGGTCTGAGAACAGTGTGTGAGCAGAGAACAGCTCAATTGAACCCCATACTGTAGAGAGGAGGAAGATCAGACTGAGACTCTTTGAAAGAGACAGATTGAGAGAGAAAATCAGGCCGAATAAGCTCCAAACTGTCCTAGAGTATTCGCCTTGAGAGAACAAGATAAAATCAGAGATATGAGAATGAGGTTCAGAGTTAAAATCAGAGACATTGAAACTCAAAATTCAAATTATATACACTATTCACTGAAGGAATTGCACCTATGAATAACTTTGTTTTGACTGCACAGTGTTGATCCATGCAGCATGCGCTACAACAGGCACTAATGCGGGCAAAAAAGAAAGAAAAAAGAAGAGAACCAAGAGATCTTGGAAAGAAAGTTCATTTAAGTTATTTCTTAATATAAAGTTTGGTACTGTTTCAGCAAAGTCAGCTCTTGGCTAAAATGAACTGTGAGTTGTGAGTGAATAAGGCAAAGGTTTCAGTGTTAAAATATTCACTTGAATTCACTTTATTTACGGTTTAAAACATCATCAATGAAAGATTTTTGATTCAGTCAACAATAGTGAAGATTAGATTAAAACATGTGCATCATAAAAATTATTTAACAATTTCATGAATTATAACATGTTCTCGGTGAGAATGTGACAGAAAAAATAACATGAAGAAATAGTAGCTGGAATTACCAAAATTTAGAAGACTTGAGGCACTGAATCTTTGAAGGATATTGAAGAGTTGTTTGAGACACTTAGTAACAAGTAAACAACATATCCTTGAGTACTCTGCTTTGCTCACAGGGTTATATCTGATTTCAGACGTGCTTGATTGCTTTATATGTCGGTCAGATATCTCCTTCCAGTTAGAGCGGGTGGTTCTTGGCTGAAACCACCTTTAATGTGGATAAAATTCATGCGGATGGGCAGAAGTTTTTGTACATAAGACAACTTATTATATAAGAATCTAAATACAAAGAGTTCTCAGCAATCAGACATACGCTTACGAAGTAGAGCAAATGCAGTATCAGCTTCATGAAGAAGACCTAGCAAGGATGGAAATGGCTATCATATTTCAAAAGCTCAGTTAGACATGTCATTCAAGTCTGTCAGAGAGGGACAATGCAGCAACATCTAGTAAGGTGTGTAATATCCAGCATTTAGGCATCTGTATGTTTTATTAAATAAGTGCATTTTATTAAATAACACTTGGTAAGCAGAAGTGACTTCTTTCAAAAAATGTTTACTGACCTCCAATCTTTTGAGTTGTAGTGTGTGTATAAATGTAGCTTGCCAGAGGATCTGTGTGGCTTAACTCTATCCGACTGATTCCTTGATCTAGATCAGTGTTTTTCAAACACTGTACACCAGTGTGCTGTGGAAAATTATTCAGTTTCACCTAATTGGTCTAAAAAACATTTTTTGAAAACTAATTAATCATAAAAGACTTATTTTTCTTTGATTCCCATTCAAAACATTTTGATAAGAATTACTGTATATTGTTAATATAGGCATTTTCGGGTTGGTGATCTGCCTTGTGATTTCTTTTTTTCATGTAATGAAAAAACTTGAAAAACACTGATCTGGATGACAACATTAGAGTGTCAGGCTATTTGCAAATGTTTTGAAGGATCCTGATCCGTCAAATTCATACATAATAAATAATAAAAACCTAAAACTGGCGCCAGGCTCAGCAGTAATCCTCCACTGCCCTAATTGTGGAGTGACATCACCTGCTTTTCTTCTGCTCTGACAGAGAAAATCTGGAAAGTGGAAGCACACCAAACTAAATCTGCTGTCCCATTGCTTATTTACCATGAGAGACTGGAGCAGTAGGTAGGATCCTCATCTTCTTTCCGTTTTTCATTCTCTTTGTCGCAGAGATAATCACAAATAAAGAAGAAGAGGGAAATCTTCTTCTCTTCTGTGTTTCCGTAAATAACATTAGAGAGCTGATTTCTTCAGCTGGAGGGATGTGGGAGAAGGAACTGATGTTATTGTGTGTGAATCAGGGTAAACAGGAGGTCAGGGAGAGGGGGTGTAATGAGACAAAATTCTTTTGAAAGAGACAACGCTTCAGCCTTGAATGCACACATACACACACATACACATGACTAGGACAGATGTGCTAAAAATAGCTTAGTCTGTGTGCAGATTTCTTGACATACAGACAAAGATCTTATGGGGCTGGGCTGATATATGCCATGATATAGGCACACCGATGCAGACACACACAGGCTTGCCCTCTTCACTTGCTCTATGTAACAAAAGGCTGACGTTAACATTGAGAGACACAATGTTGGACCAGCACCAAATCGCTTCCTGTCACCCGGGACAACCACATAAAAGAGGGTACCAAGCGGACCAGAAATAATTCCTTATAATTAAATTTTGCACTAGTTAATTCAAATGGGCCCTTGCCCATCGTCCATCCAAAAAAGCACATTGAGAGCCTCTGGCAGACAGTGCCTTTGGTCCTATTTATTACTAGCCAGTGTGAAAAGACAAGTTCAGATCGTGGGGTTTACTAATTAAAGGAACAGTTTACCCATCGTTGAGCTACTATAATATGGGAAAATTTCCTTTAAATCCGTACATATAAAAAAAAGTCCTATATAAAAAAGAGAAATATAGCTGGATGCTGTTTTAATTTTTTAAAAATCTGCAAAATAGTAGAAAGAAAATTGAATACGGAGTAAAAGTCTCTATATATAGGCACAAAAAATACAATTTAACATATTTTCCTTGAACACAAATGGAGAATTTTAAAGAAACAATAGAAATGACTGTTCAAAGCAGGATTATTACAGCTAACTAAAACTAAAATCATACAACATTGTTACTTGAAATAAATAAAATATTAACTGAAATAATATTATATATATATATATATAAAATGACAACATTATATATATATATATATATATATATATATATATATATAAAATGACAACATTATATATATATATATATATATATATATATATATATATATATATATATATATATATATATATATATATATATATATATATATATAATTATTATTATTAATTGTTTTTCAGCTAGTTGCCAGGGCAATATTACTAATGTAAACTGTTGTATTAAAATAACTCAAATAAAAATACAGACATAAAAAACTAATTTGCTAAAACTTGAACTAAAGCATTAGCTCTATGGATGCCCAAACAAGCTAAAAGCAGTGTAAGAAGAAAATAGCCTGACAGTCCATGGGGAGGCGGGATGGAAGATGGACCACTCATGACGGATAACACGGTATTGACTAGAATGGCAGTGAATAATGAGTAAAGGGTCTTTAGAGAGCCCTGCTGAAAAATCCAGCATTTTGGGTCACCAGCATAAGGTATGTTTTGCATTCTGTTACCAGCATGAGATGATGGTTTGCTGGTCTCAAGTTTTGGAAGGTGGTTGGTGATCCATTGGTGATCTGGTGGTTCACTAGATCCCTGGTTTGGTGGACCAGCATAAGGAATGTTTTGCATTTGCAGAAATGTTTTGAAAAAATTGAGATGACGGTGTGCGGGTGGACCAGCATAAGGAATGCAAAAACAATGCTTGTCCCCAAAACACTGCATACCTACAGACAGCAGACCTACTCACACTCAACCTCGCAAGATCAAGCTCTGTGAGAACAGCCTTCACCAGGCTGTTCACCAGCTAAACCAGCACTATACCGGCATACACCAGCCTGGACAAGTATGTAATCCATGCTTGTTTATGCTGGATTTTTTTGGGTCCAAATTAACAATGTACTAGGGCCTGCAGATTCATCATGGGAATGCAAAATGTGGTGGAAGTATCCAGACGCAAGCTTGCACTGCAGCAGCAGGTCAGACAAGGAGAGCCAGGTTGAACACCATAGTGATAGTGACATCATACTTGCAGCAGGTGAAAGTGTGGAAGATCAACCTTCTCAGCAGGTTTCACAACAACAACATCATAGCCAGTGGCGCAAGCATCATAATGAAACACCAACTAAAGAACTCACTAGAAGATCAACAGAAAAATCTACAAAAAGTGGCAAAAGGCCAATGAAAAAGAGGTATGGAGGAGTTTTGATTGGAGCCTACACATCATTCTCCTAAAAATGCTAAAAGACAGCATATCTGCAAAACTAAACAGTCCGGGTGACATTATTTATAACAAAGATGTTATAAAAGAGGCTTGGAGAAACACCCCAAAAGAGAATCATTTCCATTCAGTGTGAAAGGCGGGAGAGAGAGAATTCTTCCAGTTGGTAAAGGAAAACGTTTTTTGAAACTGTGGAGTAGAGCAAAGGACATGGAGATGGAGTGGTTGAAGAACATGTGGAGTCAAATCAAAGTAAAGTTTACACATTTGAGGCGACATGAAAGGATCAGAAAACGCTGCAGCCGTAAGGAAAAAGCAAGGGCCAACTTCCACCGAGACCCTTTTAAATATGCCTGAGGCCTTTTGGAAGAGAGGAAGACTGGGACAAAGCAGACTCCAAAGCAGGAGCTGGATGAATATTTTAGAGACCAGCTAAGTGACAGTCAGAAAAGGAGCTCACCTGGAACACCATGCATGTACTCCACCCACTATGTGCAGTTCGATATCACTCCTCCAAAATTTCAAGGTCTAGGTCAAGCAGGCCGCACACCAAGTGAGAGTGGCAGCAGCACCCGGACCAAACGGGGTATCTTATAAGGTATATCAAACCAGTCCCAGGTTAACAAATATTCTGTGGAAATTGATGAGCATTGCTTGAAAAACTCAAACTGTTGCTCCATTAAGCTGAGTGTTTAGCATCTTTACTCCACTGTGTGGAACATTTAACCAAGATCTGCGAACAAATCTAGACTGCAAAATCTACAGCATGCGATGGCCGCTGTTGGATCTGTCAGATTTACAACATGTAAATTGATATACTTCTCCCAAAATACATGAAAGTAAATGGCCGGTGAAGTGGGAGAAGAATAGAGTGAACTTTGTATTTACATACACAATGTGTAACTGATCGTCGTTGATTTATAATTGAAAGGATTGTTATTGCCACTTCCATAGACATCAGTGTGTATTTAAAAAAACTGGTTGAAAACACTGAATAGTAGTAATATATGACAAATGCTGTGCGCGTCCTTCTCTGGCTCAATGCTAGCCAATGAGCAAAAGGACATTTGAACTTAGCAGTTGATCACGTCACGCACTGAACGTTCTCATCACACTGGTATAATCATATGCTTCAGGGACCAGCCAAGACTGATCACACGTGCATTAAATGAGTGAAGGTGAATCCCCATCAGTGAAGGGCGATCCCAGCTGATGACCCTGCAGCCAGCTATGTTTCGTGGCACCGGTGGAGATGCGTCAGGCAGAAATGCCCAGCAGGTGGACTCAACACTGAAAAGATTAATTAATTCGAAATATTAACTTACTAAATAAAAACAAATTGTATCGCAATGATACTAAAACAACACAACTGGTTCATAATTCAGTGCTATGAAAGAGAAAAAAAGAAAACACCATAAAAGTCCATATGCCTCAAGCTCTATATAAATAAATAAATACCACACCATGGGTTTGGAACAACATGAGGCTATGTACATAATGCCAAGATTTTCAAGTTTAGGTGAACTAATCTTTGAGGCCTTTTTATTCCATTAAAAGAGCAGAGAATAACCAAAAACAGAGTGCACGTTAAATGTGAACACAGCAAATATGCTGTATGAACAACAAGTTCTTTTGTTATGGACCTAAAGTACAGACCGTTCCTCACAGCAAGAGAATTTAGGGACATTTCAGCAGGGCAATTTCCTGTCTTTTCACCATCCAATGTCACTTCAAAAGCTGGCCACCCTTTCAAAAAGCACATACTCAAACAGGCTTCGCTGAACTGCGGTTCTCTCGCTCCAGCAGCAGTTATTTCATTATTTTCCCTCAGGGGTTGATTACAGAGGGAGGTAATTTATGGGCCACTTCATTGCCAATTCAATGGGCACATCACCTGTAAATAATTGACACTCTTCATGTCCGTTCCAACATCATCATATCCAAATCATATTGATGCATCTCTCTCTTCTCAGAGTGAGGTCAGCACCAAATCCCGCTCTAAATCTACTGCTCACACACACAGACACACAGCTCAATTATGCTCCTGGAAAATTCATTCATATTGTATGTTGAGCCATCCATTCCCAAATAAGAAAAAAAACGACATTTGCATTTCATGAGGAAAACACCAGTGCTTGCAAGGCAGAATACTATTAAAGTGTAAGATAAGCTTACGTTTTAGGCTTTGGTGCCATGTAAATGAAATGTGCACATTTGGTTTTTCTCATCTGTGCACAAGAAACACTTAATGCGACTGTGTAGTTGCAGCATACATGATTAAATAACATGAAAATATCACTCAAAAAGCAAAACGTCCTTTATTTTTAGGACAAAAGGAGAATAATAAAAAAGTCCTGTTCATCCATGCAATAGGCAGTGAATCAAGCTTTTTACAGGATCAAGATTTTTTTAAAGACACAGAATGATCTTGTGTTTTATGGTATACAGAAGGGTTTGGTGAAAAACAATGAGCACAATATTTGTCACTAACAGACTATTTTCATATTGCGGGCATGTGCGATGTCCAGTATAGAGACTGTAGTTGATTTGTGATCCACATGTACTAGGCACCAAGGTTCAAAAGACGCAAAAGATAACTTAATTCCTAACTCGCTTTCTGTTTACACACAAAGAGCCCCGCAGACAACAAGCAAACACCAAATTCCATTCTCTTCTACCTCTATTTGTGCTTGAACGGACACATAAATGCAAAATGATGTCAAAATACCCATCTCTGTGAGTATGCTCGACAGTTACATGAAGCTTGCTTGAACATAAACAATTGAGAACGAATACGAATATGTATTATTGAATCTGTACATTAGCTCTTAAATAAATCCACACCCACTGCTGCCTGTTATTAACTTTAATCAAAACAAAATACAAAGGGAAAATCACTTTTGAAACTTTAACAAAGATAAATTATATTTCATTTATACAGTGAAAACTATGCAGTTTTATTTTACATTTGATTATTCAATGTCTGGACCTAAAGTCCTGTTTATTTAATTTATATATTTTTTCGATTGTAAAAAAAAAAATCATACCAATCATTCTAGAATGATACATTCATTCTAAACAGAGCTTTTTAAGTCATCTGGTGAAACAATATTTATATATATATCACAGTAAAAATATTATTGCAATGTCAGTTTTTAGCTAAATCTTGCAGCCCTAGTTGACAGATGTGAGCACATTAACTTGTTATGACTAACATAGCAGATATATTCACCTCAGAAGTAGTAGCACGTTTGTTAATCTTAATGTATCACAAATTGTGTGCTTTTCTGGGTGAGATGGAGTGAACAGTTGCTCCATTAATCTCACGAATGTCACATTTTTTGCTAAAAAGATAACTACTCACTGCCATTATTTGAATGAGTGTGAGTTGGACATTTAAAAAAACAATTCTCCTTTTGTAGTCCATAAAAGAAAGAAGGGCATATGGCATTAGAACAACACACAGGTGAGTAAATTATGACTTAATTTTCATTTTAGAGTCAACTATTCCTTTAAAAAAAAACAGAAAAGAAAAAAGGATAAAATAGTAAAACTGCAGACATTATATCTTAGAGCTGCAGCTGGTCCTGCAGAAAACAGAATGATTAAGGAATATCAATACACTACTGCCTTGCAAGAACTGTAATGAAGGATTTAGTGTGTTGTCATTCGTTTTTAATAGCTTGATTTAGCAGGATTATGTTTTAAGCTCACAAGTAAACATTTACTCAACCAAACATGATCAATTAATTGAAAATGGAAAGAAAATAGCTCAAGAATTGCTTTTGTCTGATGTCTAATGGATAAGATAAACAGAACTACAATCATTTCCATAATTACTGTTAGGGAGAGAAAATACATCTTATACTTTTAAAGGTTTTAAAGAATTCTGACCAATTTTAGCAGAATAAATCCAGGATCAACACTGTGATCCCATGTCTAAACAAACTCGAATGATTAGGTATGAATCAGAGATCCAGTTTGCCTGAATTATCTCTGACTGCCAGAAGATATTGCCTGTTTCAGAGGCTGTTCATTAAGTCGCCCCTAAACCTTGAATTGATAGCCATTTTTAACTTCATAAAAAAGTTATGAATATTAATTTTCCAATTTGAATAGGCTCTTACCTCTCCTTTCCCATCTTCCCCTCAAACACACATACTAAAAATGGCTGAATAATTTATCAATTGGCTTCATACACTTCAGACAATTAATTCAGTGATGCAAAATTAATTATGGGTAGTCCCTTTCCAAGCCATCCTTTCAAAGATTGTAATGGAGCATTTGAAGGGGAAAGCTTTATTTCCTGCCGTCAGAACTCAAGGCAGCTGAATACATTAAAGTCTTCAATGTTTCATGTAACAGAATGACAGTCATGTAAAGCAACACTTACATCACAACAGGTGAGACTCTACTTCTATGTGTGTGTGTCTACTAAAGACAAAAGCGGTTGTGGAAGGTGATAAAGTAAAACAAGTGAGCGAGAAAGGGAGAGGGAGAGCACACACAATAGGTAGAACATTGGCCCGAGTGCTGTCGTGCCCTAAATCAATGGCATCCACTCCTAGAGCTTGCTGTCCTGCTGCCGGTGACTTGTGAGTGGTAAGAGAGCCTTGGCCTGTCATGAGGGTTATATATAAGCTATTGATTCCAGGAGCTCTCTGGCACGTCTTTCCGGCTGTGTCTGTACACACAGCATCGCTCCTCTCTGACTGACAGCACACTGTTCACAGCGTGGTCAGACTGATATGTTCTGGATTTGGATTAATGACCTGTAACAGGAGGCCCTGCATGTTTACACCACACACACAGAAATGCTGGCATGGACTGGTGTGGCATGATTATTATCACTGAGAACCTAACAATCACGCATAAGGTGCATGTTATGTTGATATAAATAAATAATTCAATAAACGTATAAACACTAACAGTAAAAATGTTTTTGAAAGACATTTATACAGACATTTTCTTTTCAGGATTCTTTCTTGATTAGAAAGTTCCAAAGATCAGCATATTTGAAAAAGAAATCTGTCTTTAGAAAAACATATTTTCCAGCACTTTTTATCAGGTTAATATTCCTTGCCGAATAAAGGTTAATTAGGTTAATGTAAAAAGGTTAATTAGGTTAATATCAGGTTAATATTCCTTGCCGAATAAAAGCCTAAGAAAATCGTAATTATTCCAAACTTTTGAATAGTAGTGTATTGTCACGTTCACAGTCACTCCGGACTCTTATTTTGCCTTTGTCACATGTTTTCTGTTCCTTTACTCACCATCACTCACCAGTAACATCATCACTAATCATCACAGGTGTTTGCATTTAGGTTTATTACTGCCAGTATTTAAGTCCTCTGTTTTCACTTCCTAGTTGTTTTATGAAGTAAGGTCTGTGTTGTTTGGATGGCTGCCTGGTCTCCTGCCTTGTTTATTGTTTAGAGTTTTATTTTAGTTCAAGTTTATGCACATGCGTGCTTGTTTTGTTTTGTATTTAAAGTCTTTGAGCTTGTTTATCATTAAATGAGTTATATTCAATCCGGTTCTCCTCGTCTTGGATTTCTGCATCACACACCAGCAGCAAAGACCCATTCGTGACAGAACAACTGACCGGATTTGTCACCCCAGAAAGACTACTACGTGGCAACATGGAGTCTCTGACGAAAGTCCTCCAAATGGCGAAAGATAATCCGGACTTCAACAACTTCGCCACGAAATTCCGTGTGTTTGCCATATTTTCGTCGTTAGACAACGATACACTGAAGAAGCTGTTCTGGTTCGGAGCCAACCATCTCCAGCTCCGAGACCTCCCTGACACTACCGGCATGAGCTGGCAGCAAGCTGTGCACGAATGTCAGGTGAGTGTCCAGCTCCGAACCAGTCAGCCAAAGCCTTCAGTAACGGCTGCCAGTCAGCCAGAGCCAGATCCAGAGATCCGTCAGCCAGAGCCAGATCCAGAGATCCGCCAGCCAGAGCCAGGTCCTGAGATCCGCCAGCCAGAGCCCGATCCAGAGATCCGCCAGCCAGAGCCCGATCCAGAGATCCGCCAGCCAGAGCCCGATCCAGAGATCCGCCAGCCAGAGCCCGATCCGGAGATCCGCCAGCCAGAGCCCGATCCGGAGATCCGCCAGCCAGAGCCCGATCCGGAGATCCGCCAGCCAGAGCCCGATCCGGAGATCCGCCAGCCAGAGCCCGATCCGGAGCCCGAGCTGCCGTGGCCCGACCCGCCAGAGCTGCCTGAACTGTGGCCCGACCCGCCAGAGCTGCCTGAACTGTGGCCCGACCCGCCAGAGCTGCCTGAACTGTGGCCCGACCCGCCAGAGCTGCCTGAACTGTGGCCCGACCCGCCAGAGCTGCCTGAACTGTGGCCCGAGCTGCCTGAACTGTGGCTTGACCCGCCGCTGGACTTCCGGGACAACCCAGAGCCGCCGCCGCTCTTCGCCGACCTCCCAGAGCCGCCGCCGCTCTTCGCCGACCTCCCAGAGCCGCCGCCGGTCTTCGCCGACCTCCCAGAGCCGCCGCCGGTCTTCGCCGACCTCCCAGAGCCGCCGCCGGTCTTCGCCGACCTCCCAGAGCCGCCGCCGGTCTTCGCCGACCTCCCAGAGCCGCCGCCGGCCGTCTCCGACCTCCCAGACTGCCTCGCCCTGCCTACCCTTCGGGAGCTCCTCCCTAGATATTTTTTTGGGGGGGGCCATAACACCAGCCTGAGGGTGGGTGGGACAAGGGAGGCGGAACCTCCCGGGCAACCCCAGTACCCTGAGCCACCGGCGCCGCCATTGAGGGCTGCACCGCCTTGGAACCCTGAACCACCAGCGCCGCCATGGAGGGCTGCGCCGCCCTGGAACCCTGACCCACCGGCGCCGCCATGGAGGGCTGCGCCGCCCTGGGTCCCTGACCCACCGGCGCCGCCATGGAGGGCTGCGCCGCCCTGGAACCCTGACCCACCGGCGCCGCCATGGAGGGCTGCGCCGCCCTGGGTCCCTGACCCACCGGCGCCGCCATGGAGGGCTGCGCCGCCCTGTGCCCCTGACCCACCAGCGCCGCCATGGAAGGCTGCGCCACCATGGGTCCTTGATCTGCCGGCACCACCCTGGAGACCTCCTGGACTCTGTATACCCCGGTCTCCAGGGTACCCACCCCCCCACCCAGTTTTGAACTTTCTCCGGCGCGAGGTCGCGCCTTCCGGGAGGGGGGCGTAATGTCACGTTCACAGTCACTCCGGACTCTTATTTTGCCTTTGTCACATGTTTTCTGTTCCTTTACTCACCATCACTCACCAGTAACATCATCACTAATCATCACAGGTGTTTGCATTTAGGTTTATCACTGCCAGTATTTAAGTCCTCTGTTTTCACTTCCTAGTTGTTTTATGAAGTAAGGTCTGTGTTGTTTGGATGGTTGCCTGGTCTCCTGCCTTGTTTATTGTTTAGAGTTTTATTTTAGTTCAAGTTTATGCACATGCGTGCTTGTTTTGTTTTGTATTTAAAGTCTTTGAGCTTGTTTATCATTAAATGAGTTATATTCAATCCGGTTCTCCTCGTCTTGGATTTCTGCATCACACACCAGCAGCAAAGACCCATTCGTGACAGTATACTGATATTTTCAACATTGATAATAATAAGGAATGTTTCTTGAGCACCAAATCACCCTATTAGAATGATTTATGAAGGGTCATGTGACACTGAGCACTGGAGTAATGCTGAAAAGTCATCTGAGGAATAAATAACATTTTAAAATACATTAAAAACTCTTAATTTGCCAAAATGAATCTTCATCCTACCAAAGATTTATTGGATCATCTAATGTGACGAATCCTACTATTGTGCAGTAACCATTACCCGTTGATTGTTAGCTGCTTTAAAATGCTCCCACAAGTGTTTAAGTGCTCCCTGAAGAACATCAAAGGATTCTATTTAAAAAGTGCGTCTGCACTGTTGAGCTTTGAAGCCAATCACAGACATCTGTTGAGCGTGTGAATGCAACAGCCAATCAGGTGTGTTTAAGTTAGCCAGAGATTCATTGCACACCTTCATTGATTACAACAGGAGTTTTTGTACTTTGCGCACCTCGCCTTGTAATTGATCGTTTCATGGCAGAAAATAATAACGGACAGGGTGTGCGGACATCTGAGGACCCTCCTGATGACGAAAATTATGTGACATGGACAGCCGAACGAGGATGGCCAAAGTATATTTTGGGCTTGAGACTGTGTTCTTCCTGTGCCTCTTCACCCTGTTGGAGACGTGCAGATGGAACAGGACCGGTGTCTGTGTGTGGCCCTGAAGTGTGGTGGGGCAGGTTACTCACAAAGCTCCCTGGAACATACCCAGGTCCTATTTTCTATCATTCTTCTTACATAACACAAAGACAACACCCTCAAGTCTGGCTTCCCATCCACTCTCTTTCAGATGGAGCAGGACTGATCGTTTCCAGCTCAACTGTGCCAGGAGACAGCCTGCTAGGACACTGCCTCCATGCCCCCAACAGAACCAGGACCTTTCATCCAACGTTACATATATATATATAAATAAATAAATAAATTAAAGGAATATTCTGTGGTCAGTGCAAGTTAAGCTCAAGCAACAAGATTTGTGGCATAGTGTTGATTACCGCAAGTATAATTTTAAAAAACAAAGGTGATATCATGGAAATAAATAAAGTCATAAAATTTACAGTAGCCACAAGATGTAAACCATATGCACATTAATATGATTTTAGCCTGAAAATGTTGATTACTAACCTTTTATTGCATAATGTTATATCGCATTTTAATTATTTTTTTAACAATGCAATGACATAAACCCTAAAATAACAGTAAATAATATTCAAATAGATTCATAACTTAAAAAATAATAATATAAATAAAAATCAACAGGATAAAATTGTTATATTTCTGCTTTTAAATGCTCCCAAAATTGGTCCCATTCACTAAGTGTCATAACCTTGTTTTGGTTTTTTGTGCTCCTTTTTGGGGGAGAATTTTCTTCTCTTTTTTTTACATTACACTACAAATGCTGTTGAATGAGCAATTTGTACTGTACTGTACTTGTACGGAAGCAGAAATATTTATTTAATAATAATATTAATACTGGGGTCTCTCAGGAGAATCATCTAAATGGCTGATCAAGTCTCCATTTAATCTCATTGCTTTAAAAGAGAATTAAGAATACCTTTTATGTGAAAATGCCCACCACAACAAAACAATGAGAGAAAGATAAAGCAGACATGGTGGGCTTAGGAGGAAAAGGGACTGAGAGATACTAGGGGATTCTGGAGGAGTATATTTAGCTATGCTATTGTGCATGTGCGTATGTTTGGGTGAGTGTGCCTCCATGTCTGAAGAACAGTACAGGGGCTGTTTGGAGCTGACAGGCCGCCAGTGTGCTGTGCATCGGTGCAGAAGCACTAATTGAATTAAGTCTTTATTATTACACTGCAGTGGCAGCACTTCTCCCCATTTCGGCCCGCTTGGCTGACACTTTCTCCTTGAACACCTGCTTGACATCAACTTTTCTTTCCAGCTTAATTATTAAACCATCCCCTTATTCAGTGGGCCTCTTCCTGCAGCCTTCCTGTATACTGCCGGCATTAGTGTTTACACTTGGTCACGCTCTTTTAATAGTGCCCAAATCTCTTCAGGTTAACCTCTTTGCTCTCTGCCTGTTGGCACATGGACAAATGGTACACAGAGGCTTTTCCTGTGGCTGCTGTGCGGGCAACAGTTTGATCTATCTGCAACAGAGACTACACTGATCTCTACTGAAAGTGACTGGGGGGAAATTCTCACCATGATTGGCCCGCAAGCTGCATCTTAAAGATATAGTTGATGCAAAAATCATTTGTTCAATCTCATGCCGTTCTAAACCTGCATGACTTTCTTTCTGCAAAATGCAAAAGAAGACTGAAAGTAAACACATTTTTGGTAAACTATGCCTTTAAGAGATCTTAAATAAATCAACCAAGATGCTCCTTTTTGCCCAGGACATGTTTCCCTAAATGGCCCCAAACCATGTGACTGACACAAGTCTGTCAGTTTCTATCTCAATCCATACTGACGTTCTGCATTTTTCTGCACTCGCTCTCTCACCCTCCCTTTTTACTGTGTGTGATGGCCCCTCCCTTCTTTAAACCACATCCATCATAACTCAGCCCATCTCCATTTGACTCACTCGCTTTCTTCTTATCGACATGTTTCCATTTTCCTCTGCTTTATCCCTCCATCATCTTCACTCTCTGTCCCCTTTCCATTTTTCATCCACTCTCTTTCTCCTCCAATTGACTTGTCTGTCTTTCTCCCTGTCCTCGTTCTCTTTACCCTTGTCTCTCTCTTTTCTCATCTTCCTCTAGGGTGTGAGTGGCTCTTGCCCAGGGGGCCAGTGGGTGGCATGGTTGCCCTTGGTCAGGCCCCAGGCTTGGCAGCTCTTTTATGGGGCATTGTGTCCTCTCAGGGTATGTGGATGGATGAGGGGTGTTGACGTCAGCCTGGCTAAACTTCAATCACTCTACCTGGGGAAGGTTACAGAGGTTTTGGCTAATAGGCCAAGTTAACATATCTATGGCCTTCAGACTCAAACACCTTCCTGCTACATTGCTTTCATCCTCTGTCTCTCTTCTTTCATTTTTTTCTTTCATATATATATATATATATATATATATATATATGTGTGTGTGTGTGTGTGTGTGTGTGTGTGTGTCCTATCACATTCTTGGATATTATTTAACTTGGTGTAACGTTACACAGTTCAGTACGTATCTCGGTTGCTTTTTAAAAATGATTAAACAGTAGTTTACTGAACAAATTGTGTCTCTGTCTTTAAATGAATTCAATTGTGTTTAAAAGTTTCTTAAGGATAAAAATAACTGCTAATGCTGTGAAGATGAATAAAATCCTAATTTTTTATATTTAGATATAATAATCAACATTCAAATAAAAAATTGTATGCGAACATGTAAACTGCACATACTGTAGTATATCACTTCTAAATTTATTTGTAATGCAGTTTGTTGTTTAGGGAAGAAGGAGGTGTGAACCAGGAAACATTATTTTAATCACCAAATAAAAGAACAACAAAATAAAAGTAATGGCGATGGCCTCTCACGGATGATTGCCGGCAACAAACAAACACAAAACACAACGTAAAATCCAGACCTGGTCCTCTCTCGTCCTTCACCCTCATTGCTATTCCTTTTATGCTTCCGTAGCTCACGGCCGGTGCAGCGGACAAGTGATGCACATTATCAATCGTGCAATGATCAATCTCAGCCTCATACTGCTCGCCACATAACCTCATCGCAAAGGAGACGGAAGCAGGAGGAGCAACAGAGACGAGAGTGGGGAGAAAGGAAAAAAGAAAGAAAAATCCCCTCATGAACAACTGCCACCCGCACACAAACACAAAATACAATGTAAAATCCAGGCCTAGTCCTCTCTCGTCCTTCTCTGTTGTTGCGCCTCATTTTATAATTTTATGCTTTTTTGCTTTTATACTTTTATAATAATTATAGAATTATATTTTTACTCCAGTTCGTTGTTGAAATATTTAAACAAACATTAAGTAATCAAGACCTCACTAACAGGTTTGGTAAAATATAATGAATATATAGGCTAAAATACTTAATTTTTAAAATTTAGCCAAAGAGTTCATTTCTGAACTGTGGTTCATTCATGTTTATTCTGTAACTAGAATTAAAGAGGAAGAGATGATCGCATTCACATTGAATTTAATGGTGGTTGTGCTACAACACTAGCAGTTTATTTAGCCAATTTATGTATGTATATATATACACACACACACATTTAGCATCATGCAGGAGCTTGGTCAGACCTTAAGGTCAGGTTCATCTGACACGCTGAGCACAGTGGCACTCAACTGATGCTTGGTGAGATGGCAACACAAACACAGTCTCACAGATAAAAACATCCAACTGAGAGTTCACTAATTTAAGTGTTTGCTGTGGAGTGTATGTTCATTTACTTGAGTTGTTACAAATGATATTTGCTGTTAGTGTGGCTGAGACTGTGTGCCCATTTCTGTTGTCATAGCTCGGGCCCTTTGTCTGCACTGGCGGTGCTGCTGTAGGTTTTAATCAAAGCTGTGTCTTTTGGAGTGCTCTGCTGGGAGCTGTGCTGGATGCTGGGACAGGAAGACGGGAGGAGCAGCAAAACAGTGAAAAACAGAGTGAAAAAAAGAAGAGGGACATTGCATGAGGCCATGAGGTTGGCAGGCTACAATGTCATTGCAGGTCATCAGAAGAGAGACACTTGTTTGATAGTTATGTAAGAAGACCCAGAAAGCTGTGCAAAGGTTTAGTTTTCACAACAAGTCACCATAGAGCCATAAGACATTCAAACACAAGCACAGACTAAACAATATGAGACTAAAGTCCAAGACTAGACTAGTTTCCCTTGAAAAGATCAGTTAAATTCATGTTTCACAGACATAATTTGTGATTTAAGTCCCGACGGTCTGAATCAAACATAGTGTGGTTTTTTTCACAACATCTGTATAAATGTACAGAGCAAATTACCTGATGTTTTTCACTAACTCAAGAGTCCTCTGAGAGGTGTAATCCTCTTCAGATAGGAATGTTTTTAAGGCTTCCACTGAACACTAACTAAAGTAACACTTTTATAATGGATTTTGACTATTTTGCCAGCTTTCTAGGTAAAACAACAGTTGGCACTATGACAGTTGGTAAAGTACTATTGGTATCCTAACTGAAGAGAATTAAATCAAAGAGATTCTGATCATCTACTGCTTAGAACTGAAGTACCAATGTAAGGTATGGTCATCACTGTCATTGTTTTTCCTGTTTTTCACTAAATATTAAAAGTGTTAAGATTTGGTTTTTTTTTTTACTAAAGTTAATACTTTTATTCAGTAAGGATACATTAAATGTAACAAAAAAAGATTGTAAAAACATTTATAACATCACAAAATATTTATATTTTCTTTCTATTTCTATAAATAAATACTCCAAATCCACAAAAATATGAAACATACAAAACTATGCCACATGCAAATAATAAATCTTGTTTTTATTTTACTGGGTTTCATGATAAACTCAACTCAACTTATCCTAACCAGGACATCCTAACATGAGATGGATAAACTACCCCAAAAATAGTAAGGCCAACAGATATTTAAAAGTTGTACTGTACTGTAACAAAAAACATAACTTCATATACAATAATGCTCCTAAATATGTAGTTTGCTTCCTTCTAAGCCACTCAGACAAACAAGATCTGATTCAATAACCCAGCAAATCCACTGATTAGTTCTTCCTCAAAAGCACTCAATGTTGGCCCCCGCTATCTTGTAAACACTACATTTCTAGGCAGAGTGATACCTTTGTCCTATTTTCAGTCAAGGACTAAGGTGTGGAATAGCAATAATGAGAGAACAGTACTGCTGGATGCCTTCCAGAGACGTATGGCATATACTTGAGGCCAGGCAGGAAAGTGCATGAAGCTGAGTGAAGGACAGGTGCTTCAGCTCACCCTCAAACATTAATGAACTAGATCCTGAAAGCAAGTTTGTCTATAAATCATCCAACTCCATCTCACATTAACTTGGAGGGAGCTAACTGAGAAAGCTAACTTGTGTTTATTCAGAACAAACTGAAGGTTCCCCAATGTTACTTTAAAGAAGCATTAATACAATTCTTTCAAACATCTGTAAAAAAAAGAAAAAAAAAGAAATGAGACATTTGTAGAGATGTTTGTCCTCTTTTTGCATTTTCTCTAACCCTCAGAACTAATAATCTTATTTCTCCAGTCTAGACTAAAGAGTTTTTCATTAAAGGGAGCATGCATCTCATTTTGTGTGTACATGTGTTAAAAAAGTGCAGTGAATCCTGGCCCTTTTTACCCAGTCAGCGCTGCGGGGTTTCAGCCGAGCTCACCTAAATCACAAGGCGGCTCAGGCTTTCATTAACACTTAATGCAGAGCTCTCCTTTTAATAGAAATGGAAAAGGAGGTGACCGCCAGTGTAAATTAAAGTGTGGTACACTGAAGTTGTGGGAGATTTTCTGGACTTTGACAGGTATGGCCTGAATTAGCTGTTGTGTTGTTCCAGTGGCCAGCGTGCAAGCAGTCCTATTGATTTTACCCAATGTTGCACTTCCTGTCTGAAAGGGAATGTTCATTACAGGAAGCGAATGCATCAATCACGGCACTCTGGCCTTGAATTCTTAAACGCGAACCTTAATAATCACTAAAAACTTCTTTATATATATTAATCAGTTTATTCCCATGTTTGTACTGTGTTTTCATCGTGTAACAATTCTTTTCTTACAGTGTGTTTGTAATGATTCTCTTAAGCCACTGCTCTCTTGGTAATATGAATAGAATATTGATTCTGTCTCATCTCAATCTTTGGCCCAATCCTCACATGTTTGTTCTGTATGTACTGTACATGATTGGGTGTGTGTGCTTGTGTATATGTGTGAGTCCAGAGCCTCAGGCTATGCCTCCATACATGCATGGCATACTGCTTAGCTATTACACTCTCCATGGCCCACTGACCTCTGCCTACCTTGTCTCTCTAGTCTGGCCTGCCCAGAGGCTGAGTCAGTTCCTGTAGCCTGGCGCCTCAGAGCTGTTGGCTTCCACCAGGAGGAGCAAATTACAAACTGCAAGAACGTCGTTTAAACATATACCTCGTCTTGTAACCTTTGAACCTTGACCTCCTCTATGCCTATGTTTATCAATGCCAAAGCACTGCTATCATCTCTCTCTTTCTGCTATTGCTTGTCTTTCAAAAATATACATGCTAAATGAAAACCACCACATGTTGATAAACAACAGTATTCATCAAACCATACCATTTCTCCTTATATACACGGTTGAAAATGACAGTAAGCTCAGTAAAACTTTAAAAAGACTCATGAAAGTGCTCAACAAGCAGTTTCTTGTGTGTACTAAGGAATCAAGGATTGCTGTTACACCCAGGTAGATTCTACTCATACATCCGATACTAAAAATGTTTTTCTCTTTTGACAGCCAAACAAAATAAGTCAAGCAATGGATAGTTTTCTAAAGGTATTACAGACCTAACGTGGTTTGCTACACTACTCTGTTAGCACTGTTAAAAAAATCCAGTACAGTGTTACAACCATTAGTAAATGACCCTTCACAATAGATAATGCTTTACAATAAGCTCTGTTTGAGAACTACATATGGTAATTTATCTATTCAATAAAATACCGAAAGTATACACTTTTAAAATAGTATCGAAGCATATTGACTTTATTGGAAGAAGGTTTATGAAGTATTGATTCATTATTTAAATGTTGTTAATTTTGAGTAAAGAAAGTTGCTAGTCTACTATGTACTAGCATTGAAATAAATCATTTAATACAAAGAACCTTGTGTACATACTTTAAACCCATCCATACCACCAAACCCACCCCAACCGTACCCGTATCCCACCTCAATAGCAGCAAAACTTTTTTGCAAAACAATATGAACACAATAAGTACATAGTGGTTAACTACATCTAATATAAAGTGTGACCAATATTTTCTTTTAGTTGTATTTGTAAATTTATTTTTAAGGAAGTACCATGTCTATTATTGGGTGAAGCTACAGTAATGTCTTCAGCTAGTCAGCTTGAGATCTTTTCCACCTAAACTGGTTACACCTAAACCTATAGTGAATGTTTCATGAGCAGTAGGATAATCTCTCTCTCTCTCTCTCTCTCTCTCTCTCTCTCTCTCTCTCTCTCTCTTTAGTTATGAGAAAGAGACATTTTCAGCCACACAAAACTACCTAGAATTAAATAAAAATTATGTTAATTTTAGTTTTAGTCTTTCGTACTTGGTCTATTATAAATCCTCAAACCTATATAAGTGTCAAAGTCTGAGTCTGTTTTCTTTCTCATTTTGTATTGTTTGATTTACTTTTCCTGTTCTGTTCTAGTGTTTTCTCTTAGTTTGTTAATTGGTTCAGTTCCCCTCCATTCCCTGCCTGTTTGTCTCCTAGCTTACAGATTGATTAGAGTCCTCGGTTCAGGTGTGTTTCATTAATTACCTCGTTAGCTCCTTTGTTTGTCCTTGCACTTAAGCCCTCAGTTTCTGTATAGTTGTGCATTGTTTGATGTCATTGTGTTTGCGGTTGTGGTTCCTCCAAGTTATTCTCCTTTTTATTTTTTTGATTCAAGGATTATTTGAGTATCTTCGTTGTTGTGCGCTTTCGTTTCAGCCACCAAATGTGACAATAAATCTCCAGCATTAAACATAGTTAAAGTAATAGCAGTGTGCTAACAACTCTAGTTTTTATTTTATTGTATTTCATTAAATATATTTAAATATAAAAGCTAACATGAACTAACAATGATACTTTAAAAAGACAAATAGAAAATAAAATAGAATATACAATTTTATTGGTCAAAAATATGTAGTATGACTTACTCTTATTGAAATATTTTATATCTGGCTAAAAGTTTATATTTTTTTACTTTTAGATGTTTTATAGCTGCAAGACTATAAGGCACAAAACCCTGATTTGTATTTAAAGGATCACTGTCTGGTCACCTTTATGAATCCAACAAGCCCTGAGCGTTTGCTATAACTACCGCTACAATATTCCCTGCATACAGTGCACACACAAGAACTCCTCCCAACTTCCTTTTAGCAAGTGATAATACATATTACTCAGCACAGAGCTGTAATGAGTGAGTGCAGAGAGGTACACTTTATTCATGGGCTAATTTTTTTGTGTGTTGGAGATAAAAAGCCGACGGGGTGCTCTTCAGCTCATCTCCAGCAATTACACAAGGAAATGTCTTATAATTGGCTTTTGCTTTATGTCCAGCCATTATCAATGTCCCTTACAGGCAGAGAGAAAAATTGGGTGGAAGTTGGAGTACTCAAAGTCCATTTGCACATGAATTAGGATAGTTAATATGAATGTGCAAAACTACATCTTTCAAAAAAAACGAGTAGTTTGTTGGCTGACAAATTTTTCTTTTTTCTTTGGAGACCATGTATACTGTAATTAGGCTTTCCTCAGTCGACCCGATTATTATGAGGCATTTATATAAGATATGTTCTTGCCTTTTTAAAATCTGGACAGCACAGTCATGGTGAAACACTAATGCAGGCAGAACAACAATTCCAAATGTGATGCAATGGTCCATGCATTGGTTTCGTTTGGCAATAAAGTTAGGAAATAAAGATAGTGCTTAAAGTGGATAAATTTAAAGCTTTGAGGGAAAAATTGTGTAATAGCAGATAACAGTGCATCAATTTGTATGTACTGTTGTACGACTGCTGTAAAGCAGATAAGAGTACATAAAAAAAAGTATAAATTAGTCAGCCTCACAAACGGACTACAGTTGGCTGTGGGACTGAACAGAAATTGATATTTAGAGAGAGAGAGAGATGACACTGTATTTCATACACTATGAACAAGCGTGAGAGATGCCGGGATCCCTCGTCAGCTTTGCTTTTTTTTTTTCCTGTGCCGATGGCGGCCAGCACTTCCTGTGAGCGGAATGGAGGAAAGCAGTTTCCAGTGTCTGGCACTGAGGAGAAAGGACTCTGAGCTGTCTAATAGTATAAGATCGGTTCTCTCTAATTGGGAGAGAAGTGGGACTTCGTTCTGGAAGCAGGCAGAAGATGGAGAAAGCACTGTTCTTTTTCGACAAACTGGCTAGAACAGGAGACTGGAGGGCTTAACCTGAGGCTAGGAGAAATAGACTGAAGAAACACACGGACTTAAACCCTGGCACGTACACACAGATACACAATGTGCCCACACTATAAGCTCCTTAAAATATTACACCATAAGAGCCCTGACATTGTGCATTGGAGGATAAATGAAATGTAGTTTTTCCTAAAAATCACCCCCACCTTCAAGTAACCTTCTTTCTCTTATCTCTTTTTAATGATTGGTTACATCTACTGTATGTGCGGAGTGAGTTTTATTCTTAGGGGCAGAAACAACTTTTACAATGTGTCAGTGCAGTATTTTTTTCTGTCCTCGTGGAAAGTAAACTCATCAAAAAAACACAATCAACTATATTTAATGTTTCATCTATGTGGAAAATAATTTTCAACCAATGATATTTCACCCTAGACAGGTCTACATTCTATTCCATCCCCATTCCAAGTCATAGATCCAACCTGTCATATTAACAAGTATTAAAAAAGTTATTTTTTATAGTAAATGACAATTGAAAATATTTGATTTTAGGGCGAAACAGTGATCCCCAGTGATCCCTTTATCGCGGTTAATGTGGACCGGAACCCGCCGCGATAAGTGAAAATCCGCAAAGTAGGATCAGCCAATCAGCTCACGGGATACATCCACTCATGCTCTCATTCGTCGATCTCGCGCCGGGAACCAATCACGTGTCTTGTCCGAGTGCCCGTGGGCGTGTACAAAGCCTCTGAGAGAGTTTCTCTCTTTGTCTGGCATCCTGGGAAACCATTTCTATCGCATCACGATAAAACATCACTGCTTTCCGCAATACGGTTGCCGATATGGCGGTATTTTTTGAATTTCTTTTTTTGAATTAATATTTTTGAAAAATCCGCGATGATCTGAGGCTGCGAAACTTGAGCCGCGAAGTGGTGAGGGATTACTGTACTTAACAGATTCTAAGAGATTCACTTGATGACTGTAAGCATGCTTATTTATGAAGTCATTTGCTGAATTCAAATTACAGTACAAAGTCATCGCCCAAATCCTGCTCACCATGGCAACCTCTGCCCTGCCTAACTCTGAAGCATTCGGACGAGCAGCATCATAGACGCTGGATAAGCGGCACTCCATTACACCTCAAATCTACCACTGCTGGCCTGGGTTACAGCTAATCAAGTGTATAGACAGTCTATTTAAAAATATACAAATCCCAATTTTGTGGGGTCTGGAAACATGTAGATTCACCAGGGGTGCTTTAGACCACAGGGTGAGCTATCAGCCATAAACCAAAATGACAGACCGATTTAGGTGCATGCGTGCCTACGCTCACTGATAGAAATGACATGCTCGATTTTCCCTCTTCAATGTCAGTCAACACCTACCATCTACTTCTGCGCAGTTAGACACCTTCAGCTCACACATCCATTTATTAGTGGACGTTCAATTTGCTGTTAGTTATGAATATATTACTATTTCACCCACAGAAGAAATGAGAGCAGAGCTAAGAGCTAAGAGCTCTGTTAATAGGCTATTTGCAGTTATCAGTCCACATTTATAATCCATCACCTGTCAGGCTAACTCCTAAAAGAAGTAAACCTTTCGAAACTGCCAGCAATGTCCATCAATATCAAACACCCAACTTTTAAGTTGGCGGCAATCCTCCAGTGGGTCATTGAGGGAATCTCCAGCTAATGGCTTAATTTAAGCATCACAGTGATAAAACCTGGAATTCTGGGAAAAGGGATTTTTAATGATTCGTTGATAAAAAGAGAGCGTTACCTTGTTTTAGGGGATGTTGTCAACCATTCTTCATGCTTTTCAAATGTAATCAAGTATGCTGCAATTTCCTGTCAAACAGAGAAGGCAGAAAAAAGGTAGGTGTTACTGTTACAGAATATCAACAGCTTTTTAACACGTGTACATTTATAAACTGAAATAAATGGATATGTAAAGTGCATTTAAAGAATTAAACATGGATTATGACAAAATAAGCTTAGCCATCACAGATATGAGTTCAAAACAAACCAGTTTTAAACCATATTGCACTCTCGCAAGCTGGAGAACAGTGCCTTGGAAATTGCAGATTTTATGGACATTTTCACTCTCTCATTGTGTGAAGCTCACATTAGTATATATGAATACATGAATGACACGAATACCTCCTTTACAGTGACTCTTTGATTGCTGTAACAAAAAAAGAAATAGTTTCTTGGGATGCACAAGAAGCATGACAGCAGATGATGTGATTTCTGGTACTGATGTTAACCCAGTCATCGCTGTCATCCAACAAAAGAGACAAGTGGATGAGTGAAACGTATCCCATCATTCCTTCACAAAGCTAATCATGGGAAATGAAAGCAGACCGAGTACTGACAAGCAACCTCATGATTACCTGTGACAGCCAGCCATTCATTTCACACTGAGGGCATTTGTCATACAAAGACAGCACGAATACGGAGAGACACAAATGATGTTATCAAACAAGAGTCCAATTATTTCCTGAACTTCATGTGTTGTTCTGGGTAAATTAAGATGAAACAGGGTAACTTTAAGAAAAGATTTGTAAAGTCTTGACATAACACTGCTGACAGAGACTTCAAGAGCATTTCTGCTGAAGAGCAGCAGTTTATTGAAACTTTACTGTTTTATTTACATGGGAGTTTCAGGCTGTTTAAAATACTAATGCTAATGCTAAATGCAGATTCAATAGACTCATCACAGGAAAATAATTGCATTAAAGTTATCCATGTTGAATTCGTTACAAGGTATTGAATTTGTAATTCTTTCTCTTTTCATATTCAAACGGTTTTTAATCTCATTCAAATCACTTGAATAGTGGTTCACAAAATTTCTCACACTTAAAACAATTGTGAATCAATAAGCTTACTTTCTAGAACATTACACCAACCAGTCTACATAATGTAAATCCATCACACTGCAATCAATTTCAATATTCTCCTTGCATCTGAGTTTGACAAGATTTTATTTACTAACCTAATTAAACACTGTATGTCTATCAATAATAGCCCAAATTCTACTCAATTGCCAACAACCAATGGTATTCAGATGTCCTTAGGAAGTGTTATATATATTTATAGTCAGTAACTCTATGGTGTAATCCTGTCACAGTTGGCAGTAGAGCCATCCCTTGAGGTACCAGGGTGCCAAGACTGCCAGTGCCCACAAAGAGAACGCTAGAGCTGGCGATAGCCTGCAGGTGCTGTCTGAGAGATAGCGCCGTTCTGATTAACGTTCTGCCCTCCTGTCATCAGGGCCAGAGGGAAAGAGAGAAGGACGAAAGGAAGATGCTGTGGAATATGACCATGGAGGCGACTAAGACAACCACTCCATAATGAAAAATACACACTTGCCTGGCTTGACATGCTGAAAATGCTGCAGACGAGCTACAGTATTTTATTGCATAACCTGTAAGTTTTGCAACAACTTCACTTGTACTTAACTCATTTCAATCAATTAAAACTAAAGTAAATGTAAGCGGTTAAGAAAATAAAATAAATCTTATGCATGGTGCTAATTTACAGCGGTGCCCACGAGTAATGTTTGTTTTACAAGCCATAGAGATAGCTGGAGGTGAAACGCCTTCATTGACCTTGAGGCCTATTTGAGAGTCTTCTTCTTTATTGTTTCCCCATTAAAAGTCACATGCCGACCTCAGAGCTGGGGGGATGAGCTGAGGCCCGGTCCAGTAAATAAAAGGCAAACGTCGGCATCCCCCCACCCACTCCCCGAACAGATGTCGAGGATTATTCCAACCCCCCGATCAGCCATAAAGGTGCAATAACCTTACGGCAAAAAAACAAACAAAAACAAGCAAAGAGCCATTAAACAGCTGCGAGAGACAAAGTTTGCGTGGTGTTATGAGCGGCTAGTTCTCGTTTGAGTTGGATGGTGCATCAAATCAGCTACTGACCTCATGGCTAGCCCTAATAGTGCTTTTTAGATCGTGGGTCAAAAAAGACATCTTTAAAAAAAGTATATTTGTATTCCTACCACATCCATACCACTTTCCAAAAAAGTTTTAAATGTTCTTACATTTTGAATACATTTAATGTGGTGATTGATGATACCAAGATTCTTCATTTTAATTAAGAAATTAAACTCTTTAGGGTAGCTTTGTAGGAGTAAATGAATAGATCTGGGGGGGAAATCACATCATTGAACCACTTACCACATACAGTCTTGCATAAGTCAAAAGGTAGCAAATAACCTTTATAAGCCAAGAACAATGCTCCAAAGAGCTGGCGGAATATGCGCCTGACATCTCTGCACCGTTTTCTTGCATTACTACAAAGGAGAAGAGGACCTTGACATTGGAGAGTCTGTAAAATTCATGTATCAGGAGCTTACATCAGAAAAGCTGATTACTGAGAACCGTGTCTACCCGCACCTGTTTAAAATGCTCTTAATATGCTAAATGGTGTCACCTCTACAAGGAGAACTAGCTCACATAAAACACTGCCACCTTGTTTCCCATGTCCTCATGTTTCTGTCAACAATTAAACGGGAAACTCTGATAGGCACATATCTGATTCAATTTTAAAAACGCCTACTGGACAACAACAGCCTCAATTTTCACTCAAACTGTCAACGTTGACAGTTAAAGCAAGAGAGTCTTTTGTGAACATAAGAAAATGTCTGGCAATTTAAAACAAAAAAGACATGCATATTTCCCTTCCTTTGTTTCTGGAGTGGAAAATTGACACAATAACAGCGTAATGCAAGCAAACACAATTTTGCCCAATCCTTCCGTCCTTTTTAAATCAGGAGGAGACAGAGAAGCTGCTCTGGTAAATGCAATTCCCATCACATTTCTCTTGCGCACAAGACACTGCTTGTATTGTCAGACATTTGAAGATGTGTTTGTTCCAGCGGTAGTATCTATATCCCTGGCTGACCCATGTGTACGTTTGTCATCTGCACCTTTTGCTTTTGACACTTAGATTGATGTGGATAAGGAGAGGCATCAAAAGTATCAAAATTCACAGTTTAAAGTGACAGGGATGATCACTTGAAACAACAATAGATGTTCCATTAAAATTGGAAATAGGCATCTCTATGGCATTATCCCAGCACCCATCAAACACTTGTCTCTAAATACCATCTATAACATCTCCCTGTTCCCATGAGCCATTGAACATTTGAGTCTAAAAAGCTCATAGACACTCAGGGGAATGAACTCCTCCATTTGAATACTAATATCACATTAAGTCTAACATGGCACTTTGGGGCTGTTTAATTTAAAGGTCTCTATGTCTCGGAGTTTGAAACAAAAAAAGTGACTTGATCAAATGGATTCATCATTCAGAGTGAGTATTCATGGGTTGTGCATATGTCAACCTCATTCTTTCAACTCACTTGGTTTTCCACCAGCACTCCTTCATCGTAGTTCTCTGAAAAAAGTCTCCTATACTAAAACACACTTTCAAGCTTTTTGCCGCGTTCTACTCTGCTATAAAGACACAAATAAGTCCCAGATATAGTGGAGTAAGTAAATGGGTTAGAGAAGGCCTTTACAGTGTAAGACAAATGTTCTTGAGAAACAGATGCGAGAACACAGGATATTTGCTTGCTTTATACAGAACTGTATAAAATAATGATGCATTCATTAGATTGAACAGTGAATAAAATGAAGAATAAAGTACAGCGGGGTCCATACTTGAATTAAAATGAAATGAAATGCTGAATGAGATGTGCTGCTGTTGTGAAAGCATTAGAGGGACCATCAAAATACTCTCAGAAAACTCTGAAATTCATCTTAACCTCACAGTTGCAGGGGGAAATCTCAGAAATCCAGGAATGATACTTTAGTATAAACTTAAACAAAAGACCTTAAATATACAAACTCAAAAGGGCATTTTCTGGGGCAAAATGTGTGTTTGCAATGTTAGAGAATATGATTAAAGGTTTGTATCGAGAATCGAAGGTGTTTTTTATTGTATACTGTTAAATCTCTGCTGTTAGTTGGTGCATATATGCCTTTTGTTGTTAGCAAACATATACAGTGTATGTACATTTTTATAGCATGCCAATCGCTTCATCAAACAAATCGCCATATTGGCTGTTGTTTATCTCGCTAAACGGTTATCTCGACGCCTTTTTGCAACCCCCAAGGCCGTCGACATAACCGAACTCCACTGTATATTGATATGTAAGCTTGGTATCACACAGTATATGATTCTGACCTTGTTCTACACTTGACAGCAGGAAGTCTGTACAGGAGGGGAAGATGGATATGAGGGAATGGGGGGCAGGATGAGCCTCTCAACTGATTCTATTCCCCATGATACCTTGTTGTCACTGGGAAGTGAGGTCATCTGATATTTCCTACAGGGCAGCCCATGAAACTGACCTGGCCAGGGCAGGGTGCAAATGGATTTGAGGGAAACTGGGGGGTGGGGGGTTGTGAATTGAACTACCCAGCCATCCCTTAGGGCGAATTGAAATGCAATTAGACATAGGAGAGAGTGATACGCAGGGAGGGATGGTTGAGGAGGGAACGGGGAGATGAGAGGATAAATGAGCGAGAGTGGGAGAGGTGTGAGGGTATAACAGACGAACAAGAGTCAGCGGGGATGAGAAAAGGTCAAGGACTCGAGAAAAAGCTATGGAGCTCCACTTCTCTCACACAGCTCATTAAAAACAAGCACATCACTGTAAGGCAGTTTACACACTTCAGGAGAGTGTGCATTAAACGAATGAAACGGATAGGGTTGTTCATGACCGTTATCAGACACACTAAAAAATCCACTGCCCAAACTGACTCAAAAAGAAAAACTTTTGAAAAAGAAAATGAAAGTGACATGACGTATGGTGTCCCACACTGAGAATATGCACTCTGCATTTAACACATCCAATTGCACATACACAGCAGTAAGTATCGGACACACACACCGTAAACAGCTTCTTTTTTGTGTTTTTTTTTTTTTTTTTTGCTGCAGCAGCCGGAGAGTGATTGGGGATTAGATACCTTGCTGAAGGCTTGCATTCATTCCCCTCACCAATATTTCCTGCAGGTATTGAGACTGAAACCCATGACCTTCAGGTTACAAGCCCGACTGTCTAACCATTGGGCCATCAAAGGATGGTTTTTGAATCAACATATTTTCACAAGCTTCTGTGAGTTTATATATGCTGTTGTACATATATGTTTTGACTTGATTCTCACACACACAAACAGTCAATATTACGAATATTGGCATTTATGCTAAATGTAATAAAACCATAATCATTCTTGCCGGAAAAAAAGAGAGAGAGAGAATTTGAATTAAAGTTCACCATTATCATTACAAATGATTTACTATTACTACAACAGATTTACAAATTATTTGCATGAATTAAAAACAAACAAAAAATTACAGAGAGAGTAATTCTGATAGAAACTCTAACAGTCATTTGTAGAATGTTTGAAATGCTGTTCATTGGGATAAACTTAAAGTTTAGAAGGTTATGAGTCATGCTTAGAAAAGAACATTCAGTGAGCTTTAAAAAAAACTTTTTCAAACATAATAAATATAAATATTTCACAAGCAACCATTAATCCTTTGAAAATAAAAGACAATGGGAAGTATGTTTGAAAATATCCAAGAGAATTGTGAGTTCAGTCGGAAAGTGTGAAGACAGAAGGCTACAGAGGGGGAAAGAAGAGTGAGTAAGAAGAGAGAGCAAACAACAAAAGCACACTAACTCAAGACAGCTGCACTTGGCATCTGCTGGAGTGGTGTGGTGCTGCTCTACGAGTCCCTGAGCAGGGTTAAAAAGCTTTGCTTTCCAGTCAACCACCTATTAATCCCTGCGTGCAGCCTTCTTGGGCAGCCCAAATGAGGAGCAGGAATGGCACTCACAGGCGACTCTGCGTTATAGCTCCTCTGCGCACGCCCCGCCACGGCATTCAATACTCATGATGCTCGGTGCCGCGCCCTCTTTCAAAGCTTTTGGCCACCAACATGCCGACTCAACAGAAAGCAGTGGGACATGGAGTACCCTGTAAACAGGTCTGTAGGATGCGCAAAGCCCTGTCAGCACGCTCTGGATACATCTGGTCTGTAACTGGGCAGGATGGAATCCATAAACTGCACAGAAGCAACCCTCTCTGCTCATTTGAAAGTCTCTTCAAGGCCCTTTGCCCTTTCCCATAATATGCTTTTAAAGGGTGCGGGCAGATCATATCTCTTTCCCAGCAATGGTCAGACAGACAGCCAGTCTTAACCACCCAACAGCCTGCATTATACATACAGTTGGGCAGAGATCAATTCTGAATTGATCCGAATAGCTTAGATGTTTTCCAGCTGGTGGTCAATGTTTGGCTTAGCATGCTGATTCGCCTGCGGTGCACCTCCCAGGTCCCAGACACTTCGAGGCCTCTCGACAAATTATCCCCATCTCACAGCACTGAATCCTCCCCATCAAGGGCTGAGTGAGTGGCTGAGCTCCAGCCGTTCTGTCTCGGCCTTCTGTTTCCACAGCGCAGCCTGAGTGGAAGAGGAGGATGTGTTGTGGGAGGGAAGTGTTCGCATTTAGCAAGATTGTTTTGCTGCTAGTGCCAGGTCCCACTGCATTGGATGGAAATGAAACTTCTCTTGAGGGGATGTCATCATTTAGAGAAAAAAAGTGGAGATAGTCAGCAACACCTCCCCCCATAACATCCCCCCTCTGAGCGTGACAGCTCAGCCTTGGCTATCCATGCCAAGGTCTGTGTATGAAAGTGTGTGATGGGACAAACAATGCTTTCGCATAACACAACAATATAATGTCTCTGAATGATCTTTCTCAGCAAATATCAATATATGTGATTAAAATGAATTTGAATACATGCTCTACTGATTTGATTTAAAAACATGCTGATTTAGTAATCATAGCATGTATTTTTAATCATTTTCTACTCCTACATAATAATGTTTTGAAAAATATAAATATAACTGAAAACTGTAAAATATAAATAAATCCACACTTGCCAAATGTAACTAAAAAAACACCAAGGTTGTGCACCATTCTGAACTGAACTGACAAACAAGCAAACATGATGTAGAATTACAATTTGAACTAAAATGTAAGGAACAAGAAATAAAAAGAACTGAAAACTAATTTACCTAGAAGTTATAATAATAAAAAGAGCAATATAAATACATTATACATTACATTAAAAATGATTGATCAATTAATAGACAGACAAGCCAATTGATCATTTCTGAATGTTCTGGCATCACCGACTTCAGGGTCTGCAATTCAAATTTTATGTGGTTGGAATTAAGGAAGAGGGGAAGTTAAGTATGCCCTCTGCCACTTGCCTTGGGCACCAAAGCTCAGACACACATCCTTTTCCTTATTCTGCTTTTTCATGGATGCGGGGGAGGATTGAGCAGTTCGTCGGCTGGGACACAATAGGATACTCTATTCCCTCATGTGGCGATGAAGAGACTCATTTGTAAATGTCGGCCATTCGCTCCCACTCTCACAAACTCCATGGGGAGCTGCCAGGTTCACTTCCCTAAGTCCTACGGCACTCTACTCCAATCTGCCCTCTCGTGTCTATGCTTGGAGCCTTCATCATCATCCATACAGCGGGACACCTCACCTTTCCAGCTTTCCATAAGCTACCGTCCACCCAATAAAGATAGCAGGGCGATGCTTTCATTACCACATGCAGGATAGCCCTTGTTCCATGGCTGAACAGTGAATTTTCTCCAGACAACCGTTTTGTTATTGTTCTTCTTTTCTACAAGAATTGTCAATCAATAATTACATGAAATTAATAATTGAAAATAAAAGACCAAGAATAACAATGATAATATTGACACTATATAGTGTATATTGGCTACACACTGTATACACACACACGCACCTAAATAAAACATACCTTTTTGTAGTTGTGAAGAATAAAAATTTAAAGAACTAACACCATCCCAATGTTATGACACTTACCTAATGATATTTCAGTACTTCCAATGTCTTTCTGAGACATTCACAACTTAAACTGCCAATCAAACCTTGAGTGATTTAATGCTGGTGGCAGCGCCATTTCAAGTGCGAGACAGACTCATTCTGGGGGATCATGGGTGTAGTGGGAATTAGAGTAAGAAGTGAGTCTAATGCAGTGTCACTGAGTCTCATTGACGAGAGTCCCTATGGCGCAACTGATGTGTGAGAAAACAGAGCGAGGGACAGACACCACGAAGCCCTGGCACTCCAGATCATTCACGCAGAGTCTAACAAAGCTCTACTTTAACCCCTGACAGACTCGAGACTCGAAATTGCATTAAACTTGAGACATAATCTAGACTTGACCAAGTAAAGGGGTATTGAGACTCAAATCTGTTGCAAAAAAAAACAAATATTCCAACAACAGCTTAGTGATTTATCATAAAGACAGGCATGCAATTAGCCTAGACCTACACAACCAGCTAAATAATGCTGGCTGTCATCTTCCAAATATGTAGCGCTGTTCACAGTGCTGTAGCAAGTTACCCATCTTAGTTCATTATTTTACAAATCTCCGGGCATAGCTTTAAATCCATGGATATACAGAAATACATATTTTTATGGTGGTTGGTAATTGCTTCCCACTAAACCACTGTACTGTCCCTCTGTGTTCAGTGAAGCAAAGAAGAACTGTATAATGTAAGGCATTTTTAGGTGTATAGTTTGCAAAAATGTGTATTTTAATAGTGGTTGTTGCTTTGAGCAAACCCTTAACCCTAAGTATTAAACCTATTTCAAATCATGTGACTTGCTGAGGAGACAACATGTTATTACCTTTCTAATAATGATAAGGTATATGGGTGAAAATCCCATTGATTTACATGTAAAGTAATAACTTAGTTCATGTCTGGTCTCAGCAACTACTCTCCACCTCCGGAAAAAGGAGCAGGTCTATTAGGCTGTGCCTCTACTTTCGTGCACTTTGCCAGCCTGTTTATTTCAGAGCCTCGAATCAATTAATGCTGGAATTATCCAGTGAATTCCACTATTCAGCACAGCAAATGACTGGGGCACCCTTGCGTGAAACCAATTTCGAACTTTCAATTCGAAGGCGTGCCCACAACCACCTACTGGGCTTCACTTCGACTGTCCTGCCAGTGCTGGTCACCCGTGCAGCACATGGTTTGTGCACTGCTCTGCTCTACAAAGAAACAACACAAGAATGAGAAACAATGCAGACAGAGGGAAAACTAAAGTTTCTAGTTCAAACTAAAATCAATCCATTAGCATTGGGAGAAGAAAGGTCTTCTCAATAGAAAAAGACATGCCTAAATCTAGGAAAAGGGAAAACATTCATAGGTACAGGGAGAAGAGTTATTTCAGATATTTAAAAATTGTGCTCAACAGAATAGAGAAATACTCTGTAGAATGTTTTCAAAACTGGCTAGTAATGGGTTGGCTGAATCAGATTTTATGGACCTTCTGTGAAAGTGGGGAAGTTTAGAGCTCAATAGACACTTTTAAGAGAGGCTTTATACAACATGTTCTACTGTGTTCGAAAACCTTGCAGCAACACAATTAAATAGAAGAGAATTCAATTTTTTTTACAATATTTAAAATGCACTATGTAACTTTTGATGCTCTAGCAGTTAATAAACAAAACTGAATGTGTCTTGCAGGAGCACATTGTAGCCGGAGCTACTTCTCACTGTTTATGTATATGATGAGTCAAGCAGGTGTTAAGCTACTTGGCAGCGGTTGGCGTTCTGCAAGGTCTAAAACAGTTGTAATATAAACAACTGTATTGACGCAGGATAAGACAAAAACATGGTTTGAAAGATGGATTCATTATATAATTTGTTACGTTTTGTTTTTTTAATTTTGAACAATAAAAGTTATTGTAGGGGAATTACAGTTAAGACCCGAGGACCATATATGTTGAATGAAGACCAGGAGACAGAAGTGCAGTCAACAGAAGAAATTTTAGAGAAGTTTAGTTTGCAGTTTCATCAGCAGAAGCCAGCTTCAGGTCTCACAAGGAGTTCGTAGGCCGCCCCACTTACAATAACATTGTTACAGCAATTATACTCTAACACAGGGTTTCTCAACCTTTTGCCTATTGCGACCCACTTTTTTTTGTATGACAGTCCTACGACCCACTAAGGCTAGAAATAAATAAATAAAAATAGTAAATAATAAGTAATGAAAAATAATGAAATAATTTGTTAGACCTATACTGTGTGTGCTCATAATTAATTTCACAAAACACTTTTTCAAGAATTAGGCAGACTATGAAACGAACTGATTTATTCATTTTCACTCACGTTCACACACGTTAATGTGACATTTGAGACTGCCGCTCTGAAACGATGATATCCAGACGCGGTGGAATTGGGGAAAGGGCCACTCGTAGTGTCGCACTCAAACTAGAAGTTGTCAGTCTATTCCTGCTTTTTGTTTTCGTTGCAGTCACCGTCGAAAATCCCGACTCGCAAAGATAGGTAGTGCTAAATGGCAGAAGAAACTTCGTTGCACGACCTGCGCGTTCGAAGCTGTCGTGAGCGACACAATACTGCTTTGCTGTCTTTTAAGTACATCGCGCTTTCGCACAAAGTAATCCACAGGTTTACCGACACATGTTGGATGTTTAGTCTGAAGGTGACGTTCAAGTTTTGATGGCTTCATGGACTCCTTTGCTAAGACCTCACCACACTCAACGCATTGTGGTTTTTCGTCCGACTTAGTAAATCCATATTTAATATACAGTGAGCCCTCGCTACTTCGCGGTTCGACCATCGCAGGTTCACGACTTCGCGGACTTTTTTCATTACGTATGTATATATTATAAAATAAATATATCGCGGATTTTCCGGAAATTTCGAAAATAGACGCGATATATGAACATTAGAATGGCTTGCCAACGGCAACATTAGAACGGCTTGCCTGGGTGGGCCTGGGCCCCCTCATTTACATGTTCGGCCCCCTCAGATTTTCAATTGTTTAAAATCGCAACTGTGAAAACGTGAAAAAATTAAAAGCATATATCGCCCGCTGCACAAAACGATCGCAACGCACCCCCAAAGTCAAGATTGGCGCGCTGCGCGTTGCATCATAACTAGTTCTGGCAGATTGGTTAAGGCGCTAGACTAGAAATCCATTGGGGTTTCCCAGCACAGGTTCGAATCCTGCCGACTATGGCCGTTATGACCGTTATACCACCCCTGTCAACAAATGCGCGGAGTTTTGGCACTCATTTTAAGCTGGGCCCCCTCAAAAAAAAAAATCTGGCTACTCCCCTGGAACACAGTAAAACTCTCGCGACCCCCTCTGGAATGTTCCACCAGTTGAGAAACAGTGCTCTAACAGAGGGTGCTAACTACATCAATGATGATGGTTAAATTATTCTGAATGGCAAAGAAAGAAAGAAAGAAAGAAAGAAAGAAAGAAAGAAAGAAAGAAAGAAAGAAAGAAAGAAAGAAAGAAAGAAAGAAAGAAAGAAAGAAAGAAAGAAAGAAAGAAAGAAAGAAAGAAAGATAAACAAAACTAGTAATTTTCCACACAAGAGCAGAAAATCTGAAGCATATCTTCGTTGATCACATCAAGGTCACAAGGTTAGTGACCTTCCACATGGCTTTTTGAGAACAAGTCATTCCATCTCCTTATGGTGCCAGTTAATCACATCACCAATACAGACCATATTAACACACACACAAATACACAGCTTCTCCAAGGCTGAACTCGGCTCAGGCTCCAACTCCAACTCCAACTCCAACAGAGAGACTTCTCAAAACATTCTGATAACATGTTCTGTCTGGTGAGACGTGCAGACAATATTCATCCTTATTCTATGGAAAAATACAGAAAAGTAAAGAAAGGCTTTTACTAATAAAATCCCTAACTTGATTATAAATCTTTCTTTACAAATGATTCAAATAAAAAAAGGAGAAGAATATATGAACAAATAAAAAAGAAAAGAACAAGCGGCAATGGCTTTCTGAATCGTCTCTATCATTATATAGCGTAACTTTAAAATTGTCTAAAATGCAACTCTGCTGCAAGACATTACAATGAAGAAGTTACAATGTCCATCTAAATGAGTATGGCTGGACAGTGCTTTAAAGAGAAATAAATTTAAGGATGCAATACGAAAATAAAAAGTAGTAAATCTAACCAAGTAATAATTGCTTTTTTATCATTAAAAAGTCTTATAATATTATTACTAATAATTTTCCTTCAGGAAATAACAAAGAACAGGCATACACTATAAAAGGAGAAGGAAAAAAACACTTTAGAAATCACAGAGGAGCCGGCAGGCAGGGCACACTCTCCGTTCAAATTAGCTGGTCCAACTAAAGTGAGCTTTAATAGAGCACTGAACTGAGTCCTACTCATCATTCAGAGGGACTTGTCTCTCAATTTTTCTTTTTCTCTTAATGTTGATCCTACCATTGTATTGCGAGGGGTTTTATTTTTCTTTGAGAGGGAAGGCTTTAATTGAAGTGTGTTTGTGCTATCTAGTGCATCAGTCGACTGCCTTTGTTTGACTATCACAGTCCTAGACAAGCAGCCCACTGCTTCTGCCCTCTGTCCCCTTTGTGCTGAGATCATGATAAAGAGACAGTTCGACTGTGAAGGTCACACTAAGATAGAGTCAATTCCAGCAAAATCTCTCCTTAACAGCATTTACCTTTCAAATAACATCAAGGCAGGGGCGATGACCTGCCCGGAGCCATTAACGTCACCTTACTTCAGTTCAGAAGTGTACTGTTTGATCTTCAACAATATTTATTGAAATGGAAAAAAGTTCATTCAAACTGTCATTACAAATTCTAATAGCAGAGTTTCTGCAGTTGTTGACCAATACATTTTGACTAAGACTTTCCAGACATTTGAGATGACTGGATGAAGAAAGCTCATACAGTAAGTAATTTTATAGTTGTTTCCAACAAAAAGACGTACGTAGACCATTAATTATTTCAGATCTAAGCATGAATATAAAAAAATCACTATATACACTATCAAAAATATGAACAAGAAGAAAAACTTTGAAAAGTACACCTTATATACTGTTAAAGCATGCATATCAGTACCTTAGAGGTGCAAATCAGTGCTTTAACGTACTAACATGCACCCTTTAGGGCAAGATAAGGCATAAATATATACTTTTATATATACTTCCCCAGTGACTATTGCTTTTTATTTTTATTTTACATATTTAATTAAGTTCTTTGAGTTTCTCAGATCTGAAAATGTTACATTTCTTCACTTTTTCAGATTTTCCCTGACCATGAACAAAATGAAATACTGTAAATTATTACTGTAATAGACATGCCTATTTGCATTAGTCTCTAAAATCTGTGAATACCAGCATATCAGATAAGTCTAGAGCTCAGACCAGACACGTCTGGATCAAGCAGACAGATGGGTTGTTGACCTCCTCCTCTGTGAGTTTTCATTCCCCTTTAGAAGTCATCGCCCCTATTTGTTTATTGACCCACAACAACTAAACGACCTTGATTAGACATACAGCTAAGGTATTAATTTTCACCTGCTTTAATTTTCTAGCCAAAACTTCAATGGGCCTTACCATGGAGAACAAAGGAGCCATGTTTAGGTGTTAATAAGAAACCATGTCAAGCTCGAACAAAGCCACCTCATGTCACAGATATTTGCAGGAGCAGAAATGTAAGGCAGAAACTATAGATGTCCCTAGGCTGAAGAAGAGGGGACAAAAAGGGGAACATGCTTCTAATACATCATCTGATCTCATTTACAGATCATTTACCTAGAGTGGTTTTCAGCCATGTGTTTCATCATAACCAAAGGACATGGTGGTGGCTACACCTGCTCGGCTCCAGCAATGTGCACAGGCAATGTTGCAAAGCCTTATCATTTTCTATTTCTTTCCTTTTGCTAGTCTAAAAAGGATGACAAATAGTCTAAATGAACAAGATATGCATTTCCTAAAGGAAATACTTGTACATGCAAAGTAGCACAAACCTTTTTGAAGTAAGTTTTTAAATAAGCTCTTAGTTTTTAGTAAATGGCTATAATAAAGTACACGCAATGAGGATGAATCACAGTTCAGTATGCAAATTATGTCACTATTTCCTTCTAAATAATCTTCAAGTAAATTAATGTGAGATTTTCAAATGTTAATCTTAAAGGTATAGTTCACCCAAAAATGAAACTTCTGATACTCAAACTGGTATGGCTATAACAATTTGTATTGTAAAGAACACAAATAACGATGTAAAAATAACATTGGACCCCGCTGATTTCCATATGGACATGTTCGACAGAGGAAGCAAATTCAAAACAGGGTTTGAAACAACATGAGTGTGAGTCAGTGATAACAGAATTTACTTTTTTAGGTGAATTAACCTTTATAATTCTTTAACTGTATGTTAAATAGTTAGGGTTAGGGGTTGAGAACAAATCCCTAACCAGAATGTTTGAGGAGCATCAATACAGAGCTGCCTTGCAAGCACTGTAATAAATAAATCATTGAGTACAAAGATGAATTTAGGAGTGAGCAGCTGCCAAGGCGTAATATAATTCATGGCCATGCATCAATGTTACTGGCAACTGCTTCGGCACTATAAGGCAAAACTCACAGTGCCAGGTGCGTGCACATCAATCCTCCTCATCACAGAACAGCACAGAAGAATAAAAGAGAGAGAGTTCCCTTTTTATTTACCAGTGATTAAAATAATAGAGATTTCCTAACACAGAGAAACTTCAACTGCTCTCTAATCTCAGGTCACACACACGAAAGCTCCCATACCTAGTAATGTTTATCAATCTATGAGTAAAACCCCATAGCCTAAGGTGGGTCAAAGCTCTTTTCTAATAGTGAAAAAAATTTGAGAAAAAAAGGTAAGAGAATATGAAGACCAAGTCATTAAAATGAGACCATAAAACTTTGAAAGACATAAAATGTCTCAGGTTACCATTGTAACCATTATTCCTTGATCAGGGAACGAGACATTGTGTTGGGAACACTTCTGTGTGACTGCGTCTGAAGCACGTTTGTCAACTAGATCTAATGGTCAGACAGGTGGGTGAAGTCACGACAAAGAAACCATGAAAGCACATTTGAAATGACCGGCATTAGCTTCAGTCAGCCAAAGGAAGTCGATCACATGGATGAAGAGAGTAAATGGCCCTTTCCCTTCTCAGGGAACAATGGTTACAGTTATAAGCAGAGAGGTTCGCTTTCGAGGGAACTCTCATTCCGTCAATGACACTTTGGGAATGAAAGGTGATGAAGTTTGGCCCAAACACCATGCTTACAAAGTATTTATATGCATACTGTGAGCATAACTAAGACATGACCACCTGTGTGCAGTGCCCAGGTCCAGGTTGTACAATCTTATGAATGTGAGTGGACAAGACATCACAGACATCTTGAAGCGATACACCTGAAATTAAGGCTTTGGACGCCACCATACTCCTAATAGAATGAACTCTGACAGCCAAAGATGATAGCTGACCAGAAGACTCATTAGCAAGAGAAATAACTTCAAATATTACTTACTGGTTGTCTGTTTGCCCGTTTTTAGGCAATACAAAGCAAACAAATAGCTGATCAGTTTCCTCCACAGAGCTGTCCTGTGGAGGAAACCGGTCAGCTATTTGTTTGCTTTGGTCTTAAGTTTTTAAGGTCAGAAACCTTTCTGGAAAAGTCTCAGGGGGTTCAAAGGGAGCCACAGATAAACTCTCTAGCACAATAACCAGGTCCCAAGATGGAACTTTGGTACGAATTGCAGGCCTCAGCCTCAAACAAAGGCAACGCGTCACAAATGGGTTCCTCTCCACCGATCCACCACCCAAAGGGTAATGGTAAGCAGCTATGGCAGACATGTACACCTTTAGTGTGGAAGGGGATAGCCCTCCAGAAACTCTAGCACCGAACCAACTGGGCAGTTAACTGGATCTCACTATCGCATTCTGCCCCAAGAAGTGAAGACTCTCTGCTTCAGGAAGTAAAGTTGCCTAGTGGAGTAGCTAAACCGGAAGGAACCCAATGAACCCAATACTGGTATGATTCTCCCCTGAAAGTAAACCTCAGGAACTTCCTGAGTAGTGGAAAAATGGAACTATGTGTGTTTTAGATCTATTGTGACAAACCAGATCTGATTTGAGTCACAATCTGCATCAAAGTCAAGATCTTGAACTTGAGCTTCTTGACTGAACGATTCAGATGACGAAGGCGTAACATAGGATGTAATCCTCCATTCTTTGTAGGAACAATGAGGTACTGGCTGTAGAACCTGCACTCTCTTTTAGGTGGAGGAACCCATTCAATAGCTTTCTTTGCTAACAGATGCTTTACTTCTTGCACTAGTGCTCGGGATGTACAACGTCAGTAAAACCCAGTTGAATCCCGGTGGATGAGAACAAAACTGGATTCTAAAATCTGCAAGATCCATCGAGATACATTTTGAAGAAGCCTCCCCTCTGCCAGGAAATCTAGGGAACCAGCCTCTTAAAGCTGGTCTCTGGTGACCTGAAGTGAACCTGATGCAACGTCTTGTGATAGACCCTGAGTCATCAACTCGCTGGAAACTGCTGTGCCCCAATGCACCAAGGTTGACACGGTTGGCAGAACCGCCAGGACACTGAAGTGGTACGGGCAGTGTATAATGAGGTGTGCACCGCACCTCCAGGGAGGGGGCTGCCCTCAGAATTCTGATGGCAGTGATGTCAAGACTTCTTTGCAAGAAGAATGGTCATCAGATCCACTTTCTTCTTAGGAAGCTTTGGCTGAGAGTGTCATCCCAACCCCTGTGATTTCTGAGGAGGGGCATGAAATGGTATGCCCTGTACAAGGAACGTGATGGCTGGGGTAGCTCACGTTCACTGCTCACTAGACTCTACCCCCTCGTCATCGTCCAGATCCTTCATCAGATCTGCCTGCAGAATGGACATTGTGTACACATATATGCTTTACCCACTAGCAATGATAATGTTTTTAGGGGTTTACTGGGCAGTGTCGGGGCCTTCAGGGATGAGCTAGGGGTCAGATAACTCGCAAGCATCTGTTCCACCTTAGGCATCGCCCCATAGCCATATTCTTTCAACACCCTTTAGATCTAAATATATAAACTAACTTGGGGGCTGAAAAGATGGGATGAGTATGGTTTATTCCACAACCTCAATATTTTTTTTGTGGAGGTCGCAAAAGACTGGAAGGCCCCATGGTGGAGGTATTGTTTATGCTGAAAAAAATCCAGTTTGCTTTACGGTCAAACACCCAGTTTCTCTGCTGGCCAATTGATGTTTGATATTGACAAAGCACCAGTAATGACATCCACCAGCTCCTTGTATGCTGGGGATATAAGTGGCAAATTTTCTTTATCCCCAGCCTCAATGCTCAACCCATCCACCTCCTCAGAGCTGGATAGCGGAAGCACTGGGCTCCAGGGTGTAAGAAGACTTCCCCCTCGAAGACAGACAGAGCATGCTCCACTCCCAAACACATAACACACAAATCGTGTTTATCGCCACCCGAATGTTCCGTCTCGCCGTTGGACTAGTTGAGCTCACCTTCAGATGCAATCATGCAGAGGCGTTCCCAAAGTGTCGTCGATGCAGCACAAGTTCCCTATTTCTATTTACTTTAGCAAAGTAGCTTTGGTGATGTGTTGATTCACCACTGAATGTGCAATTTTAAAATCTGGATCGTGAAGCTAATCCAGTTGAGAACATATCATATACTCTATACTCAGACATCTGATTGTCAGTTCCAAATTTCAGGAGAGTGTTCTCTAACAGAATGCCATGAAAAAAAAATAACTGAACAAAAACCGAAAAAAGAACAGTATTAACTATGATTCAAATTAATTCATAATTATAATTAAAATAAATTTGGCATAAAGAAAATTAAATCTATGTTAGGACCATAATTTTTTTTTCATTCTTTTTTCCATACAATGAAAAAATTTTCACTTTATGTTACAACGACATATAATCTTAATAGTCCTGAAATAGGCAGTATTTTCTTTAAACAAAATATGACGTATTTTTCTTTCTTTGGAATTCATATTGGAAAGCTGTGGGGGCGAAATTAAATACTGAAGTACTTAAAATAAAAACTACAGATTTATTACAATGGTCACTAAGGTTACAGGCATGATTTGCAAGTTTAGAGAAGGGAACAGACTCCAGTTACCTGTGCATAGAGATAACATTTAGTCTGATCCTGCCTCCTGTCATATGTTCAGGAATACTTGTTCAGGAGTCACGCCTGTTAGTAAATACAGTTGTGCATCCAACAGAAAACAGAAAATGTCTACTCTACAAAATTCATTGTTACTTATTATATAAACAATTAATATTTTTGCTGATAATTGCATACATATACATAATCTAAAATATTCTTCTCATGTTAGTCAAATGTTCAACTCTGAAAAAAGCATCTGATCAAAACACTTTACTTAAGGAAATGTTGCGGGAAAAACAATTGTGTGTATGAATGATCTGAATTCAGACTAAATTGAAGAGGGAGGAGCAAAATGTTCGTGTGGCTGTTTTTTCTTCTTCATGTTTCTTCCGTGTCTGCCGTTTCAGCAAACCTAATGTTTTGCTGCTGGCAAACTCACTGAGCAGTTGGGAATTACTTATTTAACAGATAGCATTTCTTCTGTTGTCAGCAAAAAGAAGAAGAAGAAGAAGGAAAAAAAGGTTCTTGTCCATAACAGGGAAAACGAATGCAGTGTGATATTAGAGGTCATTTGGAAACAAACAGTTAACAGGAGCGAGCGGGGGTTAGCACTTGTCCTCCTCTTCTCCCAACATTAATTAGCATCTAAACACAACCCAACAAAACATAAAATTTCAAACAGCTGCTATGGCATTTATTTGTTTAAAGCAGACTTTTTTTCAGGAGGCAATAAAAGTGATTTTCTCTTCTTACCAGCAACGTTTTGCTGAACTTATTCATAACTGTTTTACTGATTGTTTCATAGAGGCTTAAAATATAATTGATCTTAATTGTGGGGTGTGGTGTCTTCCTGATCGTTGTGTCATATCCCCTCCATAGCCAGTAATAAAAGTAGAACCCCAGGAAGAGCGGTAATCCACGGTTTCTGTAGGTGTCGTGTTCTGGCTACGGACAAGAGATAAGCTCCCTACCCCAATGGGGAAGAAGATGGAAAGAACAAGAAAGGAAAAAGCACGCTTCCACACTCTTACTCTTATGTCTGCCTCAGTTTTCTGAAAAGACAGGGGCCCAAATGTACAGGAGAGATAGTGACATGTCTGAACAGAGGAGGAGGGGGGATAATAAATAAGAAAAACATCTGCATTTGCCATATCGCGTGGCACTGCTATTTAAATGGCATGCCCATCATTTTCTGGATCACAGTTGTTATTCACGGCTTAGAGCGGTGGAAATTCTTTGAGCCAAGAGGATCACACCTCAGTCGGAAGGACACAGATAAGGACGAGCCGCTGGCACTTAGACACCTCACCACAATGCTTTAACACGGAGCGACATTCTTGTCGGAAGATGGTAGGATGACAAAGCACAACAAATCTTGCCTCATTTAATATTCCCCTGACTGACACTTTTACATCTCAAGGTTTACAGCGGCGTTTGTACATGTTTTATAGGGTTTAAATTGTACCAGTTTTCCAGTACTTTCAGTGGTTTCCCCCCAACATCGACATCTTGTTTGCATACTGAGCTTTTCTTTTATTGTTCTTGCGCTAAATTTTAAATTTCTGCATTTTTTAATACAGCAACTTGGTCACCTGATTTAGACAAGACACGCGGATACAATTTCTTGTGAAAGACATGCAGACAGCTAAGTGTATTTTTTACTACACTTTCCAATGGTGAGCAAACTGAGAAATTTAAGATGACAATAAAACTGTTTTGTTTTTTTTATAATGAAAAATAATTTTGTTCCTACTTTCTGCTTATGGCATAATTACTAGTTTTCCATAAATATGCATCATATACAAATATGATGAACACAAAAGCATTGAAACTGGTCTAGATTTTTCATCCTCATTTTTATATTGAGTGCTTTTGCCACATGAAATTATGGAGGAAAATTACGCAACTAGACACTCTACTAAGGAAACCAGCGTCTCGAGGCTGTCCTCTGGTACTTAGATAGGGACAAGCCCATTTTAAGCCCCGCTGACAGATCCATCTGCAAACACCAAGACGTAGATCTCCTCTAAGCCTCAGCAGCAGCAGAACCTGAGCCTTAAGAAACGCGATCCTGAGCGGCATCAACTCGCAGTGCTGACCAAGTGTGCTCCGTTTGTTGTAATAGTAATAATAAAGAGAGTGTGGAAGTCCCTGGTCTTTTTAAACTAGCTTGGGATAGTTAAACACTCGCACACACGTCTCCGTTCAAGATGTCACCGACCTGCGACATGCATTCATACACATCGTTCAATCGATTTCATAGTACTTCATGAGACTACATGCAAAGGCATTCCCCTAGCGTTTCTATGCAGCGTGAGTTCCCTTGAAAGGGAATGGCATTTTCAGGGAACATATTTAGAGAGCAAGTATATTTCTATCTTTGAAAGATTAACTTTTGCAAACTGCTAGATCGATTATATTTGGCATGTCCCTCCCCAGATGCAAACCTGAACTAAGAGAGTCACAAGTTATCTTCACAGATCAATAAAAAGTTAATAATTACATTGATCTATTGAAGTGTCTAAATACCCAGGGTTTCAATAGCGAGGCTGAGTGTTAGAAACCCACAGAGATAAAGGAGTCTGTCTAAAACCAGCCATTAGAACCAGGTGTGTAGCTCCCATCTCAGCCAGGAGCGAGCACTGCAGTCCTGCACCCCCTGCCAGTGCGGAGCCCTGCCATCAAAACCCCCCAAAGCGCCACACACCCATCCATCGCTCCACTTGTCTAATTAAACATAGTTAACATTCATCCCAAGGTCTTATGCAGATGAGCAGAGAGGGAGATGAGGTGTATGGCGCATTAAGAAAAACAACATGGTGGTGGGTGTTGGGGCAAATTGAGACTCTGTGAGATATCTTCAATTTGACCTCATTCATCAATTAATTAGAGCTATTAGGGGGTGGTGGGATGGAACAAGAGCAGAAGTCATTGCTGTGTCACTCCTGGAAGCTAGTAAATGGCTTCTGCCACTCCTCCTGTGCCTTTGAGGTGACATATGCCAGTCAGGCTGTCACTTGCGTTAACATGGACACACAAATAACCACACACAATGCTTTGACGAAGACGCTAAAGGAATCTTCTTTTCTACTGGCTGCTGCCCTAGAGAAACTCCCCACACCTTTCATAGAAAAAAGTGTCTCTAGTCTAGCACACTCCAGTGTTTTAGTGTGTGTCTTAAAAAGTGTCAGAGCTTTCAGGGACGACACCGACTGAGGTGCGAGATAACCCGTCAACTGCCTCATCAACTGGCATCGCCCCGTACCCGCAGGTATGAGCCCCCAGAAGGGTAGAATACATAGATGACTGGGGAGTATGCACCATTTGGGAGGCTGTCACTTGCGCTAACATGGACACACAAATAACCACACACAATGCTTTGACGAAGACACGTTTAAGAAATCTTCTTCTCTACTGGCTGCTGCCCTAGAGAAACTCCCCACACCTCTCATAGGAAAAAGTGTCTCTAGTCTAGCACACTTCAGTGTTTTAACCTGTGTGTCTTAAAAACTCACTATTATATAGCAATGTCCTGGACTACTAAGATGAAACCTTAACGCTTCAAAAAAGGGTACGAAAAAAAAAGTTTTGCATACAACTCAAGTCTGATTAAACTGGTATAACGTCACAATATTTATACATTTGTACATTTCAAACAGTAGCTATATTTTGCCATTTTCCATTCACAGAATCTAGGAACTTAATCCAGAAGAATTCAATCTCACAAAAACATGTCCAGGTCACACTGCACCCCTAATATATACCGGTGAGCAGTGCCATGGCTAACTCTGGGTACTGGTATGGGTTGTTGCTAATGCTAGAGTGAGGTGGGTTTGTGCCAGCGAGACAGCAGGGTTCTGGGATTCTGAGTTATGTGAACTCATGATGGATTCATATTTTTCGACACAGGCTCCACGGTCAGCCATGCGGAGCAGCATTGCGCTCCCTAGGATCCTGTTTGTAACTGTCTGCACGACAAGGACCCTAGGGAGAAGGCGCTTAAATTCACTCACCTTCACCAGATACCACAGATCTGTTTCCAAGCACAGGCAGGTGGAGCATGGCCCAAGCCCCTAATCTCTTGTCTCTCTCCCTCTCCCTTTCTCACTCTCTGTCTCTAACACACACACACACACACACACACAACAGTCCCTCAGTGGGCTCTATATGTGATCTACACGTCTAAGCACCATCTGCCCGAAGACAAAGCTCACATGGCAGTAACAGCATCTACCTCAAATTGTCCTCATATACCAGAGTATTGTATTTTTAGTCTTCCTCCCTCACAGTACCTTTCTCTCTATGTAACTATGTGAATCGCTTGTTGCCCAGGTGGCAGTATTTCAGCAGGAATGGGCCCATAATCCTGGGGTTTTAATGCAGGATTCAGGCAGGGGGCACGTGAAGATTTGCATCTGTGCCGGAGAGTGACACAAGTGTGCTGTGAAAACGGCCGAGCAAAGCTGAGCTCAGTGGCATCGAGGAAAACGATGATGAAGTACGACATTAGCGCAGTGATTAACTCCTCTCCTGCTCTTCCTCCTCTCCGTTCGGTCCCATTTCCTCCAGCATGTCAAGCTGTTTTGATCATTCCATGTGAGATTCCCTCGGCTCATCGTCCATCTGTGTGAGAGAGATCTAAACCAGTGTGCGGTCCAATGGAAAGCTCCACAATATCCCTCTTTAGAAAACCCCCATTACAGCATGATATCCATAAAAAAATGCTTGAAATTTTCATCAAAAAGAGCCCCATATGGAGAGTGGACCAGTTTACTTATAACAACAATGCTGTTTGCGGAATATTACTTCAAAAAGGTTGCTACATAAGGTTAAACATTTTTCAGTGATCTGATTCATGTCTAGCAACGTTTTTTTTAAGCCCACAAACAACTCAGACTGCCATATTCTATATCAAGTAAACTGAAACAAACAAGCAAAAGAAAATCTATACTGCCATTGACCAGTGACTGCCTTTAATGGCTAAGGATCAGCAAGGTGCATACTTGTTAATCAAAGCAGGTGGCATGTGGCATTTTATCTAGCAATCTGCCACAGAGCAACAATGTGACAGACTCACACAGTGAGCCCTCATGCTGATGCTTGTTGCCACATCACATCGCAACTTGCAAACCTAGCTTAAACTCCTAGAAAGAATAAAAGCCGAATCAGATAAACTTGTGACAGTGTCTCAAAGGCAACGCTATGGAGAGTTCTGGGTTGCAAACATGTCTGGCTCATGTTCAGGATGAATCCTCTGCTGCCGCCCGGAGCCTACGGGGAGGTGAGAGTGGTGTCGAACACATTTCTCAGAGTGTGCCTTCTCAGGGACCTCTTTGATATGCAGATTTTCGTGCCCTGTGGACGTTTCGTCACCAGCACCCAGCGCTGCTCGTTAGCATTCTTCATCATTACAGCTAAAAATGCAAAACAAGAATAAATGGTCTCTTTCATTTGCAAAGACAGTTGAAAAATTGAATCATTACGAGAATAACTATTGTTTGCCAGGAAAAAAGCAGAAGGACTGCAGGCTGTTATTACAACAGAATATGGATGAACGAAAACTCACAGGGAGAAAGAACTGATTTCATCAACAGTAATTCACCCTCTCTGTTCAAATCATCCAAGGATGTTTGCTAACACGTATGTGCTGACAGCAAGAGACAGTATTGAGGATGGCAGAAAGCAGAGAATCACGTCAGCTCAAACAGTTGGTGTGACAGCAAGTTGGCCTCACAACAACAGCAACCACAACCTTTCCTCGCCAATCATTCTCGCCCAAATACACAAGCGTTGGCTCTCATTCCAGTGGCTAATTCCATTAAAATAGTGTCATTCTGCATTTAAATCATTTCTCATAAAGACAGCAGTTTGACTTTACTCAACCAAACACAAGGACGCAATGAAAAAGTCAAAGTATATCACCTATCTCTCATCACTCTGGCGAGTGCAACACGAGGAGCCACATTACAAGAGAAGCTCCACTTTCCACAGGCAAATAATTACAACACTTTCTCTCCCTGATCGCATCCTAGTGACTCTCATCTATTATTTAGTTTTTAATTTGGCTATTTGAGTTTTGCTCTCATTTGAGGGCAAGTAAGCCACCTGCTATATGGCTTTTCATCAATTAAAGTAAATCCAACACAAGTCAACAGACACCCCTGCTGAGATTGACCATTAAACGGGTTATTGATATAACACACTCTCCCTGGTCATTATCCCCCTAATTCATGTGTAATTGCGTATGTCAGGGCTTTGAACTTTTCTTCCCATTTGTGTGAGGAACTGAGGACGTGCGTATGCCCGTATAAAACACGTCCACATTACTGTTCAGATGTTGGTCGTCTCCGATCCCACGCGTATTATTGATTGTTTTAAAATCTTTGTGGGCAAGATGATTAAATGTTCCTTTGAGCATATTACAAATGGTCACCGATCTGAGCTGTACCCATTTACCTCCCAAAACTATGAAAAGACCAGCTGGCCAATCCATCAGAGAAATTCTCTAAGGCCATAATAATATGCAATTGGTGCATAGCAAAAAGAGAAGACTGCTTTTCACAGGGATCTATTGCTCATTGTATCTCATGTGTCATGCAAGCCAGAGATCAATACTCATCAATAGTCTATTAATAGCCTAGTCGCTGTTCGGATTCAGTCTGCAACACAGACTTCTAGTGAATAGAAGGGAGCTCAATAAAACCTGATATTCTCCTCTGTTAACACAGAAAGCCTCTTAATCATCTCCCTTTCCCATTGACTCGGTTTTTTTGTAATGGGCCTGCTCAGTGCAACGTTAAGTGATTCTCTGGCGGATAGAGGTGGAAGGATCGCTCTTTAGGGTGGAGTTGAAATGAGATGCTGTAATATTTAACCATGACACTCACCGGTGGACTGACCTAATGTGGTTGCCCCCAGACACTCTCCAGGCATCTAACCTTACCATGTAACGATAGCAGTGAGAACACATCAGATTCAGTCCGTCTGCATTCCAGCTGAGCAGGGATAACTATCTGATGCCTGTGGGATGGTCTCCAGGCACCTAACCTGACCAAATACTAATGATGACCCATGAAGGACAAATCCAGTGAGCTGATAGTTATCCGGACTACAGCAACCCAGTCCTATCACTTTGCTCTGTGTGAGAGAAGGCCATCTGGGACACTTACTTTGAGGCAGAAGGTCATTTTGGAGCCCAACAGACAAGCCACGGCCCCTCGTCTTCTTTCTCCACCACAGCCTGATTGCAGAACGGGGTATGGTCATGTGATCACCCCGCAGCCCATTCAGCAGGGACCCGCTCGCTCCGATAGCATGGGGCCGTCACATTCGTCTCTGTCAGATTGTGGCGTGCCATCCATTCATCAGCTCTGCCAGCCACTGCCACCCCTCCACCCTGAGACTGTGCACATCCAGGCCTCACTGCATTCCAGTCATATGTGGGAGCAGCTCACTGCAACACTGATGTTTTTATTTATTAGGCCTTTCATTACCCTGGAGGTAAAAATCCAAATGCACTACCATGGCTCATACGATAAATTTGTTTCCCACTGTGAAAGGAAAAAATCTGGGTTAAAGAGCACATGGAATTGTGTTGGACTATTTTATTTTGATTTTGCAGCTTTAGGTAGGTCTAAATGCCAATTCAGCAGCATTACTCTTTCCTTGACCCCCCAAAAAATCAATCATTACTCATAACCATCACCTAAAGCAGTAGTTATTCCAAAATTGTCATGCCAAATTTTACTACCAAATACGATGATCCCTTTGCGAGGGACCTACTTCTCAAAAAAGGCAGCTATGTTCACTGCTCAAAGAAATTAAGGGAACACTTAAATCAACACCCAAAAAGAGAATTATTTGAACATAACTGTGCTGTAGAAGGTCAAGCAGCAGGACAGGTATCTGCTCCTTTGTGAGAGGAGGAAAAGGAGAAGCACTTTCAGAGCCCTAACAGAAGAAAAACAAACTCCAGCAGGACACTGGTGTGCATATTTATGACCAAACTGCCAGAAACCGATTTCTTGAGGATGCGCCTGACGTTCTCTAGTCAGACCTGTGCTCACAGCTCAGCACCATGCAGCTCGATTGGTATTTGGACACCAGAATCGGCAAGTCCGCCATTAGCGTCCCGTTCTCTTCACAGATGAGAGCAGGTTCACACTAAGCACATGTGACAGATGTATAAGAGTCTGGAGATGCCGTTGGGAACGTTATGCTGCGTGCAACGGTCTGGGGAGGAGCCTTCTTGGAGGGTCATACAGACCTTCACATGTTAGCCAATGGTTCCCTTACTGCTGTTAGGTACCAGGATGAAATCTTCTTATGCTGGATTCCTCCTGGTGCATAATAATGCCAGGCCTCATGTAGCTAGTTTTTAGATAATGAAGGCATTGATTCACGTTCACCAGACCAATGAATCCCATTGAGAACCTCTGGGACATTATGTATCAGGGCATCCAAAGCCAACAAAGTAGCACCACAAACTGTGCAGGAGTTCACTGATGCACTGATTCAGGTCTGGGAGGAGATCCCCCAGGACACCATCCGCCATCTCATCAGGAGCATGACTTACATTACGAGTTGCTGTCATGAGCTTCATGCAAGTTGGATCAGCCTATAACTTCAGTTTTTTCCATTGATTTTTGGTATGATTTTGGTTTCCATTGCCTGCCAGATAAATTTGTTCTTAACCAATTAGAGAATGTATATAAATAAAGATTTTCAAATTGAATATTTCATTCATTGAGATCCAATGTGTGATTTGTGTTGCATGTGTTGTAATTTTTTGAGCATTGTATATTTATGTTCAAAGACATATGGAGTCATGTGCTATTATAAAGAGACTAAAATTGACTAGATTAAATAGTTATTACGGTATTGAAGGAAATTATTAAAATTATCTGTAAATTATCAATTTTTATACCCATTATAAGAGTAAATGTACAATCCTGAAGAAACATTTTAAAATGAATTTGGATGTATCTGTATAGTGCTTTCACAATAAATATCTTTCCTGAGCAGATTTACAGTTCTAAAGAATACATCCATGAAATGCATATACTGTCAAATTTTAAGGGAACTCTGTATTGCTGCCCCAAAGTGTGAAAACACCTAACCAAAAGCATGGATCCTTTTCAATTTTAATATGAATACACAAGTGAGAATTTGACCCAGTTTCTCAACAATGACTGAAAACGCCTTTATCTAGGTGTGACAGACAGATTCAAAAACAATCTGGCCACTTCTAGCATTTTCAGATGTGGTGTGAATCCCTGGTTCAATAAGGTCCACAAAAAAAGAAATAAATAAATAAAAGAAAGAAAGAAAGAAAGAAAGAAAAAAAAGTATTATTGATCCCTAGGCCAGCAAATTCAATATGGTCTAAAGAAGTTAAAATTGTAGATCTACAAGCCAAGCAATTGAATAGTGTTCAACTCATGCAGTGGAGAGGATCTGAGCACTGTCTGATTCAATACAACAAACTGAGAAAAGGGGCTAGGAGGGCTGGAGAAACCAACAAATGCAATACTGAGCTGCCTGAGAGGAGATCTGAGAGTCAACAAATTTAATACAACCTCTTTATCCCCCTCATATGTTCTGGCAACTAGATTTAGTGTGAGGAGGTCCCCCAAGTCCCCCGAGGCACCAGAGAGAGTATTCTAAATAAACCGGAGACTTTATTGCGTGTCTTCCTCAGATGCTGCGCCAAGTCCTGCTTTAATTATGACAAATCCATGCCATGTGCTTCTCATGTCTGCCAGTAATGGGGACAGCTTAGCTCATAAAAAAGCAAAACAACACTCAATTCAATTTTTACATTCTCTAAAGAAAATATAACTAGTACTTATCTTTGCAAAACCTACTGTCATGCTAGGGTCATTATGTTGGCATGTTGCAATGGAGTTACTAGGTAGCTTTTTGGATACCTGAGTATTGTATAGTCCACCCTAATGCCCAAAATGATATTCTGGTCCCTAGATATGTCTCAAGTCTCACTTTCAATCAAAGTCTTTGGCATTTTTTCATCTGTCAAGGATCTCCACAACAGCACAAACTGTACACTGTTTGTTTTAAACTGATTATAATGCATTACGCAATGCAGTGACGGCCTACAAGATTACAGGTGGAGTGCACCAGGGTCTCTTATTTGGGGAGGATGATTTTTGCTTATCTAACACAAGACATTCATCACTGTGGCCAAATTACAGCATGAATTAAGAAACGATATCGCAGACTGGTGTTCAGCAGAAACGAGATGAATGTGATATACGCCACTCATGAGGATAGAATTAATTTTAAGGAATGTGAAAGCACAGCATCACTGTAGCTAATAACAAACTAACTCATTTGAATATCTGCCGCATTCTCTCAGGACATTAGGATGAAAGAGTTCTGGCTAAAACCAAGGAGCCACAAATGTGAGTAATAAACTTTTTTAATTGCAAGCTTTGTTTCTTAATTTGTGGCCAGTGACATTAAAATTACCCATTAAGTACAAACTAGTGGATGCGTTGTTCTGACAGGGTGGGCAGACTGTGCGTGAGGGAAATTTTTCAACGAAAAGTTATGCTTTAAACATAAAAAAGATGGCTCGAAATGGATGCTGTGGTTGTAATCCGGCACAAAGAGGCAGCTAATAAAAATCAGCTCAAGGCAGATGAAGCACTCGTAATTCAAATGCATTCAAGGCACCCATAAATGAACTCTACAGAAAAGGCTATTTTTGTCGTTTTTCCCCTTCTTTTATCTCCCCCTTTTCTGCCTCACAGTATCATTGCTAAATCTATTTGGGAATGCAGCTAGGAGCCATCATGTAAAAACGGCCATGTGAACATCCTGAAAAGCGGCATCTGTCATGAAAATCTGAAGGCTGTTTATGGTTGCCCTGGTTAAATAGGCATGTTTCCACTGTTCGATGACCTGGAGCAATGAACGAATGAGGCTGATGGATAAAGGAGTAAAGCCACTTTTTTACACAATTGCTCAGTAATCAAGCATAGACTGTGCTGATCGATGTCTCAATCTAGTTCAGCTCAATCCATGGTCTTAAATACAGAACTTTGTATAAAACCAAAAAGTATTACAAAACCGTTCCAGACTTGACTTCTCAAGTTGGTCGATAAAGGTTTAAAACACACAATATAATAAAACAGCTATTCAGTGCATCTTATAAAAGAGTTATGTTACTGTTTACATGACAAGGACTATGTGAAATAAAAACAGCATTTAATTAGAATTAAAAATGTGGGGGAAAATACTAGAAAAATATTGTTTAAAAAATGTAATTAAATTACAAAGTTTTAAAATACAATACTGTATGTCTCATTACTATTATTATTAACAAGTCATACCTTGTTGGAAGTTTTTGCTAAATTCAGTGTTGCGTCTTGGTACAATTTTATTAACATGTTAAATCAACCATATATTTTGACAACAATTATATCAAAGCTCTTTCGCTAAAATGATGTGCAATCTAGAATAAATATATTCTATATCAAAAAAGGTGAGCATTTCTTCCCTCCTCAAAATCAATAGATCAATATAAATTTGAATAATACCAATGATTCACCAATGTTTCATCTAATTCCATTTGAAACCAGCAAATCAGAGGCAAGCTGAAGTTTAAATCAATATTCCAAATGACCCTTACAGTACAACTCAAAGCAGATTTTCCAAGCAACCAAATTGCCTCTTGAATTGATTTCATCAGCTCAACAGTAATGAAACGGACTGTATAGTCAGAATGAAAAAAACGTGTCAATCAAGCCATCTATCCATGAGCATCTCAGTCAGTAATTAAACATCTGATAACAGCCCCGATCAATGCTTCCGTAAAAAGGCTCCAAAAGACGACAGCAACACCGTCCAAACCCATACTTAAAAATGACACAGTGTGACACCGCCTCGACTCCTGTTTTGTCAAAGGCAGATAATTTGAGTTCACTATGAGCCCCTTGAACCTCAAAGAACATGTTCATTTCCATGACTTTGATTTCATTATGCATCAAAGATAAGTGTCTCTCTCTCTCTCCATCCCAGAACTCTATTTGTCAATGTCACCGAACAAAGGCAAGGGGCAACTTATTCATGCCAAACATGCCTCCAGTCTCAACTTTTGGTTCCCCCTTTAATTAAAAGAGGTCTCCTTTCTTCTCCGTTAGCGGAAGAGTGCTTCTGATACCTCCCCCTCTCGTTCTGTCTCTGAACACAGTGCCAAGTCCCGAGAAGAGTCGGGCATGATAACATATCTTTCAATTACAGTTTTAATGTGACTACCATTCTTCTACCATTCAGTGCCATCCCCTCTCAGCAGAGCATACCTGCAAATGGAGGACTGACACATGGGCCTGCATAGAAACGGCTTCAATTACACCTCTCACGCTCTGGTGGTGAGCAGGAACTCTCATTGTGTTATCAGCAAGCTGCTGGAGAGGTGTGTGTGTGTGTGTGTTTTGGTGGGATGTAGTGCCGAGTGAGCAGGGAAGATACCCCCCTCCACCACTCCACCAATGCAAACCATCTCCACACCCTTCAAAAATAGACAGGAGGGCAGATTGAGGCCTGAGATTAGCAGACGTGTGCTCACAGAAGGCCACAGAGATACAGTATTGAGAATGAATGGCCATGTCATGTTGTCAATGTTGTAACCTTGGCAACAGACAGAACACTATTTTTGTCCCCAGCTCGACCACTAGGGTGGTGAATGTGTGTAGGAAAGACAGAACGCTTCTGTAAGGCTTTCACTATATTTAAAGAACCAGATGACACTACTAACAGTGGTCCATAGTTGGATCATATTATATTTTTAAAAGGCGCTTGCTAATAATCTGTTGCTAAACAGTCTTTATGGTTTTAAAAGAATATATAATGCTACCCTTTTAGAACTAATAACACTGTCAAACTTTTTCTTCTCAAAATGTCATAAAGACACGGAGTACCAGAGCAAAATACAGGTATCATTACCATATTACCATTACGGCTGTAAAGGCCATCATTTCCTACCTCGGTTTAACAGTATGAAACCTTCATAGGTACATCAGCAGATTTATGTGTATTTTAATTTGATAACTGTGTACCAATATTTAAAAATGGCAAACTACCTAACTGCTAAAGCACAGAGCCAACAAAGTAATTAAAAAACTAAATGTAAAAGTACACAGAACTATATATATAAAATGCAACAAAGTTAACTTGACCGTTGCATTTAATGAAATGCTTAACTAAGAGAAACTCAAACAATATTTAATAAACAGACAGCTATCAACATCTAATGGAAACACACTTAATTCAGTTGAAACATTTAGTTTCTCTACTAAAAGTACACTTATTTCTGATTGTCAGAGTTCCCTCTATAACAAATTAATGTATCCTTCATAGTTTAAATGGCTCTTGTTCAAGGGCAGAGTCTCATATATGATTCATTTTTTGATCAAAACAACACTTAATTTGGATGTTCTGTGATTATTTGCTACTGATGGAAACTCAAACCACTGCATTAAAATCTAATCTTTGCACACCAACCTGGCGAACGCTGATGAGCCATGGGCCATTCATCATTGCCATTACTCCACCCCCTACCTTCATCCTTCATCCGATGCTGGCCAGCTCTCCACCTCAAACCCCCATTTCCTCTTCTTTCCCTCGCTAGGGCCATTTATTTCCCTGCCTTCGCTCCATTCTCTGTCAGTCTTTCTAATCTTTGTTTCTCTGTCTCCTGTCACAACCATGTACCTGCTAGTCACAAGGGCCTTCTGTGATCTGAAACACACTTTATACTGAATACTGGCCATGAATAGAGATGAGCAAAACAACATATTTACAAAATCGACAAAATCGAAAACAAAGTGCAATGCAAAGGCCAAAAATCTGCTTCTGCGTGTGATTGGCTGTAGCAGTAGTGATTTAAAGGGAATGACGCAGCATGTCCAAGAGGTTATTATCATGCATATAAAAAAAGTATTATTAAAAGCATGATAAATAAGTATGCAAATATATATATATACAAATGTATCCTTACTTCTGAATAAATTAAATATATTCAATTTGATTTAAAACAAGTCAATCTCAATAAACAACTAATAACTATACCTAACATAACATGATAGATAAGCAAATTACTGTGTATTTAAAATACCAATCTGCCAATGAAGAAGTTACAAATCCAAAGAGTTCTACATAGTAAATTGTTATGCTCCATTAAAGCTGTATCAGAGTTGTAAAATAACAAGGGCAATGTGATCTACAGCAGATACTGAACGTAGTAAGATTTAAAGGGGGTGTTAGCAACATGCGAGGCATGTGCAATAAACCTGGTGCATTTGCCTAATGCTCATGGCAAAAACAATTAAGCCCAGCCTATCGGAGCTGTTAAGTCTCCTTGCGTTATGTCGTACATCTGAGCAAGCAATGCTTCACAAAATGTAAACAAACCTATTTATATTTTAATGAGCCATGAAGCACACGTACATAACAGTGAGAGAAGAGAGGGTGGGAGTAAAGTCATCTTGCATGTTATTTTATGAGCCATGGTTTTTCAGACCTGTAACCATAGCTAGGCAATGTGTGGCATAATAAAAAGGTCAATATAGAGGCTCAGCACAATCCTATAACTCTATATTTGAGCAGTGGCTTTGACGACTTGACATCTATGGACTTTGATCATTCCCTCACAATTCAGTTAATAAAAAATGACACCTACCCATCAGCATGGCGAAGAGGCGCTCTCTATTCGTCTGGGATAAATTATGATCGAGTCTCTGAGATAAGTGCACAAAGACAGTCTATCAATACAAATATCAAGATTACACTTTCAATTTAATTCCTTCATTCTGTCATACGGGATATGTGAATGGATTAATAAATGATAGATTATTGTTAAATTATAATTTTATATAGTTTATTAATTGAGACAAAATGTAACTATTTTGTCTCAATTAATAAACACTAAAACTAATTTAAATGCATTTTGTAAATATTGAGCATTGACAGCAAAAGTAAATGCGAAAAAATAACAAAAATGTAAAGTTCATTTTCATATGAGAATTTTCGAATTTGCTTTGCCTATATTACCCAATAACAATTAAAAATCCAATATTAACAGATACAGATAAATTAGAAAATGCCTCTAGTTTAAATTAAATTAAAATGTACACACACCATGATCATCATCCTCATCATCCTTCTGACTAGTGGAATAAAGGCACTGAGCAATCACAGTTCGTTTTCTTATTATGTAGCATTTCTGGAGGATTTTTTCTGAAATAGTTGAAATCACACCACAAAAGCAGAATGAAATGCATCAAAAGGGTTCAGTTAACAGACTTAGAGCGAAAGAGTTTCACATGTGGCAATTTCAGGAGAAGTGGGACATAACCTTGTTAACAAGGCAAATGGACATGGTCATTTCTCTCACTACTCTATACACAACACATGGTATAAATACAAAGCTTACAAACACATTCTCACTTACACATAAATACTCTAACTTATTCCCTGATGCTTTGTTCCTTCAAATTCACCCACATACAAGGGTTCCCTTTTCTGTTGTTGTGATATGATGAAGAGTAAAAATAGCAGCAGTACTTCAGGGCAGTTTGGCTGGCAGTGTTTTTGGGGAAAGCAGCTGAATGTGGAGGATTAAAGCAGAAGCTTCTTTGATCAGAGTTGTATTTTTTCAGAACTAGACCAGCATTCAGACTTTCCAAATCCCTTTTGCCTCTTCGCACAGGGCTCCCAGACAGGAGATGGCAGTGTAACACAGACAGACACGGTACCACAATATGTCAATACATCGATACGTTTACCAACATAGTCAAGCTTTGGCTAGTTAGAATGGCCTTGCTAGGCTTTGCTAACCATTTTTTATATTGTTTAATGTAATGTATAATATCATATTTAAATGTAGTACATTAAAATTCCAGACACAAAACATTCTAGAAATATTTTATATATATATACATATATATATTAAAAACAATCTGTAGAATGCTCGGGTCAAGAACATTTGAAAAGAACATTTCAGTCTCAACTTATAAAAAGGCAAAAGTGCAAAAGTGGAGATGTGAGCACGGAATGGAGTTCAGATCTCACCGGACAGACGCAAACATGCTCCCCGCCCCACATTCATGTTGTACTGTGATAGAGAAACGAGAGTCGAGAGAAGCCCAGAATTGTCTCATGTTTAAGGATGGTTGCCGAAGAGGGCCAGGGCTCGTTGTTCACGGGTCTCTAATAGAGCAGGGCTGAGGGGCCAGGAGCGGTTATACAGACATCGGCAGCACATCTGTGAGACAATGAAATATTCAACAGCAGATCTGCTCACCGAAGGAAAGCACAATCCGGCTCCTCATACCTTCTGCAGCCGTTAATCATTTATCAATAAGTATCCTACACACCAGGCAGGGGAGTCAGGCTTGTTAAAAACAATCATATGACACAGGGAAGAGGCAATCATGAAAAATATATTTATTCAGGGTGGTGCATCACCATCCCACAGCTGAAATACTAGTTTTCTTTTTTTGGGAGAGAACTGACTCCATCAGAACACCTTTAGACCCTTAGGGCAGCAGAAGTATCAGGCAGAAACAGAAACACGACTAACACCTCTGATACACAGCTCAACAATACAAACATCAGCCGTAGAAGTGCATCCAAATTGGCAGAACAAAAAAGACTGGGATTTCAATGTGACGCTAACACTCAAACTACGTCATTTTATTTATATGTAGTCATGTTAAACTTACTTGAGGCTAAAAAAACTAAAGGATTGCTTCGTCAAGCATAAGTTTTCTATCTTTGATGACCTTTACAAAGACTTTTGCATCTGTGTCTTGTGAAGCATAACTTTATAATAAAAACCACTCCTACATTTAAAAGCACATGAGAGGGATGGAGTTCAAAAGATGAGGGAGCACCTATTAACCTTGGACACGGTGTTAAATGTCATTATTTTCAGCTGACACTAAAGAAGGACCTGGAAAAAGCTTCTCTCCAGGCGATACTGCATGTAAATCACTCGCTCCGAAGGAAATGACTTCCTGGGGCTCAGCATTATTAATCTAAATTCTCTGTAAGTCAAATTGTTGCACATAATAAATATGGAGCAGCTTGTGATGCTTATCCGCTGTGACATTCCATTCTTGCTAAACATTTTTTCCTAGTTTGCGCTCCATTCATGTGTGGACGGAGCTTTTCAAAGAGACAGCTTCGCTGAGCGTATCGTGCCCGCGCCATGTGGTGCAGAGACCAGACACGGCGGGGCGGCGCTGGCCTGGTGAGGTGGAAATGGGGCTGGAACCCACGGCTTCTGCTCTGCACTCTGAGACGGTAAATATAAAGCCTGTCCACACAGCACTCTCCAGTGTGTTCATCTCAGAACATCTCTGTCTCCGCCATCAGCCCACTCCCTTAATGCATTTTTAATGGCCTTAAGTAAAACACTTCTTACCCACACAACATACATGATTGAGTTTGCAGATTTATGGACAAACCACATGGCTTGCTGTGGAAATAGGGAGTAAGTACACTTGCATATGTCTATTCGTACATATGACAACATGCATTTTATGATGCAGTGCTAGATCTAGAGGAGACCTGGGGACACATGCTCACACTGGTATGTCTCCAGTCTGTGATCCCAGCAGCTGTATGGCTCCAACTACAGCCAATGGAAAGCAAGCCTTATAAATCCCCAGTCTGCCATATTAAAATAGGCAACCTTGACAGAGATCATTTGCATGTCACACCAAACACTTCATCATCTACCACATGGATGAGCACTGCAACAATCATGGTAAGGTTTAGTTCTTAAAGCAGTTGATGTAGCACATTGTGGCAAAGCTGCTAATTTACCGCAAAGTGCACATGATACTAATCGATATAGTCATCCTACAACATCCTAGTCAAATGACTGTTTTAGCACAAGGCAAGATGCAAAGTTACGTCTTTAAAATCATCCAGCACCACTACAGCCAAATACATTTAAATGAATCTTTTGGGCCGATCTCACATCTTAAATAGTTTTTTTTATTATTATTATTATAAGATCTGCCTTCTGCTTTGTCAAAACCAAGAATGCCCCCTATAAATACAAAACCAGTCAAACTAAAACTAACTAGTTAGTCGGCAACCCACAGATAAGTTTATTTTGAAAATATTTGTCCTGCATGAAATTTTATCTGTTATCCAGCTACTCTATATTACAAATATTAATATTTATTGATGTACGTTTATTTCTTCTATTTTTAGATGTAGATTACCTTTTCCATAGCATAGCACTAACTTAATTTTTATTGTTAAATGTTATTTTCAGCAAATCTCAAAACAAATATCCATTTTTCATACTGAACATTCTAATATTTTAATGTCAAAATTAAATTGTATTTGTAAATTTAAACTGTAATGTTTTATGTAAAATTCATTTTATTTTCATAAAATAGTACCAAAGTGAATATCTGCCATTTATCTGTCACGACATAAAAATTGGCAAGTTTTTATTGAACAGATTTTTAATATTGTTGCATCCTTATACATTTTTTCATACTAAATATTCTAATATTTTGATTACTAAAATAATACAATACAGTAATACCTAAGTTTACGAGTTTTATTCGTTCCAAGAGCGAGCTCTTAACTCAAAATTCTCGTACACCAAAACGATTTTCCCCATAAGAATGCACTAAAAATCACTCGATTCGTTCCACATGACCATAAATGCCCATTCAAATATCTTTTGGGTTTTACCCTATTAATTACAGTTAAAATTATAATCATTAAGATCTCATATAAATACTAATTAAACTCAAAAATACTTGACAATTTACTGTAACGCGCACTTTAGCTTTGAGTAGCGTCGCTGCTGGCGTAATGGAGACGAGAGGAGGGTTTTACTGCTTACAGGGAGGATTTCATACCTTCTTTTTTACTAATCTTGAGGGCCATTGTCTATATGCTGTACGTGAACAGGATATTTCCAGTAAAAATGTGCGCGAAGATGCTGAGTGTTAGGACTTTTCCACAAAAAAATGCGCGCGGGCGAGGGAAAAATTCTCGCACTCCGATACAATGCTCGTACACCGATTTGCTCGTTTACAAAGTCACTCGTAAACTGAGGTATTACAGTATTTAGTGTTAACACTAATTTGAGTGTTTAGTCCTATTTTAAATAGTTTTTATTTAAATAAAAAATGTATCAAATATTTGTAGTGGCCATTTATAGGTCAATAGCCATAAAATTAAATTAATTATCAGCTCATCTGTATCAGCAACAAATTGTAATATTGTGGCATCCTATGAAATATGCCATTTTGGACATCACTCACTAATTTATTCTATAATGTGGATGCTGGAAGAGGAGTCTGGTGGCCATGTGGTTGCATGTGGGGGTTGGGTGGACAGAGGTGGGTGCTGCTGGCAGGGCTGATTATGTAGGTGTAAATGCACACACATGGGGGAGCACAGCCTCAAGGTCAGAGTGGGGTGGCTCATCAGCTTCATCTGGTAGCAGTTTAATTAACTCCTCTGAGGGACCCTTCCAAAAAGCCTCTTATTTAACATGCAGGAGCATAGACACGCATATATGGGTGCCATACCTAGGCACCTTTAGAAAAAATTGCGTTTATGAATGTTTACACATACTCAAATATGCATAAGTGCGCCTGGCCTCTTCCTCTGTAAAGAAACCGGCCACAACATATCCAATCACTGATGTCAGTGCATCTCATTTTAAAACATAAATTCATCCCACTAGGAAATGGCTTGCAGATACATCACTAATGTACCAATTTGTAATTAATGTTTTAGTCAATAAATAAAATAAAACAGGTCAGTCCACTTGAGGTCTGGAAAGGCCTAAGGACTCTAACTTCATATGTTGTTTTTAGATATGGTTTATTTGCAGAAATAAGCGGAGAAAGCAAATAGCGAGGAGCCAATGTTAAAATTCTGGTCAATATGATAAGCCGATAATATTATTAATAGAAAATTCTTTATTTTATTTTTTTCTAAATAAAATTTTGGAATATATTAGTAACAGTAACATAACATGCATTTTTAGAAACAAAATCGCAAAGCCAGCACGTAGGAAGCGTCTGAGAATGTTTGACCCAGGTATGCAATTGACTGTTCTGGACACCTTAAATCACAGAAAGGACACTCTCAGAATTTAGAGGGCAGCTAAACTCAGCAATCCAAACAGACATTCATGGTGTGGTACGCCCACTTCTAAGGTGCAGAATAACCAAACAAGTCTTAAGCATGTGATTCGACAGGGCTCGGCCCAGAAAGTGCCATTAGCAGTTGCTTTATGAGCCTATTATCAAGATGTTGGCTTGGAAAGATGTGCTTGTTGGGGTTGTGGAGGACAGATTGGTATCACATTGTTTGCAGATCAATCCAGAACTTTAATTAGCATGGGGTCGTACCCCCGGCGTCAGGTACGGCCCTCCCAAAAGAAGCTTACAGGTACCAGCAGCCCTAATCTTTCCACCCATCACACCCAAATTAAAGCAGCAAATGGGAAATTGATTTCTGGCCCCCTGTCCGCTGCAATATCTCCCTTTGTCTTAAGGACATTAGGCGGGTTTGCTCCTTGCCTAAGCTGTTCTTTAAAATGTTCATTATTGATACAGAGAAGAGATTGGCACGAGGCCAAAACAAGCCTTCCACCTCCTGTATCTGCAGTCAGGAGTTTTTCACACCTGACTGCCATCGAGAGGAGGGAGGGAACCCTGCATCTCCAGCCAATCAGAGATCCTGACAGCAACACTCACTAGCAGCCTATAATTGGACTATCTAGCGTTTGCTTCAGAGTTCTCCTCTACCTTTTCACACCTATCACTCACACAATGTAAGAGGAAGACTCCGACAGATCTCCAAAAAGTATGAGTGAGTCAGCGAAACTGCGGAGACAGACGTGGAAGTGAGTCCTTAGCTTCCACAAGAAATCATATAGAACTAATGGGGTATAATCCATTTCCCTTCCAATATGCCACCTCTCCCAGATCTCTCTTTGGCTGCTGCTCTGTTGATGCCTCCATTTATGGAAGCGGACTATTTTTCATTTGAATGAAGCTCTCAGAGGGGGAAAATTTCCCTCACAAAACATTTCTCACAGAGTCAGCAGGTGGGAACGTAAAGTACGCCATGTCATCTGAAGCACGCGTGGCTTTTGACTAGATTCAACCCAGAATCATGTGAGTAAGATCTGATAACCAAAGCTCATGTTAAAAGCAAATAGCCAATTTGATAGGAAGTAACGTGCCGCTAGGGAGGTGAAAATGTAGGGCTCAACAATTTGTTAATATTTTTTATTTTTATGGTCCATTCAAGACAGTATTTCCATTATTTCAATCACCTTGCCAACATCTGCATAACAATTACTTATTTTTTCTTTACAAAAACTCTTAACTCAATACTTTTAACAAAAATAAGATTAATATGAGTGTATTATCTACCAAATTAATGTAAAATTTAAAATTTTCCTGAAAAACTATAGCACACAACACAAAACATTACTGACTAGTTTTAAAGATACTCTCATTGATGCTTCCAAGACGATTCATTTCTGCAGTACATCATATTGGTGACAAATCAGCAAAATTTACAACAACAATATTGAATCACATGAAGCCCAACATTTAAATGTGTAAGGCATATAAATAGATGTACTATATGAGAACAACAAATCTAAGATTTTCGACAGCACTGGCCCAAAAAGGCAAGTGACTCTCCTGTCACCGCTCTCTTGCACTTTCCCCAGGTCAGCGGGCCATCCTTATTGTTGATTGTTGAAATGAGATAGACGCTTTGACAGTGGTAAAAATAGCTTAGCTCTTGTATGTTGTTTCAAGGCTTTGCCTCGAATCAGATTTCTACTCCTCTTGCCTGAAAAGGTGACAAGTGAGCCTTTGGGCAGGCAGGCGCAGGACTGGTGGTAAGAACCCGATAAATCTGCCGGTATGGTGGGGCTCTTTTCTCATTTGTTAAGCAGCCATGTGTGAAAATGTTAATGAAGGCCTCTATAATCTAGGAGATACTCACTATTAAAATTTTGTTCACGTCCCAGGCTTTCTGCTTACACACTGACTATTGTGTGCATCAATCCCTCCTCTGTTGGACTAATAATAGATCTAATTGCCTCAGTCAGCCTGGTAGCTCTGCATCTCATTTTCTGGTGCTCTCTCTTTTAACACAAACACACACACAGTACACACACTCTCTCCCGCCGACTCTCATTCTCCTTGCAACTTAAAAAGAGGTTGGGGCCACATAGGTTGGAGTTGGGTAAACTTTATCAATACAGGACAGCGACACAACAGTGCCCATCACCTATCCAGCCCTCATATACCATGAAATATTAAGTACACATATGCCAAAATATTTACCAGGCCAAAACTGTGCACAGCAACCTCATCCATAATAGAAGAACCACAATAAAAAATAAACCTTTTTGTGTGAAGTTTCTGGTGACCCCAAGACTTGACTTTCATTTATCTTGGATATTTACTAAATAGTTCAATACAAAACCAATGATGGAATATCTGTGAGCACTAGTGAAAAGAAAATGTTCTAAATTAGCATTTATAAATTATTAATAATAAAAGTTTCTTCTTTGAATTATTAAAATGCTATTTTTTTCACTAGTGGACTGTTCGACTGTGTATATTGAGCGTCTACGCAGCGTCTCGTTCCCTCTTTAGGGAACTATGGTCACATATGAACTCACCCTGTGTCGAAACGCTAGGGGAATGATGTACCAACGCCACCTCAGTGACCCAGGCCTAAGGTGTGTCGCAGCTCACTATGAGAGCACCCACATCCCCGGAGCAGAGCTGAGGTCAAGCTGGTAGAACCTCAGGAATGTGTGACCAGTCTGCCGCATCACAAACGTAGGCGAAAGGGAACTCCTGCCAGAAAAGCCTGAAAGGTGGCCAGTGGGCGCGGATTACCATAGGGCAGTCCGGCCGACCTGCTAAAAGTATGTTTAGATGCCGGGGGAACCCCCTCGAGGGTCCCAAGCAGCAGAACAGCTGTTCGGTCTTATGCCACAGGGAGATAATAGTGGACATAGGGCTCCAGTGCTCACACTGTATAGACCTTGTTCTTAAGTCCTGGCCATGATCACCAAAGGGAGGAGAGGACAGAACACCTGCAATACAACAGAATGTGCCATAAACTGGTAAGTGGTTTGGCTTGGGGTGGGAGGAGCCATCCTGGGCACAAACTAGGGGGTCTACAGAAAATCTCCTTACTTTTTGGCTTTAGCAAGAAAAGAAGAGAGTCTTTAGAGAGAGAAAATTAGTGGGAATCTCCTCAAAGGGTAAAAGGGGCCTGGGACCAGACCAGTGGGACAGGCCCCAAGCCGGTTTAGTTGTACTGCCGGCATCAGCCTCAGAAAGTGGCTTCCTGCCACTGCGAGGCAGTAGCTTCCTGAATGCCACCTGCTGTCTAGCAGCCTCCTGAAACCTCTCGACGACAAATTTGACTGAGTTGCCAAAAAGGCCCAAAGGTGACAGAGGTGCGTCCAGGAGAAAGTTCTTATGTCTTTATCATTAATGATCATTACCTTAAGATTAACCCACAGGAACCTCTCCGTAGCCACCAGATGCCATTTTCTTGGAGCGGCCAATGCCGTCTGCCTAGTGGCCTGGAGAGAGAGCTTTCGCCCTCGTTGAGGTTCCCGAGCAATTCCGCTTGGCAGGCCTGCAGTAGAACAATAGGGTGTAAGCCTGCCACTGCCAGGCTGGAGTGGAATATGCTCTGCCCACCAGAATAGAGTGACCCACATGGCTTGGTGGGCAGTGCCGGGGCTTTCCCCCCAACGCTGGGTTTGGAATCGCACAGGAAACGTTCATCCAAGTTGCTTATTAGGATTAACCAGATCCAATTGTTTTAATCATTATTATGCAAACCCCGGGACATAAAGCCCGGATGACACTAGCCTGGGCGGCGTGCAAGAGAAAACCGCCAGGTGAGAGCGGAGCGAGCGCAGCATGCAGCCAATGCCCTCAAGCGCTGTGTGTACTCCACTCCAAACAAGTCTAAACATAAGAGTTGTGTAACCTTGCCGAAATGTAGCGAGGGCAGGGGAAGCACTCTAAACTTGTTGGTTCGCCATTAGAATATCATATAAAAGGTGTGGAAGTCCCATGTCTTTTTAAACTAGCTTTTTCGTTTCGCACACACACCCACACACACATCAACTAGCTTCACATAAACACAACTGACACAGAGCTTTGCTGAAGACACTCAAAGCTGCCGCCTCCGGTTTCCAGCGCCCTTTTATGATCCTGGATCATGACGTCACCGATCCATGACAATCATTCACTCAATCGTTTGATCGATTTCATAGTGCTTCACGAGACTACATGCCAAGGTATTCCCCTAGCGTTTTGATGTAGCGCATGTTCCCTTGAAAAGGAATGCCGATTTACAGTATATTGCAAACCTGTCGGAGGGAGGCGATATATGGTCATTCATCATCATCTTAAAAATCAAATAACACCCTTTACACTTATTTAGCTCTCTCTTCTCCCGCAGAATGAGAGGAGCAGGTGGGCCGACCCCAGGGTCCGGAGTCCATCCAATTAAGACACATAGAGCAAAGCGCATTCCTCTATACTAAAGTAGCTTCCGCATGGCAAACACACACACACCAATACACATTCATTTGGACGGAAACACGCAGGCTGCTAGTATGGGCTCTCTTCCCAAGTCAAGCTGTTTCCACTTCAGGATACTGCACAGATAACTAGTTACTCTTGTGCACCCAGGTTTTAAATATTGCGTTGACAACTGAAGTGGTTGCTCTGACCATGGCTCAACCACAATGATGCCTAGACAAACCACCTCAACCTTGATATGAAGTAGTAGAGACAGAGTGAATGCCCTAAAAGACGAGAAATTACATGAACCAATACAAATGTTTTCCTCTGATTTCCCCAACATGGACCAGCTATGCTAATTTGCTTTAACTTTGTTTTAGTATTCGAATGTGGTTTATAAAACAGCATATGGAGTTTTAACACATTAACACATTTCAGAAAGATAAAGTACTTCACGTAAAAAGAGAGATAAGTAAACAAGATTTAAGCAATAATCCCAAAGTACTAGGTACATTATATTTTTCATTTGCTGTGCAGTTGCACTGGGAATAATAATCAAATATATTTCCGACTTTTCTTCAATGAAATTAAAAAGTTGTCATATAAACAACTCAAAACACTGAACACTACTCTCTAGGCTACATAAAATATTGTTTGCCTATTTCTTTTCTTTTTTTTAAAGTAATATGTAATTATGTTCTCCTTTCCCCCACCTATGTCTCATAAATACTGTAGTTATCATTATCATTATGTAGTTATCAAACCTGTGGTTTTCTTGAAGAGGATCTGGGAATGTAGATTGTATCCTTTCTGATATACTATATAGACATACATTCACATGTTCCCTGTCAGATCAACTAACCCACAGGTTTTCAAACCTTGGGTCGCGATGCAATGCATTGCGCCCGCATGTGGCGCAATGTTCCGTTTTACTGTGAGTGTACACAAACATAAATAAACACATTGCAGTTTCAAATGATGTCTTACGCTTTTCTGTATGAAGAGTAAGACTGTACTTCTGGTTGCTCGCAATCCAGCATTGCAAACTTGAAATTGCAGCTTGATCGTTATCAAAATAGAGTCAAACAAACAAAAACAAAAAAATTTGAATTTATGCCGAATGAGAAAGTTAGGATATGAGAGACCAACGCCGGTAAAATTCAGTTTAGCTGAATCAGACTCTACTCAGCGTTGCGATCACTTTGAGAATCCTATTTTCTATGTGCATCATCAAAAGCAGTTGTTACGAAAATTGCTGTGCCATCTAGTGGTTTAAACGAGAATTAAGTAAAATGCGCCTATAACCTCGTTGTATTTTGCTCGACTTGATTGCATGTAAATGGTTGTATATATAGGTAGACTTTGGCTTCGATAAACGACAATGTGAACTACACCATTATATGTAAACAGGTCTTGAAGGTACAGTGCCAGTGTTTTTAACTCTGTAGTTCAGCAACAGGGACATCATCTTAAAACTGAGGTGCTCATGGACCAAGACACTGAAAAACAGAATGTTAAGCAACAGGAAAATTATTAAAAAACAACAATTCTTGCAGTAATTTATGAAAAAAGGTCATGTAAAACATGATGAAAAACAAAATGTGACCTTCTCTAACATTATATGATTTTATAATGTTCCATCTGTCATTTAAAAGTTTACCACAGATCACTTGAAAGCCTGGTACACACATTTCTGGATCATTAATCTTCGTGAATCATTCTCAACTGTATTTTTCATCCTCTCTCACTTGCAAATGACGTCAGTGTAAAAAGGTTAATTGTCTCTTTCTGTAATAAAGTGTTGGATTGTGGGCCATGACTGACATAAATGGACAGGGCTTTCTTTCTAGTGAATTTTCCCTTGCTGTGTGATATGAATCAAGGGTCAATTTCCAACAATTGTGATTTATTAATAATGACATTCAGCGCACTTTGTGACATTCCTTTTATTAGGGACTGGTGATAAGGTGGTCGAGTCTGTGGTGAGAGCTGTCTGCCCATGTTGCCTTTTATAGGCAAAAGAGCATAAATTTGAGCCCATCTCTGCCTTTAGTGACAAGTGATGAAATCTAACAATAGTCTCCAGTGTGTTATTTCACATTACAATTTACAAAATTTACTGGGGTTATTAAAAATGGGACAGTGGGATTGCATTAGTATTGTGTACCACTAAAACACACCAACTGGAAAAATAATTCAGGAATATGTTCAACACTGGGGGGGGGGAATCATCAAACAAATACTGTAAATAAAATCTATCTTAATTTTTTTTTTTCATTTATAGAAAAAACAATTAAAGGTATTTTCTCATAACCAAGTTAATGTGTATTAGAGCGCCACAGGCATGTACGAAATGTTGGCCAGCACTGAAGGTCAAGTATCCTTCTCATCAGCTTTGTGTATGTATGGGGCTGCCCATCATTGGCCACCTTACCTTCTTGCCTAATTAACTCTCTGTGCCCGTTTCAATGTCCTGCAAGCCCTTACCTGTAAATAAGGTTAGACATTTGAACTTCCCTCATTAGATCCCACTACATCCCAGACTCCATTAAACCCTCACACAAAACAAAAGAGGGAGAGAGAGAAAGAGAATGAGTGGAACAAATGTAAAAGAACAGGAAAGACCGGAGGATGTTGAATCCTTTACTGTAGTCAATGTCCCAAAAGAAGAATTTTCCAGTGGAGTAAATATCTAACGGAGGTTTAGGAATATTTAATTGGTTAGCCCAAAAACTAAACAATTGTCATCATTTACTCACCATCATTTCAATCTAAACCTGTATGATTTTCTTTCACAAACAGAGTTATAGCATAGTATTCAAGCTACTCTTTTCAATAAAACAGAAGTGAAAAGTAAATAGTGACCACTGCTGTCAAGCAAATGTTTAAGACATCATTAAATATTGACGTAAATATAAATCTTGGAATACTTACATTTAGAATTAGCCAGTACGTTTGACTTTGGTATTTTCTATTTTCACGATCCGTACAATAGAATTGTCTAGTTTGCAACTAGAATCAGACAATTTAAGGGGATTGCTAAAATAATCACATCCAAAACAGTATCTAGAGCACTTTCATTCTTACGATCCTCGATTAAAGTTTGGATGCATATATCTAATTTTGAAATCTTTCTGTGCAGTTATCACATGAAACCCTCACTGTTGACAGAGAAGCCTATGCTAAACATGTGGCAGGCAGTGCAAGTAACAATAACAGGAGAAGCTGCCATGACTCACCATGCCATGATTCCAACTTACCACAGCTGTTTGATGGACTAGCAAAATGCTAACGCATTGTAATAGCAATTTAGATTAAAAACTAGTGATGTCAGATGAATGTGATAGGCCATATTAGATAATATCAAATATATGGCGATGATTAAGTTATATTTAGCAATATGAATAACAAGGAATTATAGTACATAGAAATTCAAAAGCTAGATGGAGCTACAAACACAAACCACTAAGCAGCAAGGCAGACAGACACCAGAAGTCTTAGGTGGGAGCTAAGATGTCCAAAAAAGGTAAGTCATGCAGGTTTGAATCAACTTGAGGGAGAGTAAATGACAAATTTAAATTTTTCAATTTTGGGTGAATTATCCCTATAAGACTTTGTTTACCGGTAATTGAATAACAACAGAAAATATTTTATACCACCTGCCAGACTATGATAGATTGCACGGATTTTTCCCCCAGATATTGTTCTGTAAATAGCATACGGTATACAGAAATATCTGACGAAATCAGCCAAAAATATTGCATAACATATATGGGCAATTATTTCTCAGCATCTTTATCAGAAGACACAATACTAACTGTGCAGAGAACATCACCCCAGTCTCTCTGCATTCTGGATCAGTGTTCTAAGCTCTATAGTTGTACATGTACATTACCACCTGGGCCTTGTTGGCCTGCCTCCGCTGTGGCTTTCCTGCCATGACCAAGATGGAAAAAGCTGTTTTACTGCAGGGTTTATTTGTTTGCTTGTTTGTTTTTTCTTTTCTCTTTCATCTTTGTCTTTCAAGGCTGCCCTCTTCTCTCGCTCCACACTCCCCAGAGAGTGAGGGAGCGCGAGGGGGATAGTGAAAGACCCTTTGAAGGAGAGATGAGAATTGAAATGGGCTGCTGCTGAAATGTGAAGGAAAGAAGATGAAGCAAGTCAATCTGCCTGTGAAGACACAGGACAGAAAGGACAAAGAATAGGAGCAAAATGGGAGAGAAAGGATGAAAGATGGGGAGCGATCGAGACAGTGTATAAGAAAGCAGACAGAGATTCACAAATGAAAGAATAAAAATGTACAAAAGATAAGAATATCAACAGGAAACATGGGGATACATGATGAAGAGAGGTTATATAATATATAATAATTTACGATTATTTGGCATATTATTATACATTATAAATTATATACGTACATATTATTAAATATTATATTATTTATACGTGATTATCATTATATATTTTGATTATTTATCTATAATATAATGCAATTGTCTCACATTTTAAACTTTAAACTTGTAAAAAATATATTTTTCAATAAATTATATTGTTCAAAATTAAAGATGGGAGACGTTAGGGAAATTGTCGACAGATATTGTAAACTTGAGAAAAACTGACTTCATGCATCCAGTAAAAATCACTTTGGGAGCTGGTGGCTAAACGTAATTGCAAAAATGTCTGGACAAAAAAAAAAAGCCAAAAGCCAGAGGAAAGCTCCAGCATTATTTGTTTGAAGATGCTGCTTAGTTTTGTATCTAATCCAATGAGATGTAGGCATCAAGTGTGACAAGTTCAAAAGTGTCCAAATAATTTGGGGGGGGGGATGCAACGGTATCTAGCATAAAACAGTAGGACCACACGGTGGCAGTGTTTTGAATAAGCCGTCTTAACTGAGTTTTTAGATCAAACCTAAGTGGCTGCATAATCAATACATGCTGTTACATCGAAACAGTGTGGTGTGACTGATAGAAGCATAATGAATCACGAGATCCCATTAAAATGATCCGCACGCCGACCTGCAACAACAAAGAGATCCAGGTGAAGCATTCTGAATGCATTGAATGGCTTATTTGATCGTCTTTTGGGGACTTACAAAAGGGATCTTCGGTGTCTCTTGAGCAGATTTGTAATTAAGATATGCGCAGTGCCATTAGTCAGGTTTTGTTTTGCATTATTCTATGAAGTGTGCATCCTGTGCATCGCTCACATTGTGATTGTCTGTAATTAGTCTGCCAGGAGAGAATGAAAAAAAGAGAAGGACGCATAGTAAGGGACCAGCGTTCAGTGTCTCTCCTGCTATGAGTAAGAATGGAAATCTCCTGGCCTTCAAGGCAGCATTCACATCCTTTATACACCGGCCTTTATTCCCTGCATCCATCTCAAGCCTCTTCTGATGAGTCTGTCATTTATTTGTTTACTGGTTTGTTTGTTTTTTATGCGTGTTTGTGTGCGTGACTCTAGGGCATGTGTGAAGAACAATACACACAATCACGAGCACACACTCTTTCTCCTTTGTATTTTTTCTGTTGAGAGCTGGACGTCTCTTGCGAGTACTGAATATGGAAAGAGAGCAGAGTAAATATTAATCATGCTGTTGACAATGGGGCCATCGTGAGCTAAGATGAGCTGACTTGTGGCAAACTCAGCTGATGCTACTACATATCTCAACTTGACATGGCATTCTGGAATGCTCAATTCTGAATGGTCAAATTGCAGCATTCTGCAGTGAAATACTCTATTCTGTGCAAACAATCTCATACGCTATGCTTTTTTTTCTTGCATCAAATCAAATGGTCAGTTCAATATTTAATTTACCAAGCAGACATGTAAAGATGTAAATAAATAAATTGAGAAATTGAATTAAATAAGCTTACAAACTTTACAAAACAACAAGCCTACCAACAAGACTAACATAACAGTATTGCAAGTCCTCTAAGTTCACATTCAGTACATTTGACAACCGAGAACCCAAATTGTACAGTCTGAATTTGTATGAAACAACAGAGTATTGGGTGTGATATGAGAGACATGAAGCATTAACAGGGACGACAGCAAATATTAGGAGGTATCAGACCAGTGAATGCTGCAATCGACCAATCAGATTAGAGTTTTCTAGACGGCTGGTTATAATATGCGATAAAGACCAACTAAATTATATGTTTGGGCCTTAAATCTGGAGTGAGGTCCCTACAGGCCTCAAGCAATATGGAAGCCTCTTGACTGACCTGAAACCAAAGATACAAGCTCAGAATTATCAGAAAACTGAAATGTTAAGATTAAGAATTAAGATTTAAATCCCAATAACATGTCACTAAAAAATATCTAAGGGTCTTAAAAATCAAGAGGTAAGTTTTTTATAGTCTCTGTTTGTGTTCCTTCTGTTGGACGGGCAGTCAATAAAGGGCCATTGAGTGTCTCTCCCTGGAGGGGCCCAAGGCCCCTGCCTCCTCACACTCTTTTTGCAGGTGATAAAAGGCTCTGCTGAACCCTCCACATGGGAATAACACACAGCCTTGCCCTCTCACACCCCTTTTTTCCCTCACAGAGCATGGAAATTTGTTTCATCCATCCATTTCTTTATCCTTGCTTTTCTCTCTCAAAGGGGTGCTTTTATTCTCTTGCTTTCTCATCTTTCTTTATTTTCTCAATCCCGTGCATTAGTTTTTCTCTTTGCAGTTCTGCAAATCTTCTCCTTCACCTTTCTCTAGGTCCAGAGGCTCCAAACAGGAGCACCATTTGGGGACTCTGAGGCCTTGCTTCCACTTTAGAAATCCTAATCCACACCTACTGCACTTCAAGCACACTGTCAAGCACCGCTTTGAGAGTAGAACTCCCATTACTTTTAACTTACTCAGCATAGTGCATAGAAAAATTAAGCAACAAAAGGTGAAGACGCAAAACACACGAGAGAGAAAGAGAAATGAAGGGGTGGCTGTGGGGAACACAGATTTTCATACAGAGGGACAAAAACCTGCATAAATTTTGCCCAGTGGATAAAATGTGAAAGGTATTATTTGTCAGAAAGTTATTGGTCCAATAACAAGAAATACATTTGACTGTTAAAAAAAGGTTCAACTCACATGTCAAGATTATATGTCTTCCAACGTTCTCACTGGTGAGAGAAAGTCATGAGAGACTAGTTCTGACTATTTGATTTGATAGACAGTTTACTGTTTTTATTAATGTTATTGTAAAAGTAAACTAAGATTTGAAGATAAAGCTCTTACAGTCTTCAGTATATTGAATTTCCTGTTTTTCAAAAACCTTCACTGTGAGAACTAAATTGTGAAGACAGTAAACTGCAGCTTTGACACATTTGTAATGTAGTAAAACAACAGCATAGCTCAATGCCGTCAAACTTCCTGTGGATTATCTTGGCCTTCCTGGAGACTTGAGTAAAAACTTTAAATAATTTTAAAGGGAAGATATGTAAAGACACTACTTGCAGAGAGTGCTAAAATTCTAAACAACAAAAAGAATAAAATAAAAAACACCAACAAAACTAAGGAAAGTCTGTAAAAATACAGGCCAATGAAGAAATTTTCTGTATTGGTTTCCCCCAGATTGTAATTATGCACTGCATTGTGTTGAGATTTTGGGTGAAAGGAAAGGTCTGGTAACTTAACAGAAAATGTCTATGTATGTAACCTCGGTTCCCTGAAGAAGGAATGAGACGCTGTGTCAAAACGCTATGGGAAAGCACTGCATGAATGCATCATAAAGCACATGCAAAATCGAATCAATCGAGTGAAGAAACGTCACGAACCAGGCACTATAAAAGGCATGCCAAATCAAACAGTGTGAGCTTCAAAGTGTTCAAAGTAGCTACTAACAGGCAGACAGGAGATATGGCGGGACGACGCAGAGTCTCGTTCTCATAACTGAGACATTCCCTTTCAAAGGAACTGGATCTGCGTCAAAACGCTATGGGAGCGAGATGCCCACACTGCCATAGCGCCAAGTGCATGTCTGTAAGCACATACCTGAGCACCAGGTGTGGAGTCTAAGTCAAGGTCGTAAAACCTAACAAAAGAGTGTGGCAAGAAACCTGTAGGGACTAGATCCAGCCACACTCCTGAGTGGGTTCAGAAGGCTGACTCACTCCAGGAAAGTGAGTCGAGACTCACTTTCCTGGGCCTCAATGTGCTACAGAGGAAATTGTCATTGGGTTGTCATTGGGTCTCTCCCAGAGACATTCGACCCAAAGGGATGTGGTAAGCACTAAGGCCGCCACGTACACCTTTAAAGTGGATGGAGACAACCCAGAAGTGAATCATTCTTGTAGGAACTCCAGCATTGCACAAACCGGGCAGTTAACTGGATCCACCAGCCTTTCACTGCACCATGAAGTAAGAGTTTTTACTACAAGGCATATAGTCTCCTTGTGGCGTGAACTCTGGAGTGGAGAATGGTCTCAGCAACCTTAGTTGAGAAACCAGAGTTACGAGCTGGGCCCCTTCAGACGCCAAGCCGACATTCTCCACACTTACAGAAATCTCTCTACAGAAATTCTGGAAGCAGAGCAATTGGCAAAATGCATACACACAAGACCTTGGGGCGCAGTTTCCCTTGGGACCGCAGGAGGATTTGGTGCACCAGTTGAAAAGTGGATGCGAGCGCAACCCCCCCTGGTGATTTATGTCGGTGACCATTGATGTGTTGTCTTACTGAACAAGGACATGGTAGAACCTGAGCTGAGCATCCTCCTGGGACCTCTCCCCAACCCGTGAAGGACTCATTTGTCGCTAGCATTACGCAATGACAAGAACTCCCAACACGGGTCCTTGGGATTGGAACCATGTATCCTTCCACATAGTCAAGGCACCTAAGTATCTCAGCATAACCTTGATCATTCAGAAAGGGATGCTCCTTGGGAAAACCTCCTGGTCCTGAGTCACCACTGAAGGAGGCCTCCTGCGCAGCAGGCCAAAAGGAAGACCGTTGGATGCTGCTGTTACCAGACCTGACAGATTCTGAAACTGCTTCACAGTGAATGAATGGCCTAGCTATATCTGTTAAGACTGATTCGAAGACTGGCCAAGACTGATTCGATGCATGCATTATCAGATTTTTTATGAATTGGCAATGGTTTAATTGATTAGTGCAGTTTTGCATATGCATATTCAAATCTCTGATATTTGTCCATTTTGTCAAATGAAAAAAGCGTCTTTACATACTTCAGTACTCAAGTTATATGAGAGACAAGCTGAGGTCCTAGACTAGATGAATTGAGGTTCAAAGTGAAAGCAAGGACACAAAACAGCAGCACGCACAATGCAGGGAGCTTAAGTAAGACAAAATCAATTCAAACAACAATTTACTGTGCTGGGACCCTGTGAGCCAACAAGCTCTCAGCTTTTCAGGATTTAGCTCCGAGAATGTCCCGCCCAGCACTTTGTCATCTTCTCCCACACAGACACACGCGTAGTTCGCAGTCAATTTATTCCCAGCCACACTTGCTGTTTTCATAAATCTGTATATTCAAAACTACAATGCAATCCCCATCTGTCTTACTCACTCATGTGGTGTCTGTGCGCTCGCTGACCACTGCCCCATCCAGCTGTAACAGCCAGAACAGTAGGCATCCCTCACTCATGCATCGTAACACGTGCCTAAATGCATACAAGGATGGCCAGGTGTGGTTTCTATGGTGTTTTGGCTTGCAAGCTTGAATTGGCATTGGCTCTGCATATGTGTGCAATGAAAACAGAGTCAGGTCTAGTGCACACCCTCTGAAGTGACATTTACTATCACCACATTTAGGCAAACCACAGAGACATATGTGAAATAAATGTGCAAAGGTATGACTGCTGTCTCCACAAGTCCATGATCAAAGCCGAGTGAAAAGAACAGGCCAACCCAAACCCTGACTGTGGCAGGAATCATTACAAATCTACAACTATACTGCAAAAAAATACAAAATCTTGTTAAAGTCATGCTAAAGAAAACAATTTCTTTTTCTTTTTTCACCATAAATTATAGGACGATTTGTATTTTTCCTTTTAAAAATGTAACTCTACAAATTAATTACTATAAAATTGCTTGCATTTTCTTGAGTATTACATCAATTTTAACTTTAAATTACATGGTTATTCAGAAGTTCAAAGTTTGTGGTATTTTATGCTTCGCTGCACATTTATTAACAACAGAGTAAAAACAGTAATATTATGAAATATTTTACAATTTATAATAAGTCTTTACTATATTAATATATTAAAATGCAATTTATTCATGTCACAACAAAGCTGAATTTCCAGCTCCGATATAACATGGTCCCTTAGAAATTTTAATATGCTGATTTGGAGCTATAAGAAACATTTCTTATTATCTATGTTATAAAAAATTGTGGAGCTTAATATTTTTGTGGATATTGTTATTCTTTCATAAATAGAAAGTCGAGAAGAACAGCATTAATTCAAAATACATAAATATATATTTTATTTTATTTTGCAAACAAATGTCTTTACCCTCACCTTTGATCAAAATTAATGCATTTTTGCTGAATAAAAGTTTTCTTTCTTTATTTATTTCTAACTGACCTTAAACTTTTAAAGGGTAGTTTACATGAACTTCCTTCAAAAGTTTCAACACTCAACACTTCGAAAAGTTCTGAATATTTCAAGAATTGACACTGATGTCTGCTACTCAATATTGATCATTTGAAATAAATTACTTTCTGAAGATTGAGTGCACTCGACAATTGATGCATTTGATGTATATGTAGTTTTTCAGCTACTCCTCTGTGAGGCCTGCTCAGTTAGGAGGGCTTGTTGACACCGCGGCCTGTGGAGAGACCTGGGATCAATGGCCAACCAAAAAGTTCTCCAGTATGTGGTACAACAAAACAGTCATGCAGTGAAACAGGCACAGGGTCGGACACCAGCAGGGAGGGCAGGGGTCCTGCTGAGGCACCCCTGCTTCAATATCAGTCAGATCACAGCCCGGCTCCCCGGTCTATCTCATTACGATAAGCCCCCGGGACCCCTGGCCACACACCACCTCCATAATAACAGACAGCTCTCCCTGCCGCAGGGGCTCCACCATTAACATTCACCACGGACTGAAAAACAACAACAAAAACAACAACAACTGCAGAGGCCTGCTGACAGCTCTCTTACTGACATCTACAAACTTTGCAAGATGCTTTACAGTTTCTCTGCCTCTCACACCCGCAACGCCTGACGAAGCCGAGGAGATTATTGACGTTTGGATCAGATGGAATCGGATCTACTGGTGGAACATATGCCCCTGAACAGCTGAAGTTAAATCAAGCATTGCCAAATATTTTCTTACCTGTGGAGAAGCAACGGATGCCAGATTTCCAAGGAGCCACAGGTCCAGAGCAGACATGGAACAGGGGAAAGTGAGAAGATTTGAAAGTTAGTGGAAGAGCTTGGGTGTAACAGACTTCATGTAAAGAGTTAACCTCAGATAGCTTTAGGACAGAGACAGATTTTCCCACAGGAAAATAAGGCTTTTAAAGAAACACTCTGAGCAATTCCAGTCACAAATTTTGACACAATCTGTAGTATACAGTGAATCAGCAAGTTCATTCTGCTACTGTTACACTCTTCATTAAAGTTTGAATTAAATACATTTCGTACATTTAACAAACAAAACATGAAAACAATATATTATTATTATTAAAATACTACTTAAAAATAAAAACATATATATATTTTACTATAGTAATTTTACAATACCAATATTCTTAATTTCAAATTATGGCCTTTTATTTTGGTGGAAACCCTATTTTGGTTTCAAAAGCGATTTTTGCACAAGGTGACAAGTTTGCATCCCTGTCTGCTTTGCTTTATCAAATAAAATAAAATAAAGTACTAACTGGGCCTCTTTAGCTGCACTCTCACAAAGACAGACAACTTCCTTTTTCTTTATAAACTGATTAGCATTTTAAGTGTCAGAATGTTTATTAAATCCAGCGATATGACACTATAATATAAACATGTCACAAAGCCCTGCAAGGGCATAATACAGTCCAATATCAATTATGGCTAACGAGGGAGTTTGTGTTTCCTCCCTCGCAGCAACATACGCCATCACAGTTCACTTCCCCGGAGAGACAGGAAATGGGGAGGAGGTACCTGTAAACTGCTCAATGCACTCCTAGCCTGCCCCTGGCTCACCTGTCACTCAAAACAGTCTGAGGCAATTATCATATCCTGCCAGGCAAAAAGCCACCATGGGCTCCCAAACCATATTTCAATGTGATGCCTAGTGCATCATAAAATTGTGTGATATATTGATGAGGACTTTATAGCCACAAAAATTCATTCTTACATGCCTCTACTATTCTATCTTTTTAAAATAAAAAACTACATTCAGAAAACCACTTAATATGGACATTAATAAGTCCAATCTGTTTTAAAAGAATGTAAAAAACATTCACAAGATGTAAAAAAAAAAAAAAGTAGTGCAAAAAAAATTGCTTTTATTACAAAAAAATAAATAAATGAATATTGCTATATGTTGCCATGACAGCATGACACAACAAACTATAAAATGACAACAACTACAGAGAACATTGCCATTCAAATAACAAAAAAGTTTTAACAGGATAATGTTAAAAAAATAATATGCTTTCCATTTCATTAATCTCCAAAAATGTGTCCGATTGTTACTGCCTAACCAAAACCTTTTGGGTCTAAAACATTTTGTTGTTGTTGTGGTAATCAACAATATTCCATGAGTGTTATTGATTGTGCTTCACTTGCATTGAACCCAGAATATTCTTTTCGCACACAATCGAGGTTCCACTTATTCCATTGCCAAGAAATGTTTCACCACCTACAGTACAAATAACAGTAATGTGAAAATATGCATGGCTGCCAATACAGTGTCCTCCATATTGGCTTGTACTGTCTGGCAAATGTTTCTTCATTAGGACTTGAGGATCATCAATGGCAACAATTATTGTTTCATGTGGCCATGAGTGCATTATTGTTACCATAGACATAAAAGAACTTTAAATAAGAGGCTTTATGTTCACTGAGAGACACTGTTGTTCAGCCCTGCACAATAAATCAGACCACGCTGTCGCCTGGCCCCGACTCAAATGCTCTGCAATCATGGAAATGTAACTTGGAGAATAATTTGAAAGAGGGAAAAAAACAGTAAAACGAAAATGTTTTATGCAGAGAATCAAACTTCACCAATACATCATCCTGATCAACAGAGGAAAAACCTGTGGATTAGACATGTGTGATTACATTTCGGACGGGCCATCATTAACCCCAGCATCACCCCATTAATCTCCATCACATCGCCCTGACTGCCATGTCCGCTCAATCAAGAAGGGCCCACCGCTTTCTGTAAACATCACATTACACTGCAAGTTGTAGGTTTCAGCTCACGCAAAGTACACCCCTCGTACACGGGAGCAAGCTGTTTTACAATGAGGCTGGAGACTGCAACATGCTCTAATTGATATGACCTTTAATTGCCTCACTCACTGCAAAAGGAGAAAGGAAAAAAGACATCAAGCCTGTCCGCTGTGGATTGAGGGCAAAAGAGGGAGAGTCTGCACAGGGCCTACACATTCAGGCCCCCTGGACATAATTAAACCTGCATAACAAACACTTGCTCTCCGCCTCAGCCTTCCAAATGGGGCTCCGCCGTACAGAAAACAGCCCGGTTCAGGATCGACGCTCAGGACATACAATCACACTGGTAAGCACAAGGGAAACTTACAGGAGCCATTGTAATGAAGACTAAACAGCATACTTAAAGGAACAGAAAGAAAATTGCACAGCCAATTTCAATGCTTTTAAGAAGATGATTTTTACCAGTGGACATTGTGCTAGGTCAGTTGGGAAAACAACAAATTTCCCTATATTCAACAGCAGACAAATGGCAATTTAATACTACTTTGATTTTTCACACTAAACCAAGAATTAAAACCTAGGTCTATTAAAGTGAACATAGTAACGCATAGTAATTTAATACTGTTATTTTGTGACATAAATTTAATTACACTTTCATTGATATTTGCTTTGCTTAGCTTAAGAAGGAACTGAAATAATTAACGTTTTCTAGACACAAAAAAGCATAATGTTTTAACATATCCTATTCCCACACCATTTGACCAACGAATTTCGATTCAGTTTTCAGATGTCCTTCATGTTGAGAGCTAGATTGAGAAATGATTTTGATTCAGACTGAACTGAATATTATTCACTGAAGAAAAACCATTGCAAAAGAACATTTTGCTCACAAATTGAACATCATGGTGGCTTGTGATCAAGTTTAATCTACAATATTATAGTGGCTAGATGTTCTTGTCTAGTGTCACAAGCAAAAAGTGGAAACAATCCAGCACAACCCACCTTGACAAAATCATCTCTATTAATGGTACAGTAAACTTCACATTCTGATAAGACGTCATTCTTGTCCAAATCTTATCATATTGTCAAACAGGAAGGCCCTGGCTGTGATGGAGTGAGTCACTCAGCTCATTTGCTGTGGGGACACAGTAGGCTTTCCTGCCTACAGCCTGCCACCAGCAGCACAGATGTCTAGACTGCAAACTCATTTGCTTTCCCGTGGCTTGCCAGGCAGTGATTGTGAAGGCCTGTGCTGAGCTGAAGGGAGTGGATGTGTCCTGATTGAGAGCGTCCTTTATTACAGGGCTTTGACAGGCCTTCTGGATTGGCTCCACAAGCCTCCACCTGCAGGCCACCAAGAGGAGCATCACTATTTGCAGCCAGTAGCAGTTGACGCAACCACTTACCATGAGAGTTTGGAGCACTTCTAATTAACTTTATACCGACATTTAGTAGAAGATAACCCAAAGAGAAGACTTTAGATAAAGTATTATTGTTTTGTCCAACATAACCCTGCTTAAAAGATGATTTATGTTAGTTGTTGCATGTGAAACACAACATATGGTATCTTTTCAACAGGGAAAACCACAAAACCAAACGCTCACTGCTCAAAAAAGTCTGTTAAAATTGATTAACCCAAAAATCTTGGATGTGACCAAGGCTTGACAGATGGTGTTAGTGTGTAAAAAGCGTTTTGTTCTTTTTCAACAATGGTCTAATATCTCATCTCCTGGCAGCAGAACACAAACCAAGGTCCCAGAGAAGGTCTTGACCTCTCGGCCAAATCAATCCCCCAACACCAAAGTAAAAGGCAGTGCGGCTAGTTGAATTAGGGCAGGTATAGATGACCTTTCGTCTACACAGTGGCCCAGTGGCTCTGTCAAATCAACATTTGACACAAGCGTGGATTAAGTGACACCGTTTCTGCCTCCAATTCACCTCTTGCAATGAGAGCCAGGATCTTTTCCTCGACTCAGCACTTTCCTTCCCTTCATCCCACCTTTCCTGATATTGTTCCCAGTTGGCGGAGTGTTGCGCTCGCTTCAGAGAGCCGGTGTAATATTGGTTCCCCCCTTTTTCAGATCCACACAGGCCCATTACGAAAGGTCAAGTTCTCTCACACTACAAATTATAGCCGTGGTGGCACAGAGGCACTAATCACATGACTTATCTGTACATGGGTGGTATTATAGGTGATGTCCTAAAATGCATCCTATTCACTCCCATCCTGGACCGGAGAGAAAGCGGGGGGCAGAGAGGCTCAATTAAACAGAGGAACAAACAAGTTTTCAAAGCCATTGCATAATGATGTTGCCTGCGGGCCAAATTATTCATCTGAAAGCCATTTTGTGCTCAGGAACTTAAAATAGCTGCCTCTAATTGTAACACAATTGGCTTAGCTTGCACTGTGCAGCTGTGAGCCTGTCTGTCATTTAACTGATTACGGCATACGTGCCAACCAATCAGGTGGCGCATCACGCTGTCTGCTTGGTAAAGGAGTCAACAGTGAGAATTTTGATAGAGAACAAAAACAGGCAGAAGTGTGAGAAAGAGAAGGGGAAGCGCTCCATCAAAACAAAACTCATTCTTAATGCTGTTGATCAAAGAAAGCAACACTGTCAGGGTTCAATTAAAGATGGTTGTGAAATGGATCCTAATCCTTATTGTGCACTTAATTTACTGTAATTGCAAATGAGGCCTGGCTTTTCATTCGGCAGACAATTAAATATACAGCAGTGAGAGAGCAAGACAAAGGAGGTTAAAGTGAGAAGGAGACAGATGTTCAGGAGGTACAGAGACCAGTGTAAGGTCTAATACATGATTCAAGATTCTAGATCAGAGGTCTCAAACTTTTTTAGGTGACAGGCCACTATAACAATCATCGGCCACTCACAAAACTAATGTTTATTTTGTGATGAAAGTCACACATTAATTGTTTGCTGCCACCTTCTTCCTTGACTTTGTTACACCAACAATTTTTGTGATTAATTTAACTTTGTTTAAACCAAATGTAATAACCTGCTGGACCCTGCTTACACATACCCCTGGTTAGGAATCACAACTCTAGACAGCACAAAGTACACACTTATATCCTTTGGCTCATGCAGCTGCTACCACCCTCATATCAGTGATACAGGCTTATTGACACACACACAGACACACACGTACATGCAACTGACCCGAGGGCCAAGCCCTTGATTATACCAAGACTGATGGAACATGGTTGAATTCCTAATTCTGCTAATGCCAGACTATTTACCACATGAGTGAGAGCATGCCCAAAGGCTGGGATTTTAGCAGTGATTTTGGAGGCAGATGGATGGTTCATTCACAGGATCATGTTGCACAGATTTCCAGCACTGTATTTAAAGTAGGGGAGCAAAATTCTTCGGGAAGGTGAAACTTCTGTGCAGGACAAAAGTTGTGGGTCACCGCAGTGCGTCTTTAATTGCTACTTTGAGCTGACTTTCAGAATATTCAACAAAAAAGATATTCAAAGTCAATTCTGTGCTAATAAAGTCCTTACATACATTACGTGATTTATAGATACTGTTCCAACAATTCATATAACAGCAAGAGAATTATGAATTATGTTATGCAAGGTGGTACCTCTGTAACCCACCGCTGCTTCTTAGAGGACAACTCAAAGAAAAACCAGAACAGATGTAATCTAAATGAGTATTTGAGTTAATTAACCAATATACACATTAGAGCAAGATATGAACCCATAGCTTCTGCTTGGGTTTGTCTTTGACTTGGTTATCATGAAAAGAGACAGGAAGACTGAAATTAAGAGAAAAAAAGGGGAGCTGCTTTCTAATTACAGAGCTGTGTGATAACGCTCCCGTTTTGCTTGTACCTAGGTATTGTTTCATTCGATTACCTTCATCTACTTCGCTAGCACTCATTAGAGTATGCAAAAATATGCTCTTGAGAGTGTTGCCATCTGACATCGAGCCCAAATATGTCCACAACTCTCATTTGAAAACAATAGAGGGGTGACCTTTTGTAAGGGGCTATTATTTATGAGCTCCACTAAAGCAGAAAAGCAAGACGCCACAAACAAAAAACATTAATTGATGATAAACATTGCTACTTTGTTCTGTTTTAGCATTACAATGAAAGAAACCCGATCATTTAAAATATTCTTGCTCAGCAAAATGATTCACATAAAAAGTCTGTCTTTGTATCACACATGTCACATGTGGCACTAAATTAATTGGCCTTGATTCAACAGCAAATTCCAATTAGTTTTGTTTTCAGCGCATAACAATCACATCACCCATTACAGGGGAAATTAAAAGACACAAGTGTCAACTCTAATCAGCAAGATGGACTGATAAAGTTTGCAGTTTGCCTTGTGTATCATTTTATATACTACCGTCTTGAATACTCTATTCTGATTGGTCAATCGTGACATTGACAAAATATTTCTTGACTGATAAATGGTTCTTCTTACATAGTGTAATACACTAATTTCATCTCAGATCCGTATTTTGTGTCAGGCACTGCAAAATAAACCCTGACAAGGTGATCAGCACATAATGATTGTCCAGCTGATACTTTTGAGCAATTTAAGCGAATTACAAGATGAGTTGAAAGTTTATGGGATTTCTATCAACTCCTTATTATAAAGCAAAGGGTAAATTTGCAGGTTTTATGTGTTATTATCAGAATGAAATGTAATGAATCATATTTTTATTGTATTCCTGCAGTTTTAAAAGCTGAAACATGAGTGGGGGCATTATAGGATCCCAGTTGGGCTGCGTGAAGAAAACAGAGAAGGGGGGAGGAGAGTGCTTTGTGTCTGAACACACTGTGGAGGGAAAACCTTCAAGGTCACCGTCAAAAAGAGAGGGAGAGATCGAGACTGAGAGGGAGATGGAGAGAAAGAGACAGTGTAAAAGGGGGAGAACACAAGGGAGATAAGCAAAGAGGAAGTAATGAGAACGGGAGAGGCTCAAAAACATTTCAGAGAGAAAGAGACGATCCAACGATGGAACGGAAAAAGGGGGACATTAATAGAAGGAAGTAAAAGTTAGAGGGGAGCTCAAAAGCACAGGACAGAAAAGTGCAGAGATGTCGGAAATGAAAGTGGAGGAAGTAATGGGTGGGTATCAGGGGAGAGAAGGGGGAGAAAGAAGGACTGATGAGATTCTCCCGCGCTGGAGGAGTGGGGGAGTTAAGATAACTGAACGCTTTGGAGACGTCTGACTGAAGTGTATAGTGCACATGAGCGTAATGGGAAAAGTACAATAAAAAAGGCTGTCATAAAAACGTCAAGCACTGCATTGTTTTAGAAATTGCCTTGTGTGGACATACATTCAGGCGTGAAGCTACAGCAAACCTATTATCTGCTTTTCTGTCACTTTGGATTTTCCCTTGCAAACGCAGCTCCAGATTCAATTTCGACACCAGATACGTCTGCTTTCCAGACCATTGCCGCCCTTACAATCAGTACAGAAGAGTTGAAGTGGTCATGTGTGTGTGTATGTTTGAGTGTGTGCATGGGAGACTTCTGCACATCTCTCCAAGTAAAGGGCATTCTAGTTATTTAACACACTTCAGTCAGCCACGAAAAAAACTCGGCAGGAGATTTTTTGTTTAATTCTCTGATGTGGAAGCACCTTGTAAAGCAAAGCACACCGTGTCCATTCGGCTGCCCGGAAAAATAATTCTTGTCACAAAAGATTAATCACAAAGATTAAGACTACTTACATAAAAAATACTGTTGTCAAAAATATGAAAGAAGAAAATTATATGAGGTGATATTCCACTAACAATCCACTAACAGTGTTTTCTTAAATATTGATTTAGGCTACCTTGAGCTGGACCATGAATGGACACCAGTAAAGTGGGTTAAATAACTCATCCAAACACATCTTATACTGTACATATGAAATCTATTAGAAAATATATAAAATAAACTTAAAAACTTAGATGAATTACATCTAAACATAAAATGAATGCACAAGTGAATTTGAAGCTAGCAGCTACTCAGGACTCTTTCTGAAAAAATGCACTAAAAGCATAAATAATCATCTAAACTAAAGTATAAAAGATTACAACAATGTACTAGGTCAGGTATTAATGTTTTCTGAAGTGTTTTTTTTTGTAAAAAAACAAACAAACAAAATTAATCAATTAATATTATATGCCATGCCTATTATACGTAACAAAATATTGACTAAATCTAAAGAATGCTTTCATTAAAAGACAATATAAAAGGAAACATGAAACATGATGAGAGGAGTACATTTCACGATTGCAGCCAAAGTGCAGCTGTCTCTATATATCCATCATGACAGTAAAGGGGAGGAGAGTGTGAAAAGATTATGCTAAAACTTTGATCTGCTCATTTACCTCTGGGGTTGTACAATAGGATACTGAAAAGCAAGGCCATTTTTATCTTCCAAGTCTAGCTCTCCTTGTCAATCTTGGACATCCAATCAATCATTCTCTTAACCAGGCCAGCCATGTGTCTCTGTGGACAAGCTTGAGGCAGAGTCACCTTGTTTAGAAATGCGTCTATGGTCAAGACTTTGCTTGAAAATGTTGAAAATATCCTGCCCGTCGATCATTGCAGTATGCTTGGGCTGTAGGATCCTGACCAGTGGCCCCAGGTAAACATTTGGCAGATGAAAGATAGGAGCTGCTGGCCTCGGTCTTGGATTGCTCTCTCAGTGTGCTCAATCAGAAACGAGCATTGAGAGTGGAACCGGATCCACCTCTGGATGAGAGTATGAATGAGTAATGAATGAATGTGTTGCCTCAAACGTTAGCACTCCAAAAGTTTACTCGACAATCAGTGCTCCAGGTTATGCAGGCTAAAAAGAGGGATGAACATCTTTCTCTATCACACACAGAAACCGAGATGGACAATTATATGGTCATTATTACTATACTGTTTTACTACTTTTTGAAATAGGAAAAGTCCGCCCATAACATAAAAAACCCCATTTCAAACCCAAAGTTGTCAATTGCAATTAATCACATTTTTTGCAGTGCTTCAGTGAAAGCATTAATAGAAAAAGTTAATATTGTGTAATAAAGTGTTAATATTGGGATCAGCGATTTGTCTGGATGACACTCATTGATTACATGTGTCACGGGTTCTGGAACAGGAAGTAAATCAAATAGCCATTAATGATCAATTCAGAAGAAATAACACAGCCAAAGCTACGAATGAATGGTGCAGTACGTCGAACAGATGCAACACTGACGACAACGGAGCAAGACTGAGGGAAAACACAGGGATTAAATACACAGAGGATGATTGGATGAGACACAGCTGACAAGACTAACAAGGTGACTGATGACGAGACGGGTGACTGTGATGACAATATGAGAGAGCACATGGGGAACCAGGAAGGAATTGAAGACATGATAGATCTGTAACGATATGTGCATATACAGAAGGTAATTTGGAGAGTGGCCTCTGATCATCTTACATCTCATGATTAAATAATAAATAAACTATATATATATATATAGTTATGTCGACGGCCTAGGGGGTTACAAAAATCGTTGAGATAACAGAGGATCGAGAAAACCAATATGGTGATATGGTATGGTATATGTTTGCTAACAACAAAAGGCATATGTGCACCAACTAATAGCAGAGATTGTAACGGCTACTTTATGTTTATGTTGGGAATATACCTTTAAGACGGTGTATGCTGTTGTGTGTGCGCTGTTCTGGTGTGAGCGCGAACGGGGAGGAGAGTGTTTTTGAGTGAGGAGAGAGATGGCCGCTCTACCGCTGACTGTTATATAGCATAATCTATTGTTTCTATTTTCCTTATTTTATTTGTGATGTTTGTCAGAGTGTTTTCTTTTTCCTGATTTGTGCTTACGCTCTTTACATGTTTGAGAAGTGTGCTGGTACGCAACCCATCTATAAAGCTTGTGTGACCAGTTTAATCGCCTCGAGTTTTGCTCGGACACAGTTCTGAAAAGTATTGTACACGTGGTTATTATGGTTTCTTTACAAAGTCTAAAATGCTTTGTTGCTTTTTGCCTTTAACGGTCTGCTTGAAAACAAATGCTTTTAAGCTTCAGTAACGACGTCTTTGTCGATATCAGTGTAATCTGGGAATTCCTGGAAAGTGAAGGCGAACTCTTGTGCCTCTTCCAATATAGCATCTTTAAGGCTTGATTTTTCCGCCATTTCCGCAAGTTCTTCTGCGGCTGCACGGCACTGCGCCACAAGAGTGAGGGAAGCGTCATTGGAGTGAGCGACCGTGATGCATGTGCAACGTGAACTCTGCGTTTGCGCAGTGAAGTCTGTACTATCATTAGTCACGGGGATCGAGATAATTGATGTGAAGTGGCGAATTTGTCCCTCTTTTGTGCTTGAGATGTCAGGGTTCGGCGACATAAAAGAATCAACATAATCGATAAGAAATTGCTTAGACAAAAAGGAAGTTTGGCGGTTCCACTTCAAAAATGTCGACATAATAGGGTTGGCGAGTTCACAGAGGTCGAGATAAGTGGGTTCCACTGTATATATACTTTCTTCTGTGCAACACAAAAGATGATATTTTAAAAACTTCTATGTTTTTGTTTTTTTGACTATACAAATTACATTTAATCAACACTGGACACAAATGTTCTTCATAGTACACACACAAAGAATAAATGCATACAGTCTCAGAAATTTCATTTTTGAGTGAACCAACAGACAATGACACATTTATTGTTTTTTGCATTGTGATCCACATTAAAAGGTATGACTTTTGTGATATTCACTAATTCCCTTCTTTGCTCCCTTGTTATTGTTTCTATTCTGAAATGAAGTCAGGCAGTACTACATAATTGCGGTAGTAAAGCTTAACCCAATGAGGTACCGCAGGTGGCATTGCTAAGAGAGTCATTAAGAGCCACTCTCCAGTCTATGAACAGCAGAGTCACCTCGCCATGGCAACCTTCTGGATCCCAGCCGACTACACATGTCAGACACTGTGCCGCCAACATTCAGCATGTGGCACAAATGACAGGTAATTAAGACAAACAAACACACATTCGCGCACACTCACACACATACACTCAAGCGCCTGGAGAAAACACATATTCTACACACTGACTGGCTACTTATGTGACACAGAGTCATTAAACGCCTATCAGAGTGACTGGAATTGAACATGCCTTTGTGTGTGTATTATAAGCTTTAAATGGCACTCCACCTCTGACCCAGCTTTTCTTCGCAGATAACACACGGTGTCAGAGATAGCTGTCGCATCCGTTTCTGTCATCCTCAGGGGTGAAGAGACACAACAGCAGCCGTTCGCAGGGGGGTACAGTGGGTTGTTTGTATAAACAGTGCCTGATTAAGCCTTATGATTATGATATTGCAAATGAGGCAAAATTCACTTTGGATAATAAAAGGATCTTATAGCATCAAGATGCAGAACTACTACAAAATATGAATGTCTTGCTCATAAACCCCTCTCGGAGAGAATATCACCCTTTGCTGGTGGGGAAGACCCTGCATAAAACCGAACAAGCTCGCAGTGAGAGGTAAAAGAAGCAATTTCGGTTGCAACTTTGATGAACCTTGTAATATTAAAGCCTGGCCAAGTTCAGCAGGACAAGAAAAATAAAAGGTTGGAGGAACGAACAGAACAACAGCACACCACATCAATACACTAGCGGTATACCTGGATCACTCCCAAAACCGCAGGGAGACTTTTAAGCTCCCCCCCCCCACACCCCACACCCCCATTCTCTTTAAACTCCTCTCTTTGATCTTCCTCTCTCTAAAGTAAAGACACTTGCTGGAGCTCCACTGAGAGTTCTAGCATCCGCCCAAGCCTTCCCACTCCTCCAACATGCACAAAACTGACACTCCACATCCTTCACACCTAGGCCAAACTTTTCCCCCGACCTGAGTAACGGCTTTCAAGGCTGCACATTACTCCTGGTGGTGGCGTTTTAGGGTGGCAGGGTTTGGATTGCTTCTATTGCCAGCACAGGTGCTTTCTTGGCCCGTTTATTTACAACCTCCTCTCTGCATTGATCTTCTCTGCTGAACGAACAAATAATCCTAACTTACTTGTGAGCAGTTTGACTCTTGAACAATTAACAGGCCTGTTCTCTCACTATAATGCTCTGTATACAGCAGGGGTTCCCAAATGTTTAGTTTTTTTGTCAGCCAAAGCTCTTAGATGTAAGAGATGTACCCCTTGTCATTTTAAATAAATTTCTCAGTTCTCTCATGACATGCAAGTACAATATTGAATCCATTAAAACAATGTATTTATACATACAGGGCTGCATGACTAAGAAATTACAGTGATGACTTTGTCACATATTGCGATTGCAATTTGAACTGTGATATGACATTTAATTTCGTATGAAAATGTCTCATATTCCTACTGCAGACACCTTCAGGCACAAAATCAAAGACTCTACTGCTAATGGATTATTTTAAGGGTGTTCACACTTAGGTTCACTCTTTAAAATAACCAACTAACCCTTCAAGTTTTTCTTAAATTCTTAAATTTAGTTCAGTTCTTACATTTTCACTTTCAAACATTCAAGCATTTAACTTTTCAAATGCATGAGCTTCTATTTTGGAAGAATATTTGTGAAATGCTATGCAATTCTGTCCACAAAAACGTTGGAAATTATGCAAATTGTAATGTATTTAAAGTGAACAAATAAACTCAGCACTTATAGATGTAGAGTTTGTGAGAAGCAGCATTTACTGTGAACCAAGATGCTCTGAAAACAAGATATTATAAGCTGGACTTGTGTAAATTAACATTTAACAGACTATATACTAATTAAATTGCAGCTGATAATTGTGATTTCACAAGATACATCACTATTCAATTTTTATTTATTAACTGTGCAGTTTAATTTGATTATTTTGATGTTAAAAATGATTTCATTATTAGCTCATAATCTCACCCTGCAGTTTCCTAACAAACACCTTGTCTACAGGTATAACATCTGTAGTGCAAAATATACTTCTAACAACAGTCACTACAATGGCTGGTCTGCTGGCATTGTAAAACAACTATAAAAATCATTATTGTAAAAAAAAAAGAAACAAAAATTCAATTGCATTTCTCTGTAAGCAAAACATGTTGCTAGGAAATATGAATACAACCTTGTTTGGCAGGTTCTTCTGACATAGTGTAAACGCACATACAGAGGAATTACTGCCTGCCATTTCACTAATGAGATAACAATGACTTGACGATGGCAAGGATATGTTCACATTTGCATTTCACATAAGTTGCTGATGAGATACGGACTTTTGGGATTTGTGCAGTATAATTTTCCTCATTGTTTTAACAGTTTTTTGAAAAGCAAATGGTACATAAGCCATTCTAATTAGCTCACTTATATTATTAAACATTAGGAAAATCATTAGTTTGAGATTTAAATGTTCAACACGTAAGAAAAGGAGCAGATTAAGGATTGTGAACAGACTTCCCCTCTTTGTTTAAACAGATTTATAGTGTTTCACATTTTCAGAAGGTAAAAAAGCTCTTTTCCCCTGACAGTGAGACTTAGGGTAGAGTGAATATCATCAGCATGTTTTCACAGGGTGACCGCTCCCTTTCCCATGAGCCTCGGCTCTTAGCATTAGCACCGCGATGGTCTCTGATGGTGCTGAGTGTCGGGAAGCCTCCTGCTCGTTTCTCATCTGGGAAAAAGCTTTATCTTGTCCCACTGTCCACCTTAATGCGCATTGAGATGTCTGGAATTCAATTATAGACACCTCTTAACCAGGTCCTAATCTCACCACCCTCATCGCACAAGGACTGATGGACAGTCTCGCACCTCGCCTAAGGGGGAAAAAAAGAGAGACAAAGAGAAAAAAGGAAATAGCCGCAAGATTAGGTTGGCATCTCAGCTTCTGTGAGAAGAGAAGGATGTTCGGCTGGATTTCAGACCAGAGCTGAAGTTCTGTGCGGTGTAAATGTATTAATGACTACCCACGCCTATGGGTTAGGACTAAGCTTAGCAAAGAAGTGATAAGGTAGTGATCAGAGTGGAGTAGCAGGCATGAATACAGGCTGGTTGGCGGATTTTCTTCCTCTGGCATACAAGAACAAACAGACATATATAACCCTGCATGACAGGTGACCTTTACAGGCCGCAGCCAGGGCTCCGAGCCTGTCAACCTGTCGGAGAGTCATCTGAAATGCTAGCATGAACGTCATGAGGCTGGCTTCCTCCTGCTGACGGCTGCCTCCATTAACGTCCTGGGGCCCGACATGCTCTTTGATTGGCAATTCCCTCATGTGAGCTCCCTGGGATTGATTTCTATGAAGTGGAGGAAGAAAGCTTACCTCATGTGCCTCACAGAGAGTGGACCACTAGCTAACACGCAGGTGGCTAATTGTAAAAGTCAGGGATGTGTTGGAGACCAGAACAGCTGGTACTTTTATTGTTTTCAGAGGCATACAGGGAGCTAAATCAGTTGTTTTTCGGGCACCGTGGCGTGAGGGGTCAGGTTACTGACAAACACGCAGTTGCATGCAATTAGCCGGTGTTTATTCCCTACCTGCATCCGTCAATCAGACAGGCTCTCAAAATTCTGACGGAGACGTCTGCGACGGTGTCGTACCCCAGTGTTATTAACTAAAGTCAATAGAGAAGTGGTTTGTGCACGGTATTCCTATCACTCGATAGGTGCGGATGCATGCTCCCCCCGCCCGGCCGCCTCCTGCCCGACTTAATTTATCTGAGAGATAAGCAGGTGGATGGGGGGAGGGAGATGGCGTCAGACCGGGCGTCACTGACAGGCTTGGCAGAATGAGTGACACCGCTAATAGCTCCGTCCCATTACCTCACCACAAGCTGCTCCTTTATCTCCACCAAAAGGATTGTTTGTTTGCTTGTAGGTTGATAATATTTACCAGGTCGTAACACATCAGACATAACGAATGAATGTGCATTTTGAGAGGATTCTCAGTGACGGGTGTCGAATGGGGTGGTTATCTTGAGACATAACTATACATGCAGAGCACATTCTTTTGCAAAAACATCTTTAAAGTCAACATGAAACCGCCTTCATGGCTGAAAGCTCACCTTTGCCATAACAGGAATAAATTACAGTGGAATACGGTTATCTCGACGGCCTCGGGGGTTGCAAAAAAGCATTGAGATAACCAACAGCCAATATGGCGATTTGTTTGATGAAGCGATCGGCATGCTATAAAAATGGACAAACACTGTATATGTTTGCTAACAACAAAAGGCATGTGTGCACCAACTAACAGCAGAGATTTAGCAGTATACAATAAAAAAACACCTTTGATTCTCGATACAAACCTTTAATTATATTCTCCAACATTGCAAACACAATTTTGCTCACAGCGTAAACAGTCATAACATATTCGAGAGGTCATCACGCTGTACTAGATTGCATACTTTCTTGCGTTCTGCCTGTCTAATGTGCTTTCTCAACAAATTCGGCTTCGTCCCGTCTTTTAACACCCGCAGCGGTGCTGAGCAGAGCGCGTGTCAGAACAGAAGCAGGTGTGTGTGTGTGTTCATCTAAGCCTCATACTCATTGGTCGTTGCCGCTCGTTACTGGCCAATGTCAAAATATATGAGAAAACCAATCAAATCAGAGAAGGCGGGCTTTATGTGCACTCAGAAGCGGATGAGGCACTGTGAGTAAAGCATCACTGACAGAGCGACCATATGGACCCCGATCCACGTGCAACGCAATCTCAGCGCATATGCAGTGAACTAGTTAACCATGTGAAGTGTCGAATTTGTCGCTCTTTTTTGCTCGAGATATTAGGGTTTGGCGACATAAAAGAATCGACATAACCCATGCTAAGACATGCTAAGAAATGCTAAGACAAATAGGGATTTTGGCGGTTCCACTTCAAAAATGTCGACATATTAGGTTTGGCGAGTTAACCGTGAGTCAAGATAAGTGAACTCCACTGTACATTTTAAATTGTAATAATGTTTCACAATGTTGCGGTTTTAACAAATTTTTTGATCAAATAATTGCGGCTTTGTCAAGCTTAAAAGAAGTCTTTCAAATTTCAAAAAGTCTTTCGGGTCTTACGGACCCAAAGCTATTGTTATGAACCCTGTCACTCCCCCGTCTGGCTCCAGAGGGAGCTCTCACACTTATACTGACCCACACACACTACATTTCCCACAATGCTGTTCAGTGGACTGATTTCTGCACCAGCTGTACTGAATCACAGAAACTATAAAAGACTCAGTCACACAAACTGTCAGCGCGAAGTCTTGTTTGCCTAGTGGACAATTCTGAACGGTTTTCATAGTCCTGTCTGTTTTCCTGCCTGTTCTGATCTGTTGCTTGTATCTCGACCACGACCTTGCCTGTTCCTTGTATTGCTGTTTGTTCCTGTTTTGACTCTGCCTGCACGACAACCCTGTGTTTCAATAAAGACACGCATTTGGATCAACCCTGGTCTCCACTCGTTACAGCTATGTATGTGTATGCTAGACTGAAAAAGGAAAAAAAAATGAATAAAAAAAACTATTCTTTCATCCATTGAGAATAGACAAAAGGAAAAAATGAACGTTTGCTAAAAAGCTGCAAGACCACTGGCTAGAACGGTCTAACAGCCTGTGCAGACTGAGTAACAGCAGCTGAAAAAATAAGCTTCAGAGGCACAGAAAATTATTGCATTTTGATTAAGATGATTTCTTTGAATCACACACCAATTAATCATTACAAGAATTTCTATTAAGAATGTATTTCTTTGAGTAAATTGTATTGTCATATTGACTTAAGATTTTATTAAGATACAAGACTTTTAAAAGTTTAAACAGTTGTCCTGTGCATACAGAAATAAAATTAAGTAAAACAAATATTTGTTTAAAAAATAACTCGACGCTCTGGAAATAGTTGAAATAATAGGCTTCCAGAGGTCTACCGAGATGTGAGGAATGGAATGGATTATCCTCTGTTCTCTTTGGTCTCCTTCATGCTGTGGTAAAATGTGCTCTGTGGGCTCCAGGTGCTGAGCTATGTTGAATGAGGGATATATCGCTTTAATTGGTGACTTACTGATCTTGCAAGACAATTCAGTGCCAGACGTTATCATCAATGTTTCTGCCACTTTCTGCTGTGCAATCAGAAAAAATTATATCGGGGACAGCAGGTGATCCATAAAAGCCATTTTAAATCCTTGTTAATTATTCCTTTAGAAGTCCAATGAATAAAACAGATAAAACCAGGATCAAGATGTATCTATCCCCTCAGACAGTGGGGGTTACTGAACTCTGAAACCCAGATCTATAGCGATTTAAAATGTGACCTTGTTTGTTACTTCGTAAGCGTAGTGTAAAATGTTTGCTTTCATACTTGCAACTTTTAATCAGCTGGCTGGCATTTTCAATGAGCTAATGAGAGACTGGGACACATTAATCTACAGTAGAAAGCAGGGAAAAAAACATTTGCTCTTGAGTTTAAGAAATAATATTAAAAATGTATGCTCAGTAAGTTATATGAAGCAAAGGTAAAGATTATATAGAAATAATATGTAAAAATAGCAACAGTCCCATAGGTTTCTCACAACATAATGTAAAAAATAAATAATTAAAACCAAAATTAAAATTTAGCACAAAACGTGCCATTTTGTTTCCTCGGTTCCTGCTTTACGTCAATTGACATATCTCTTTAATAAGAGTTAGCAAAACTACAAGATTTCAAAACTGGTTTGTCGTTATGTTGCCTGAATAATTAGATGACAAGTTGGACTTAAGGAAGCTCTAATTTGGCTGAATAAAGTTCATGTGCAAATTGGGGTGTTTACACAGAACATGTTCTTGAATTTGAATCCAGCTAAATGGATAGCAACAGAATGAAAGTTAACCCAAAGCTCATCAGCCAAGACAATGAAATTCAAACTGCAAGACTACATGTCCAGACTTACTATCCCCGAGTCTAACATTTAAAAATGGTACAGCCTAAATAGTGCAACTAAATTTGCAACCAATCAATAATGTAACCTATTCATTCAATAAATAAGAATAAACTTCTGTAAAAAAAATTAAAACCAACCATATAAACTAATCTTCACAAATGTCCAAGCGGTTTGAATAGCACACTGAGACAGCATTACTGCCAACACAGTAAAATCCACTTTGATGTTTCTCTAAAACACAGATACTTCAAATGTTAAAAGTTAAAAGAAAAACTAATCAGCTTAACTGCAAAACTGGCTATAGGTTGCATAGCTGCCTACAGCATTTAAAAGTCATATTAACAAATGAAATGTTCTGGCCGTAAAAAAAAAGTAATTGTATTGTCAACTCTCATTGAAAATCAAGGACTTCTGTTTGCTAAAGACAGATAAAGAGTAAGGAGGAGGAGGAAAAGGAGAGAGAGAAGTGGGAGGACAAGGAGAAGAAGATGATGATGGAATAGAAGAAGAAAAAAACAGGGAAAAGTAATCTGGACACAAACTTTCCCTGTCATCTCACAGCTTGTCCCCTTGTGCTGCTCTGAGATGAACTTAACTGGTGAGAAAAGGAGTCACTAGGAGGGAGCCACTGCTGCCGGCCTGCCCATCTTTATCCTCCTCACTGGACTGGTGGTGGATGAATAATTAACAACGTTGAAAGAGTTAAAACAGCACTTACATCACAGGCAGTTCCCTCATAGCAGCTCTCATTGGGTATTCATGCCAGATCAGCAATGCACACATGACTGGTGCCTTCCACATTAGTGTATTTCACAAAAAATGACACAGACTTAAGGAGCAGAAAGCAGGAAATGCTGAGGTGGCAGCACACTTCTTTACTCAGATTCACTGCAGAAGAAAACTGCTTTCAAATGAGACTAAATATACATGGCTGCACAGGAGTCTGTGCCGTGTGTGACTGGATGTCAAAGCTCCGTACCCAAGCTGCCTTCTCCACTATGCTTCATTCCAGTGTGCTCTTACGACATTTTGCTCTGGGCAATTAAAAGGCGAAAACATTGTAAATAAGAATTGAAAAACTGCTGTGCAAGCAGCTTCACTGTGTCCATATAATGTATTGTGATTCGAAGAAAATCACAGCTTGCTCTCACAAATACAACACAAATTGCTCATCAGACTGAAAAATCAAGTGCGTTCATTTCTGTAAATCAGGAGGGAGAGAAAGTACAAGATAAAAGTGCTGGAGGGTACACAGAGAGAGAACAGAGAAGGCCATAGGAAACCAAAACGCAGCAAAGGAATCAAAAAGGAAGAGACGAGGGAAAAGTTGTTCTGTGCCAGAGAAATTCTGTGAGCCAAGCTGGAAATGTAGCATTTTATCTCTGGGAATCTTAGGCATTGACCATAAATACATAATAAACCAAAATTAGTGGAGGCGAGCAATGCACTGAGAGTTTTATCTGCCTCGGCACTGCCACAGAAGCAAGTGTAGCAGGCTGGATTCATCCATATTGATGCAGGGTGAGGAACATTTGTTAACATGTCTGTAGCATCACCACAACTAAACTGTGGTTAGGGGGGGGATAAAAGATGTGTAAACACACATGCTATCAAAAACACTGAATAGAAAGTGATGATAATTATTTATATATGTACAGTAATACCTCGGTTTACGAGTGACTTTGTATACGAGCAAATTGGTGTACGAGCATTGTGCATTGTACAAGACATTTTTTCCCTCACCCACGCGCATTTTTGTGTCCTAACGCTCAGCATCATTGCGCGCATTTTTACTGGAAATATCCTAACGACAGCCTTTCATAAAACAGTCACATGGTTCCAACCCCTTTATCACCCCTTAACTTTTATAAGTGATTTACAGTGGTTTTACCTTGTGTTGTTAACAATAATTGTGATCGCTATTCTTCGCGTAGTGAAATAGATACGTTCAGCATATAGAAAGAAGGTACGAAATCCTCCTAAGCAGTCACCGTCACGGTTCATGAATTCATTGTCTCCTAGTTCTGCCTGCCTGTGTGTGTGTGTGTGTGTGTGTGTGTGTGTGTGTGTGTGTGTGTGTGTGTGTGTGTGTGTGTGTGTGTGTGTGTGTGTGTGTGTGTGTGTGTGTGTGTGTGTGTGTGTGTGTGAGTGGGGGCGTGGTCACTGATCACTGACACACCTGATTCTCATCTGCCTATGTAGTTCACTTCTCTTCACTCCTGTGTTATCGAGTCGTTGTCTCTGTTATGTCCGCGCTGTCTTTGGAGCTACCGTGTTCGCGCGTCTCCCTATCTCCCATGTTCCCTCGCGTCTCCCTGTGCTTGCATGTCCGCGTCTCCCTTGCTCACGTCTCCCCGTCTCCCATGTTCCACGACTTTCACTCTGGATTATCACTTCGTTTGTGTTCTGCACTATTATAATAAATTCACTCATTTGCACTTGAATCCGGGTTTTGTGTTTTCCCTTGCTGACAGTAACACCCCGCTCCCCCCTCCTCTCGTCTGTTTCACGCCAGCAGCGACGCTGCTCGAAGCTGAAGTGCATTACAGTAAATTGTCAAATATTTTTAGAGTTTAATTGTCAATTATGAATTAGTATTTATATGAGATCTTAGTGGTTAACTCGTAAACCGAGGTATTACTGTATATATATATATATATATATATATATATATATATATATATATACAGTAATACCTCGGTTTACGAGTATATATATATATATATATATATATATATATATGGTCTGGAGCTGTTACTAATGAGTATTTTGGTATCGGACAATTCATTTGGCAATATATTGAGTTCATATTGTTTTGTGATTATATAGCAAGACTACTCAGAAAAATATTTAATCTAGGTTCTAGGTGATTTTTTTTTTAAAGGAGGGGGGAAAAGCACATCCACTGACATCTTGTTGACAACAGTATATAATTAACAGCTGCCAAAAAGCATAATTCAGTCAACAATAATTTGAATAGATGGCTCCAAAAACCACTGAAAATATTGCTTCTCACAAATATCAAGATTTGCAATTACAATCGTTTGTTCATGCAAGTTACATCAGCAAACAACAAAAAGCAGGGGACAATGAATTACTGTAAAGATTCCTCTGTAATGCGGCTGCAGGAAATATCTAATCCCAAATTACAGCAGCACCAAATTGCCAAGCAAGCAAGGCTAGGCATACTGAGCATCCTCCACCTCACCTGCCATACACCAGTCCGCTTCATTTGAGGGGTGTCACTGTACAACACACGCCACCCTGTTGTTTATGATTGGATTGTCACACGCCATGCTAATGAGCATACAGGCCATGCATGTGTACAGCCCCCCTGTATCTCACCGCCAACCTGGCACTTATGAAAATGGTCCGTCAGAATGGCGCTAGTAGGAGAGCGAGTTGCAGTCAAGGCTGAAGGGAGCGTGTACTCAAAATTAGTCTCCTCAATGAAAAATTAGTTAGCGCTGGGCTATAACCTTGGCATGCAGTCCCAATATTTCCAGAAAGGTATTTGTGAAGCACAATGCAAAATGGGTTCCCTAAAAGCAGTGTTGAGCTAGAATAAATTTGATATTTCAGGCCTTGTGTGAGAGAGACACAAGCAGGAGGTATGGGAGATGGAGCTGATACATCTTTGTGTAAATAATCACAGTAATTGAATTTCCACAACTTTCTTGTTTTCACCACAACAAAGAAATGTAGATAAAAAAGAGAAGCCAATATTGCACATAAAAGGAAAGCGTTAAATGAATGAGGCAAACACAATGTATCCATTGCCTGATGTGCTGACATTCGCCTAAATGTACAGACCATTTTCTCATCTTCTTTGTTTAATTCTTTAAGCTCTGCTGATGAGTTCATGAGAGCACGCTGAAGCTACTTATACTGGTGGTGAAACGGGACTTGTGCAACTGATCTAGGGTCAGAGAATTAGTTGCTCTGGGGTACAAGAAAGTTTTCTAGGGATGGTATTGCTGCCCTCATTACTAATTGCTCTGAGACGTATGAGGGTAAAATCAAAAGGAACTGTGAGAAAATATATTGTTAAATATTTCTGCCATAGCCTTTCAATATGTAGAGGGTATAGAAAAAAAATCAATAATAATATTAAAACAACAATAAAGATATTTTAAATTTACACACCATACCATTCAAAATCTGGAGATTTTTGTTTTTTGAAATAAATCTGTTATGCTCACCAAGGCTGCATTTAACATTAATAAAGTGAACAATAAGTATAAAATGCAAAAATAACAACAACAACAATAATACTAATAATAATTACATTAAGTATTACAGTTAAAATAAAAATATTATAATAATAGTACGATTATACAGTCTTGGTCAGAATTATTTGGCAGCCTTGGTAAATATAAAAAAAAAAAAAAGAATTGGTTAAACCAAAAAATATAGAAAGATTTTTGAGCTTCACACAATAGAAAGTGGCAAGTGGTAAATGGCAAAATAAGAAAATAGCCAAAGCATTTAAAATTCCCATTCCTACCATCAGGACATTAATTAAGAGATTTCAATCATCAGAAAGTATTACGAATCTGCATGGAAGGGGACTCGTGTATTGTTTTAATGATCGGAGAGGGGGTAACTGCTCCTTTTATCACACCAGAGCGTCTCCATGAGACTAACTCTGTTACCACAGCCCTGCTTGATCCTTGTTCTCATCCAAAAACAAACAAGCATATTCAGTTGTTAGACACTACTGGAACTTCAAATGTGACTGGGTTTTATGGTCAGTTGAAACAAAAGAGGAAAAAAAAGGCTTTTTGGAAGCAAACCCGAGCTGGGTTTGGTGGACACAGAGATAAAACAAAAGTACCCCATGCCCACGGTAACTATAATATACTTACAATGGGCTATGGTTGGATCAATCAGGACAATGATCCAAAACAAACAATCTGTCACTTCAGTCTAGTTTATTCTTGCTTTTGTGACAGAGCCCTGACGCACCCATTACTGTCTTGTCTCTTCTGTCCACATGAGCTGTCTTGTGTTTGGAACCCAGCACAGTCTAGTTTGGTTTCGGTTTTGTGTCGGTATTTAAACATTCATGCTCTGTGTGTTTGTCTTCTGTTTTGCACACACGTGTGCTCTGTCTTGTGTGAGCATGCGGTTTCGAGTTAGCTCTCCTGATTATGTGTGTTGTTGTTCTGTGTAGCACGCGTTCTGTTATGTTACGTTTTGTGTGAAGACGTAGTCTGTGAAATTTCTCATTAGCTACATGTTCATGTCTTGTTTTGTTTGAGCACATGTTTTGTGATTGTGTTTGTTGGCCACACCAAACGTAACAAGAACACAAGCACATGGCGAGCAAACACACAAACACATGCGTTCCCTTGTTCCATGTGCTCTCCTGTCTATTGTCTTGTTATCTGATTATTGGTAAATTTGCCCCACCTGTCCTACCTAGTCACCCTCTTTTGGTTTGCTCCCTATTTTCTCCTTGTGTTTGCTTTCCTGTGCCAGATCGTCGTCACATATCGCATGTTTGTCCAGTGTTCCCTGCTGTGTGCGTAAGAAGTCAAGTCAAGTCTTCTCCTGTTTTCCCCCTCTTGGTAGTTTTTGTTTATTTGATTTTTATACTTAATAATGCCCATTTAACTGCATCAATGAGTCCTCTCTCATAACGTCACCCTAATCCCTGACAGAAATCAACACAAAATGAAGATTCTGCCACGACCACCCCAGTCCCCTCACCTGAAACCAATAGAAAATTGAGGAGGCGAGTGTATTAACATGGACTTGGGAAACTAAATGATCAGGAGAGATTCTGTATGGAAGAATGATGTCAGGTGATATCCAAACCTATCAGGCGTTATAGTAGAAGATTCAGAATTGTTTTTTTTTTTTAGCAAAAGTAAGATGCAAAAAGTGTTGAATAAATGGCTACAATTTAATTGTGGTCCATGAGTATTAAAGAAAAACACAGTAATAATGATTATTTAAATTATTTCTCATAATGTGATTATGAAATAATGAAATGATAGATGAACGATTAGGTTTATATTGAAAAAATTTGAATAAAAGGTCAAAAGGATTAATAATGCAGATTTATTTTCACAGGATTCTGTTCTGTTCATATTTACCAAAGATGGCAATAATTCTGACCAGGACTGCATATAATATAAACAGTAGTCAATGTGTTGCTGAAAAATAAAGTAGCCCCTTGCATCATGACTAGTGCTGAAACGACTAAACAATAAAATTCATAATAAACGATGATGAAATTCATTGACAAAGAATGCGATCATGGATTAGTTGTCTCTGCCGACCATGCACAGTCACGTCAAATGCCACAGCACTGAATAACGCATTTCTATGGACAAAATGCATCTAAAAATAGTGGAGGAAGCAGTGAGCTGCTGCAGGAAAGGCACGTAATCCAAGCAGCCCAAAACATAAGAATTCTTTATTTTAAGCTTCAAACTATACAGTTGCATGTTTAACATGGCTTGACCTGTCAGGCACTTTGACAGATGCGTCTACTGTTTAATGAGTTTCATTTTTGTTTTGTTTGTTTTTTAGTGCAAAACCTTTATCAACATTATAAGTGAACTTTCAAGGAACATCTTAAAATAATTTTTAAATATCCATGTTATGACCCTTAAAAGGATGACAACATACAGAACATTTTACCTCTTACCGGTTAAACACTTAGATGGGTGATAATGGCTATTATGGTACTTCAGCAGGCTGGGTGTTATCAAATTCATTTCAGTAGCAGGTCACGCCACAGACTAACTCTCACTCGGCATCTTTTAGCCAACACTGTATCTCATCATCACCATTTTCACTGCCTCTGTCACCCAGGCTGTTCTCATTCTCTCTTATCAGTTATTCCCTCTGGATACTGATAGCTAGAAATGACTCCCAGGCCTTTTTAAAGTGTAATATCTGCCAATAAACATCTCTAAAACGGATAAAGTTGAGCATGGATGAGGCATACCACCACAATGGCAACATTGTACATTAGACAACTGGAGTAGTTGCACATCTAAAACTAGAGGCCACAGGAGTCTCTATTATCAACTCGGTCTAAAAATGTCTCAAAACAGATCTCAAACACCTGTAAAAGACTAAATCACAAAAACAGGAATTACATAGGGATGTCTGTATTATTCTGCATGCATTTTCAGATAGGGGTGGGTTAAACTGGGTTGCCTTCTTTCTCTGACAGCGAGCCAGGACACTGATGATGCTGCCACCAGCTCTATCGCTCATCCTGCCATAATGGTGAAGCAATTACAGATAAGGAGACGCTGCACGCAGGCATCTGCTGTGCAAATATCTATATCACATGCTGGGATGCTTCTGGATCCCCCTATAGAAAGAATCATGCCCTCCCCCTCCACAGTTCTACAGCACACACAGTGGCGAGCGAGATGTGCGCTGTATATAAAAAAGGAAACGATCGTTGAGTTCAATTTGTTCACATGCTGGGTAATGTGTGCATTTTGCAGGAGATATTCCAACTTTTATTATAAATTTCCTGAAGCAAACGTAAAAGGAGGGAATGCAAATGAAAAGGCACAGCTTGTTAGAGAGCTGACTGAACTTTCTGCATTCAGAGACTCACCTGGAAATGCCCTCTTTAACTATTCATTCATTCAAAGCATCCGTTTGCAACATGGCTACAGCTTGTACTCCCCCCAGAAATCGACTTATATTTTCTATATTATGTTGGTGTGTAAATGCCTTCCTCTTCCTCAAGGTCACGGTCACACCTCAGACTCGGTACAATGAACATTTGGAGCAAGTGCACAGCTTAGAAAAAATAACAGTTGCCAACACACAGGTGTTTCCAATATCCACATAAAACTGCACAGAGTAGACAACAAATGTTCCATCGGGTTAGTTGATCCTGTTGTTCGCAGAGTAAAAATAGTAAAAGCTATTCAATTACCTATAATATATGGTTTGAGGCTGAGGATGAGTGTGGGGGACACCCTACTTTTCCGCTGAAGAGTGTAACAAATAAATGAGCTCATCCTGTGAAGAATTTAATTCCTCTTGTCTACATGGGAGAAGTGGGCCAGCCCCTGGAAAGAGTCTGTACCATGTAGAAGGGGCATAAATACAAGAATAAAAATTAGCATGCATATTAAATATAAAATCATGGCATGGATAATACAGAGCACATAAAAAAAAGTATAATATGGATAGAAAACAAAAGTGAGGGAAAAGGCCATAAAGCTAGGAAAGCCCTGGCTGATGCCAGCCTGCCCCATCTGGGAGATAAAAATGAGTGATTTCGCTCCCCATCTCCATCCAACTGCATCCCTTTAGTGCTCAAAAGCCACGCGAGAGGGAGTCAAAACCCGAAGAGGGGATTTAATGCAAAAAAGGCAGCGCTCTACCATGTTCATCTCAGCTGAAGAGCACATTCGTTCTGTGTCTCTGGTTTTTGAATCAGATATCCTCCCAGTTCCAAGGCCCATGCATTTCTAGGGTTCCTCCATACGGAGTTAAAAGATAAATAGTTCAATAATTACAATCATAAACAAGGTGAGGCTCTACACTAGTACTCCTGCCTGAATCATACACACCAGACTTACATGTCCTCTCTACAGTTTCTCAATCTCCATAATTGGGTTTCCACACACATACACTTGCATACTAAATGCTTTATTGACATGACTATGATTGCCCATAATCATATTTCTACCTGCAGTCAGCTCTAAAGATTAGTATTTGTGAGGTTAAAGGTGATACCAACTGTGTTATTTAAACTCCTGTTTTGAATCAATGTAAAAATAGCCAAAGCTCTAGCACTAAATCAAGGTCTCCACTCCACAATCACAAGTAAACCTTTCATTTTTCAATTAGTTGCATGCTTTATTGGACTTCACAATTTTTAATAGTGAGAAGTGATTAGACATCAGAGGTTAAAAGATGCTAGCATGGCAGCTTGTCCCCATTTTGCACTTGCAGAGTTAGGTGTGAAGACACCCTACACCCCCCACACAGAGTGCAGAGCCTCACAGCTCCCTTCAGTACATTGTAATCAAAAGTCCCTCATGGAGAAATAGTAAAATGGTTTTCTCTGGAGTAACTAAGTAAGGTTAACTCTAATAACCTAGTTGTCCCAGAAATTAAACAAAGACTGCTGACACAGATGCTCTGTTTTAAAACCTAGTAAGCTGCCTACATAGTCAGTTACCTTCTAAGTAGCATCCTAACAAATGCAGAGACTGTGTCCAACACAAATATCACACAGAACACTTGACTCACAATTGATTCGAATAGTGTTTGCTGTTAGCATGTTGCTATATGCTATATTTTTTTAAGGGTAAATTTGTATGTTTCAATTGCATATAAAATTTATACTGATGGGGACATTCATTAAAAGTAATTTGCAAAAATGGTCAAAGCCCTTCTTGAGGACATTTGTTTGGCTTTGACTTTTTGCGAGCTACAGAGTGCAGCACTTTTTCCTTCAATGATCACTGAAGTCACAATGCATTCTGGGATTACAATCGTTCTAAATTTGGACCAAAAGAAGATTTCTAAGCTACCTTTTTGAACAACCGTTGCATCAGGACCTTGTCTATAACTCACATTTGTATATGTAGCTGACTTTTGGAAAAGAGATGTGGAGAACAGAAATCTCAAATCTCAAACAAAAAAAGTGAGAGAGAGCATGGAACAGACCAAAATAGCAAAGGTTTTGTCATTAGTACCTGGATCGACGGATCAGTACCAAAATACCATTTGTCCAAGTGACCTTAAAGGAAATGACAGCCACCCTGTGGGGCCCATCTGAGACTAAAGGAAAACTGCCCCTTTTCCAGCTCTGTCTCTCTATCCTACTGCTAGAGAAAATGAGCTTTATCTGTGGGACACTGCAGGCCACATGAATAATGCCCCCCTTTACAACTGTGGCCCCTGTGAAGTCCATCAGGGTGTTTAATGGGAAGCAATCCATTTTTAATTATCACTTTTTGGAATGGAGAGGTTTGGAATGGGAAACACTTAGATAAGCTTTGGGAAGTTCCACAGATGTAACTTGGCCCGGGGCTGCACACGTACAGTTGATGAGAATATTTCCTGTTCCCCAAGGTGACATGAAACTTCCAAAGAGATATCAGATAATTACCAATAGAGAGAGGATATTAATCTGAAATTAATGCACACCCATTTGATTAAGTTAGGAGGGCGATGCAGTACATGGTAAACGATCAGTGTGTTTGAGTTTAATTCCAGTGACGTTAATCCTGTGCTCGCAGGGATATTTGTCAGTGACGTGGACGAAAACAAAGAGATGAGAAGATAGAGAGGCTCTTTTCAATGCAAGGAAAAGTAAACAACTATCTCAAGTGATCCCTATATTATCAGTATAGTTACAAAAAAAGATTGCAGAAGTAAGGAGAATAATGACACTTCAGCAGAAATGAAAGAGAACTTTGAATGCACTGCAACAGGTACATAAATAGCCCTGTGAGAGACTGTTAAAAAGACTGCTCCTTAAATATAATACTAAATGTTCAGCACTCTCTTAATCTCCATTTGTATATAAAATTATACGTACCACTTCCCGGGAGATGAAAGATAAAATTTCTATACTAACTTTGCTAATATTCATAGCTCAATAGCTTAAAATATTCAGACCCTGAGTGTGATACACATCCTGATAGACACCTGCCGAGAAAAGTAACTCCAAGGGCACCTTTATTAGCCGGTATTTATTGGACAAGCTCCTGGTTTCTTCCATCAACTGCATGTCTGGGTGGAGCTGAACACGAACAAGTAACTCTAATTAAAGTTGAGTTAATCATGAATAGCTGGAAAGAGCCACAATCCAGGCATATGTTAAGAATAAATTACTAATTAGGTCTGGCGAGTAACAAAACAAGTCCCAGTCTGCTCGAGAAGTCTCGGCACGTTACTAATATATGAAAGGTATAAACAAACAGCAATCTGGTTGTTTAGCTTCTCCAGCCCACTTACAAGGATCCAATTATGGCAGATCCCTGGAGCCAGCAATACAATCAGCACTGAGAGTGCAGGCGTTATGATTAACTGTGAAGGCCACATTCACAATGGTTTCTACAGCCAACCAGGCTGCCTTTTAGGGTGAATATGCAGCAGTTCAGCATCAGGAAGAATAAGCATAAACATGGTGCATCCCACCATTTATCAATCACAAGGGTGATGTCTTCATTTTAAGTGGAACCTGGCATTTATTTCCTTCTCTGTTCTTTTTCATAGGATGGATTGACTTAATATCATGAAGATTCTGTGCTACATTCTCCTTACTTCAAGCTCCACGGATACATACATACAAAGTTTGGTCCCAGAGATGCTCAGAGTAGGGCTTAGCAGAGCAGCTGAGCTGTGTGTTTTAGCGAAGATTTGTTCTTGGAAACACCATCTTTGTTGCCAACGTTTGCATTCAGAGCCTGTGATTTAAAATGTATCGAGATTTGCTCATATCAGTAAACCACACATGCAAAAGCAGATGAAACAGCCAGTGTCAGAGTTATTCCAAGCTGCCCGTATGCCGGAGTCTCCAGTGGGGCCTTTCATGGCGTTTCAGACGGAATGAGAGCAAGCGGTGGAGAGGTTGAGGCCACGATGGATGAGAGGAGCTTCTTTTGCCATTCATCATTCAATGCTGGAGGTCATGTGCAGTTAGTCTGTGGGCTCTTTGGGATCTGTAAAACACTCTCCCTGATGGCTGGCTGTCAAGTGTGCTGAAGCCAGAGGAGGGAGGAAAACATACCATGCGGTATGATTCCTTCACAGCCCAGCCAATCAATCCTTTTGCCAAGCTCTGGCCCGAAAAATCTTGCTCTCTCGTAAGCAGTGGCGGAGGGCAAGTCTCAAATGTCTTGAAGATGTTTCATTATTAAGCAAAAGCGATTCTAATGGAAGGAGAAATCATTTGAGATATGTCATGTTTTACAGCAAAAGCACTGATTATTGCTTTCAAAATACTTTACACATACCCATCTACAAGTCCTGAATTTCAGATTATCAATGTCTGTTTCTGTTCTTCCAAGCAGCCTGTGACATACTGCCAGAGGCTAAACAACATGATACAGCCTGCTGAGAGATTGGAGACCATCTCACACATACAAACAGTGGTCTTCTCCTTGGCCAAGCCTTGTAGTTTAATTAGACACACCTCATCACCAGCCAACCGCTCAACCTTCATTGCGTGCCAACATTTCACTTGTCATTCCAATTTGATATCAAGCCATTTCTGAGCAACAAAACATCAACAGAACCCTTCATAGGGGGATATGGATTTGACCAGACAGCCTCTTCCCCGACACTCTTTCCATGATTAATATGCAGGCCAGTGGGCAAATTGAAAGGAGTATTTGTTTGTGGTTTCATTAGAGAGGTGTTGGCCGATTTTCAGTCCGTAATCTGCAAGTCTTACTGACCTTTCTGGATTTTTTTGCTCATTTGGCTATAATCAGATCATGTATTATTCAAGTACTTTGTTATGTGCAGTCTCCTCACCACTTTGCTCACTCTCATAAAAAGCAAAAACAAAAATAAAAAAGACTACTTCCCCTTTAACATGTCTGAGCTAAATGAAAATGCAATTATTACTAAAAGTTTGTACATTCAATATTGTATTATTGTAGTCATAAAATTAAATGTAAAAAATTAAATCACTTAAAAAAAGGCTCTACATACAGAGAAATATAATTCAGAGGTATGTTTAGGACCCACACACATGTGGATTGATGTTCCAATCATGCATGCTTCTATCATTTTGTTCCTTTCTATTATCCTTATAAGTAAAAGTGGGAAACGGGAAAGGAAAAAAATTCAGAAAGGTTGTACAAATAAAAAAAAGAGAGATAGAAAGAAAAGATAAATGAAAAAATGAAGATACAAAAACAAAGAGGCAGAATATCAGTATTACCTTTAGTCTTGTTTGTTGTGTCATCTCTGCACTTCCTGTCGGTAAGGTCATTTGTCACTTCCTGTCTGTAAGGTCATGGTTACACTTCCTGTCGGTGAGGTCAATTGCCACTTCCTGTGTGTCGTGTCAATTGTCACTGTGTATGCTCTCGTGCCCTCTCTGCACCTGTCTTGTCTTCACTTACCTCGTTAGTCTATCCAGATGTTTGTCATTCTATTGTGTATAAAACCTTCTTGTGTTTCCCTTGTCTTTATTGGTTGTTGACTACGTCCGTGTTAAACTGGATGTTTCTCTGTGTTTGCCGTGTCTCCTTCCGAGATTCCCAGGGTTTTTGCACTACGAGTGCCGCTTTTGTTTTTGTATTTAAAGTGTTTTGTTTTGTTTAATAAAACTGTTTGCAGTGAAGTCTATTTCTGCGTCCTTTTCCCACATCGCACCACCAACTCCATGACAATTAGAGCCATAGCTACATGGACAGCACTCTGACATATTGCACAGCAGCACTTTGGAAGAGCAGACTTTAACTCTTGGCCCATTCCCATTCCTTTTCCTTTTCCTGTCTTTCTGCTCCTTTCGCTTCCTGTCTCTTTTGACCAAAACTATGAATTTAAAATAAATAAATAAATTTGTTTAAAAATATTAATTTAGAAAATTGTTATATTTGTCAGTTCAGTCTAAAAATGGGTAAAAATGTAATGTTTGCAATACAGTAGAAAGCGGGGGAGTGCATAGGATTTACTGAATAACCTGACATATACAAAGAGGTTTGCACAGCGGCATGCTAACTAGGTTATTAAGGGATTAATTACAGGGTTAACAGTGGGTGTCAAAGCCCAGCCTGTGTGAAACACCATGTCTCTCACTCTCTCTATCTCTCTCTCTCTCACACACACACACACACACACACACACACACACACACACACACACACACACACACACACACACACACACACACACACACACACACACACACGTACGCTCACACCGTGATCTGCTCTCTGCCTGGCTAGCCTCAGGAGCTCAGGAAGGCAGTCCAGGCCAGCAAAGGCAGAAGTGGGGGGGATACTCCTCTTGCCAGTGCCCTGAGGCTGAAAGTGATATGTTCGTGTTTGTGGGTTGTTCTTTAACGAAATGCTTAAAATGGGCAAATGAGAGCGTTGCTTATCCAGCAAAATTGCTGCTAGATGGAGCAGAAAGTGCACAAATGTTCTATGACACTCCCGTAATGAGGTTTCATATTGATCTGACTGCACTGAGCAGAACTGCTGGCTCTTCTCTCTTTTCTATTTTAACCCGTGGTGTTCACTTTAGGCTGCCATTTATTTGGCTAGACTCGCTGGTCCTCGAGGGCCTCTCATGGACAGACAAGTGTCTCAGCTGAGCATATCACTCCAAAACATCATCAGACATTCAGAAACTCCATTATTTAGCTGTTCTGAACAAGTTCAAGGAGATGGCTGGACTATATTTGGAGGGAAAGGAGAACTCATGTCAAAAATACATTCTGGAAGATCAGTCTCAGTACACTACATGTAATGCAAGGATATATTATGGAAATGTGACTTTCTACAAGACCTCTATAAGCCCAGTCACTAACTGACATTTGGAATGAATTCATAATGCAATAATACCTGACTGTTTTACATAAAATATGCCTGATAGCTACACCAGGTGCCTCCGCTAAAATATATTGCAGGGATCCTAAACCTCAGGCAAAGAAACAGAGAGACTTTATTGGATAAACAGTAACTGATGGTTTATCCCAAGCTACATAAATAAAACGCATATTCCCATACACACATAAGTAAATCACTGGTTCACATTTCACTGAACATTCTCAAGACAAAGAGGTCAAAATTATTTCCAAAATGCCTGTTTAACAAAAGAGCTTGCTTGGCTGAACTGTCAAAAATGAAAAACTAAACTACTATAACTGGGAAAAACTGAACGTAGCTAAAAATCCATTGTGATTCTAATCAAAACTTTTTAAATTTATAATATTATTTTTTTGTTTCTATACATTTTACAAAAACAAAGTCTTTACAAATCAACTAAATACTAAAAAATACTACTAAATGTAGCACTAAATACTACCAAAAATAGTAAAACTAAATTTTATATAGTGAAGGCACTAGAAAGCAAAATATTGAAAATATAAAGTAAAAATTAAACTGAAATAAAAAAATTAATATAAACTCAACAAAGCCTGGTGAGCACCAAAATTCACAAGAGTGTGATATTTTTACATAAATATTAATTTTTATAATAACCAGAAAGTGCCCGCTGTCCTGGTTAGACCGAAAGCCTGAGGTCTTTAGTTGGAGTTTGTGTTTCTTCCACAGAGACTGAAGGGCATCCAGGTGTTTCCCTACAAGGTTTAAAAGGTCACAATACCTTACCATATATCATCTCTACATTAATCAAGTGTGAATGTGGCACTCAAATATGGCATCAGTGAGCCGAGTGAAGCAGAGCGGCAATTCAGATGTCCTTCCAGCTTTCCTCACTGCGATTAAGTGCTCACATATCTGTTCATGCTGAAAGCCAAACATGACCCGTAAAGCCCATTTCTACTCAGCTGTGTTCTGCGTTTCATAGTTTGAGGTATCCCAAACCATCCATCAATCCATAGGTCAATGTGACAACACTGTGCCATTTAGTAAGCAGCACAGTCTAAAAAACAGAAAAAAGGAGAGTAAGTCATTTCTCAAATGCTACAGGTGCAGAATGACCCCTCCCACTAGCTGAATACATATTAAAACAGCAATAAAGTAAACAGAAATTTGGCTCAATGGGGCTGTAGAGGGAGGTAGTTCATCTTTCTTTTCTTTCTTTTTTTACAGGTAGAGACTCATAAATTGCATTACAAGCATGGAAAGATTGGAAACATGCATCTAGAATACTTCAAGGACTCGTCTGTGCAGCACGGCAGCATTTAATTTGGCATATTAATACCTAAGGGGGAAAAACTGGTTGTTCCAAGATTTACACTGGGGCTTCATGGGTCTATCAAACACTATATTAATCACTAATATATGTGTTATTGTTTTCTAGTGGGCGAATGTATTTTAAAGACACTCAAAGACAGAAACAGTGACAAAGATGCTTCAATATAAAATGCATGATTCATTGAAAAAGCCATATATATTTGAGCTTATTAAATCAATGCTAGACTGGGGATTCAGAGAGTAAAATAATGAAACATTTAGAAAGTGATGTGTGCTTCACTGGGCCTTACCTGATCTGTGCCACCAGGGGAGCGCCAATCTGCGGCATATTAGGAGAGCTGTATTAATCCTAGCCTGTCTCAAAGCTAGCTTCAAATCAGGAGGAGTCCTTTGTGACTCCTCCATTTCTGTTTTCTCTCCTTCGCAATGCATATCCTTTTTAATTTCATCTGAGAGGCGTCCATGGCTGTCATTGATTTGGTGTGAAACTTCTCTCGCTGCGCTGTGCAGTGCGGCACAGTTCCTCTCCAGGCACTGTGAGCGGTTTTAATTAGAGCACTCTGGGTAAGCACCATGGGGCTCTCCACCTTCCACATAGCAGCCATGGCAACACTCTCTCCTAGCCCAAATGTGCTTTTAATTGAGTGACATCTAATCAGGCCTTGAAATACAACACCGAAGCTAACAAAACGGGCCAGAGAGGGAATGGGGCCTGCAAGCCAGCCAACGCTAGGACTGGTGTTCAGGATGCGAATAGCAGCATGGTAAAAAGTAATATGCCTGCTGATGTCAAAAGGGCCAAAAGAATAATATTGCCAACGTGATGGTTTGAAGTTTTCTGAAATTCATGTGAAGAGTGCATGCTCTCAAACAAACGACAGATATTTTGATGTGTGGAGATTACAGCAGCTCCCATAAGAAAAAGCTTCATGCACAATTCATGAAAGAAATGTCTTTGCTGGAAATTAATACTTTATACACGCTTGCTTCTACTAATATAAACAAAAAGCGGTCTCTTTGTTATCAACGGCAATGCTTTACCAGAAACAATGAATCGACACATGATCAGGCATTCGGTCTCCTGTCAAGTACCGTGTGGAGAATCATTTGGCTTATCTGGCCCTGAGGCATGACCACAGGGTAACATCTCCCCTCACTCTTACGCTCGCCCCTGAATTTGCTTTTCCAGCGCTTATTTGTATTCCAAGCCTCCGCGGACCATCACATAATCTGCGCTCCCATACCCCACTCCCCTCTCAAGCTTCACTTTCTTCTACGCTCGTGTTGCGCCAGCTCCTTCTCTTGCATAAATTCAAGGGATGTTCCCCCCTGAGCGCAAAAACAAAGCGGATGACCTTTGTGCGCGAGTGTCATCTGCACAGCAGAAATAAATGAGATTTTAAAAGCTGCTCTGCATGCGCCAACTTGACGCACAGATAAGTTGCAGATTGGATCTTATATAGGGCATTATTTTTAATACAGCCTCCAGTTTGGCTGCAGTTCATGTCCAATCCGAAGCCGCCAGAGAAGGAGCTAATTGGTGCCATCTTACAAGGAGATGGCCAGGAGATGTGCTCGCATTCAGAGATTCAGCTAAAAAAAGAAGAAAATGAAACTTAGCTTTTAGTTTTATATTAAAATGCCAAATTTAGCCACAAAAAAAGTCAATTTACACACCTTCATGTCATGCCAAACCAGTAATATTAACCACAAATAGCAGGTTAGAGTCTCTGAATATATGGACCAGTTTTTAATCTTTTGGAGCTGAAAAAACAGCTATCCTCCACTTATATTAAATCCTGGAAACAGCAGCTTGGAGATTCTGCTAAACTTTTCTTTTTCCTGAGAAAGAAATAAAGTCATACAGGTTTGGAATTGACATTTTCCATTGATCTATCGCTTCAACAGTCCACAGATATCCAGAGTTTCACAAAGTTCAAAATTCACAAAGTTTTACACATCCCTGCTCCTAGCATATTTGTTAAGTATGCTGTATAATTTGATAATGGTTTCAGCCAAAAATATTAATACTCTCTAGCCTACTCACGCAGCTCGACTTTCTAGATTTCCATCAACATTCAGAGCAGAAAATTTGAAAAAAAAAGTCAATTCTATAGGTTTAACATGCACTCATTTTCGTCAATGAATCCAATCCCACTTTAGATTCTGAAAATCTGTTTATATCAACCTTAAAATGTTCAATCTGATACACATTTTGTCAAAAGCAAAAAAAAAATTTAAAGCAAATTTATGGTTAATATTCTTCCTCACTGATCAGTGAATAAACATATCTAAATAGAAAGTAAAACATATGCATCATGGCACTGTGCATGTGTGCAAGGTATTTTTCAATCTGACTGAGAAGATAATAGTTCTCAAGTGTTTACACGCTTAGTTTTTTTAATTATTGATCACATTATCTGAGGTCTACACCACCCTTTTCAATCTTTTTTCATTCGGATTGACTGAGGTATTTTCAATCCGATTGAGCCATCAAGCCAACTACTGATTAAGCAGATTATTTGGGTGCATGTAAGCATATCTCATAAGGGTCTATCAACACTAATTGTGGTGGTGCAATCTTTTCTGTGTTCCACCAGAAGACAGTAGATCTAGAATCAGTGGGTGACATCATTGCAATCTTGACATATGATGGGAATTGCCTGTCTGCTGAGAGTGACCTCGTGCCCCGTCTCTATACTTCCTCTCCCAGAACATTGGTTGACAAGCAGAGCAGACAGAACTCAGTATTCAACCAAACAAATGAGGGTCAAAAAGAGAAATCCCATCAACACAGGCCTGTTTCCATGCAGAGCATGTATGTGTGACAGTTTGGCGTGCTGTGAAGGTGAAGCTTGATACAGCAGGGGAGAGAGAAGCTCTGATAAGGCTGAGCGAGGATAGGATTGACCCTGGACAGACTTCACGTGTGGGTGTGGGAACGAGGTACAGCCACTACATGCAAGAGGACCCGGCTCATCAAGGCAGGCAGACAGGCAGACAGAGATAGAGGAACCCGTTCAGGGTCAGCTTGATGGGCACATGTTAGTGCACCCTGGAGGGCATCTGTCGACACACTCAGACCACTGACTGCCGTACAGGATGGGGGAGGAGGTGATGTAGCCCTCTTGTTTTTGAAAAAGGGCAGAAGAGATAAAAACAGGAATAAATAAAGCATGCATGACAGTGCTTTTAGTGTTGCCATGCACGTCCCTGTCTGTTATCTATTACAGTGCACAGACGAGAGGTGACGTTTTCTTTGCTTAGACAAGCAAGACTATAGCACAGGGTGGCAACCTTCAAACTGGCCTCTCACTCAGGCTGCCAACTCGCCTCATGTCTACCGGGCCCTCACACACTCTCAGACTGCGCATACACAATGCCAACATACAATCAAAGGGTTTGTCTGAAGGGACTTACTATACATCAAATGTTAATTACAGAATTACTACAAGATAACCAGAACATGCTCGAGTTGTTGATATGAGCCATGTAACGGTGTAATTACTGGCTTCTGATTGTGCTCAAGCAGCTATAAATGAATTATCCAGGCTTCTATTTACGTCAACTTATAGATTTAGGTACTGCCTGTTGTGGAAGGCTGGGGATTTAGAGAGAGACACAAGAAACAAACAGGCCAATATGCTGAATTCACACATCTCACAGCAGCACACATTACTCTTCCTCTCTCTCTCTCAAACATAAACACACACATATTGAGAGCTCAAAGAAACACACAGGAAAGCTAAACAAAAGAGGAAGGATATATCATGCATCATTGTAAGGGCCAAATATACATGAGTGTGTGTGTGTGTGTGTGTGTGTCATCAAATAAAATGAATCTAATAGAAAAAAAGAGATTAAGTAACAGAAAAGAAAAAGAGGTTTAAATGATATACAGTAGGCACTCATGTAATGGTGATTGTGCTTTTAAAACTGTGCATACTCTGGAAACAAAAAATGACATAAAAACTAAATTAATTTCATAATACGGTAATCAAATTAGTGGATATACTGTTTCTATTTTTGACATGCTACACAGCCAAATAATTGTATTTGTTTTTTAAAAATTGCATTTACAGTCAAATTGTAAATAAATGCGCCAATGTGTAAAAGTTTGGTAACAGTAAGATTAAGCAATTAAGAATTATTAAGCAAGAATGCATTAATCAAGTGACAGACACTGTTACATTTGCTAATCAATTCAATATTGTTAAATTAATTTCTTTAAAAAAATAAAAAATTAGCTTTCGTAATTGATAATAATGAGAAATGTTAGCATATTAGAATGTTCTAAAAGAACTTGTAACATTGAAGACTGGAGTCAAGGCTGTTGAAAATTCAGCTTTGCCACCGTAGCAATAAACTATAAGTGAACTATAAAATATATTAAAAAAGAAAATTATTTTCACAGTATTATTTCACAATGTAATATCTCTTTTTGTTAATATTTTATTATATTATTTCGCTTATGATATTTCACAACAATCATTTTAAATATATAAAGAGACTTAAAAAAAAAAAAAATCTTACCAAATCTTACCCACCCAAGTAATTCCAATACACATATTTGGTAATTGTTTATGTGCTCTTTTATGACATTTTCTACAGTTTGATTAATAAAGAAGGAGGTAAACTAAAAACTACGCTGAAATCACTTCTATGAGATGCCTAATGGACAAAAGTGAAGCAAACCGCTGAAGAGTTTGAAACCGATACTGTAGATTCCCTCTCTCTTTCTCCCTGACCCGGCAAGTCTCTCACACGTGTTTCCCACAGTTTCAATCGTGATCCAATTATGATATCGCAATGCACTGCGATGTGTATCGTTTTGTGTGGTAGTTGACAATACCCAGTGTAGCCTTGAGCTTTCAGCTCAGTGGTCAGTGTTACGTTAACATTCTGAGGTGAAGTTTCAACACTTCCAGTGCAGACAGCATCAAGACATTGTGGTGTCTACACTGGAAGCATTGAAGCTTCATCGGTTACTTGCAGTGCATGCACAGTATAACACATCACATGGCATGAAAAATTAGAGAAAAATGGAAAATTGTGAAAAACAAAAACAAAAACAAAAATGATATGGTTACCAAGAGTATGCAGGAGGTCAGGGGTCAAGGTCAACATAAACAGGAAAACTGGAATACATGGCAGCGGCATAGATGTGTCTGTGGGAATAAATATAACAATAAATCAGTGAATGAATCAGAAAATAGTTCAATGAAGTGATTGCACGTGGCCAAGCAGTCCAAAGCCCCACTCTAGAAAACTCAAACAACAGAGTAATCCACAAAGAATGCTTTCTGTGTACCACAAGATCAAGTGCACTACTTTTATCCCTAAAGTACATTGCGCATCCTGTTTTTATACCCAAGAATAGCCTGGGATAAGCTTAGGTAGGACAACCAACTACTGTTCGTTCTTTTTCATACTTGCCTATGCTTTTAATAAATGAAGACTCCCAGTAGAGAGCGCAGACAATGTAGTATAAAAAAGACAGCATATTTCTATTAAAAGACAAGTTATAAATTGCACTTTTATTTTTAAAACCAATCTAGAAGATTAGCTTAATTAAACTGTATACAATGGTTGTGCTATAATGTTTAACAAATACATGCTTGTTCTGGAACAAATGAACCAGAGGTAATCATACAATTTGCAGAACAACATGAAGAAGGTACGACATTGCAACTAAAAGCACTTTAGAGCTCATTACAAAACTAGATTTTTAAATTTTTTAAGAAAATACAAGTTGCATGACATTCAAAATGTGTCAAAACAATGAAGTGAAATACAACACACTTCTAACTAAAATGATTAAGGCCTGTGTCCCATACTGTTTTCACTAAATGCAAATAAGGAAAATTTATATTTAATTCTAATTTTCATTATGCACAACAACAAAAAAAGCCATATTTGCCTGCTTGAGCTTTTAATAAAACATTTTAACTTTTGAACAATGAGCATTAAATGATCATGCAAGCAAATTGCTACATTAATCATTTTTATTTAAATGGACAGTTTTACGAAATTAACAGAACATACCAACCCTAACACCATTTATTCTACTTTATTAAGTTTGTAGAGACGCTTTTAAAACATCTCTCTTTTAAAGTCTCATATTTGAATCAGTTTCACAGATGACTAGGAATGCACAGATACTAAATAATAACTGCTACAATTGCAATTTGAACCAGAAATTATTATTTATTTTTTAGCTAAATAGTGCAGCCCTATGAATAAAGGATAGTTATATTGCAGAAAAACATAAATACTCAACATATCGACCAAATCTAGTTACTGGTCCAAATCAAAAGTCTCTATAATTTTCTGGTCTCTAGTTATATCTCCTCAACAATCTGCACAATTTGAAGTATCGTTCATTTTTGTACTACAAACATTGTGGAGCAAGTAGGATGTGGAATTTTAATAATTACCCTTTTTGATACTTAATAGTTCTCATCAAGAACTACAAAAAAGATGCCTTTGAAAGACCAATTCAATGATAAGAGAAGCATATCATTTATATTGACATGAAAAAACAATTTCCCTCACCATCATCTCATTCTCATTGACATTGAGTATGAATCTCTCATGATTGAAATCTCAAACCCAGATCAATCCACACAAAAGCAAACTGATCAACATACATCAGATTAAAAACCAAACATTAAAACTAAAACACAGCTGATTTTCATCAGCAAATGAGGTGAGCATGAATTTCATTCATGAAAATGAAATGGAATTATGTAAAAGATGACATAAAGGTAAAACATTTTAGAAGTGCTAAAGTTGTTGCCTTTTTGAGTACACTCTATAAAAATAAAATAGAAAAATATTCTTCTCAATCTGAGGATTCAGCTTTCTCCAGCCTGGGTCAACTGAATCACAGACCTTTCCACTCTCTCTCCTCTATCATTGGATGAAAGGGAGACAACAACAAAAACTCAGTTTGAAGGCTTTTTACCTTTACCCTGCTTCATATGGGTTCATTGTCATTGTTTCAACGGTCAAAGATTACAGACAGATGAAATGTGATCCGGCCCAAGGAATCTGGAGCACAGAAGAGGATGTTAGAGTTCAGCAGAGACAAAGCAATTCCAGCCCCATGAAACATGAGCTAATCATCAAAGACAAATTACACTTCAGTGGGATATGTAAATTCCAAATGAGATGCAAGTCATCAAAAGATATGCACAATTATATTTGGTAACTTCAAATGGAAGGAGTCTACTTTCAAACCTAGTTTCCAGACAATGACACAAGCCTTCCTTGATTGTATTAATGGGCTTTCTGCGCATCAGCCATGACACGTACCTTCGCCTGCAATCTATCTCTTCTTCGATGGATTATTCTCCCCATCAGATGAAATGCAGTTAGTTTAAAATGGAGAAGCACGCAGACACAATTACCCATTCTATAGGGACTCACTAAAGAGCTGATCGATACTCATAGTATAGCAGGTTCAATTCCTTTCCTTTCCCCAAAATATTTATTCAGAGGATGTTCCGTGGGGATCAAAACTATTAGATTCAAACAAAGTGTGCCCACGAATTGTGTCTTCAGCGAGTGAGAGCAAGAGCATGAAAGAGAGATAAAGCCACAAAGATATAGAGAAAAAGAGAGAGATGCAATGAAATGCACATTCCCGCGTACATTCCCAGCCTATCAATAACAGAAGTGACACTCGATGTGCCATGAGGAAAAGGATATTGCACAAAATTGCAAGTGCGGTGATAGAAGAACAAATTAGAGAGAATAAGAGTTTAGTGAAGGTCAGAACTCTAGGGGAAAACAGAAATGTTGGCACAGCACCTCGAGAGACGCGACTGATGGCTCACCTTCGACATTGAAACACACGTACCCTTATATCACTATTCTTAAAAGCACTGTTCAGTCTATTATATCAGTCAGACACCTTACAGGGGCCAGTTTTTCACATGATATTTCATACAGTTGGAGTTATTATATACCATTTGAGGTCAAACTAATGGATTTAAGATTCTTGAGATGAAAACTAAACCTAAAAGCTATTTGATGCCTCTTCCCCCAATCCACCACCACACACAGCCTCAATCCCCTAAAAACATGATGGGGCTTATCAAGGGAGAACAGCATGCAGATACTGTCAGACCTGCTTTCAAGTAATCCTTATTAAAGGACTGAGATTTTCACAGCAAAACGCTCCCTCCCCTTCTCCTTCCCAATGGGCTTTACAAGGGTGCCCATGTTCCTTTGAGGGTTCTATCGATCTCTTTGGCCATTTGGCGCTTTTAAATCAAAGGCTTGGTGTATCATTTTACTATACCGCTTTAAAAATCACACATTCTGAATGTTCCTGTGGAGATGACTAGAACAGCTTCCATCCAGCCATGTTTGGAAAGGTCACAGAGAGGTCTGCATCCTGAAGCTCGGCTTTTGACAAGCAAAAAGCCCCATTATCAAACTGAGGTATTTGGAGCATTTTAATTTCTGTATGTCAGAAGACGGCAGGCGAATTCAAATTCCTATCCAGCAATTGAAATGACACTTTTGTGGGTTCTGAAAAAAAGTGAATTAGCGTCAACCTGGAGGCCAGATTATCAATTATTAAACAGAACAGTCATTTATGCGTAAAATATATTTGGTGTCGATGTCCTTGATAATTTCACATACTTGAAATAGAGTCTTTTGTCTGCATAAGCACCAGCTAAAACGGTGTTCTCCTTTCATCTGCATCTGAAACACCTGAACATGTTGCAATTATTTTGTTCCCTTCAATCTTCGATGAAAAATATTACTATTAAGAATTATATAATAAGAATATTAATTATTATTATTATTATATTGCACTTTTACACAAGAAAAAGAAAATGATAATGCAGATCCTAATAACGTGTTGCAAAAAAAATAAAAAATTACAAGTCGGTTCCATGTTTTGATAGTCCAACGCAGCCTCAGGAACAGAGGGGACCCTAGTAAGGGCCCTGCACAGAGCATAGTTCCTAGCTTATATTGAAGCTGTCACATGTGTGTTTGGAGCTGGGAGGCAGACAGGCAATTTTAGCAATGTAGTGAGAATCAATACCCTATCACGGTGCTCGTGTGGAGTGCACCATCCTTCAAAGGCAGCGTAATTTATATTGTTTTTGCCCCCATGCAAACAGCCCAAAGAGGGAATACAAGCATAGCACAAGAAGATGAGCAAAGTCTACGCAGAGGGTCTCATCACAGGACATGGATGCGAGTTAATGCACAGTGTCTTTTACCAATGCAAGTCTTAAATACCCATGATACATCACTTTATTTGGAGCTAAATGCACCACTCAGAAGGGAATGCTTTGCCAGTTGGTTTCACTGATATCACTGTTGTTCTATAAAGCGCCTTGGCTTCAGGTCCACGAGGTCCAATCACTGTTTTCCGCCTCTTTCCAAAAACTGTAATTATTAGAGCTGGTCTCTTGTCAGGGCTTGTCTATCAATAGATATGGATGCATTTCTATTAAAGGTATAAAATGGACAATTGTTCCATTAAAAAGTTTGTGATGCCTCTATTATGTCGGTCCAAGAGAAGGCTGGAATTTCTCTCTGCGATTTGCATATCCATTGTAGGAGAACATCTGAACAGGAATGAAAATAAATGAGATGCTGCAACGATTTAAATTGGCTTTATCTGGACATTAGCAAGAACAAAATTAGAGTGTTTTTCTCATGAAAGCCTGCGTCCACAGATGTCCAAATTTGACAAATACAACACCTCATTCAAAGTATTGATCATACCCCTTAGAAAAGAATAAACAACATGCACACACTCACACACACACACACAAAACATTCGTTATTGGTCCCAAACAAATTAAACTGCCCCCCAAAAAAATGTCAGACGTCAAGCAAGTGAAAACAAAAACCCTGTATTCTGCTTGGTCATTTACAGCCAGAATTGCACAGTTCTTATAATTGCTTTGTGGTGTTAATGAACCATGTGATCCTGCATTAGCTAGAGCCAATATCAGACTACAATAGCCTCCCTGAAACCATCAAGACAATAATTTAGTTGATTCCATCTCATCTACCAGGAACAATATTCAGACCCAACATTACATCAGCAAGATCTGAAAGGGAATAAAAAGTTGCCATGGTAGCATGAGAACCAAAATCTCTGCTTGTTGACCCAGAACGGGAGGTGCCTCAGAATCACATCAGGGCCAGAGATGAGGCTGTTATTAGCCCAATCTTAGCATTAAGGCAGGGATAATAATGGAGGTGGTAATGATACAGCAACTCTGTCTTCATACCATTCAGCCTCCCTCTGTCTGCTTATCAATCAGAACACACTTTTTTTTTTTGTACTAAGATATTTAATATTTGGGGAACTTTGGGGGACAACAGAACCTCCAGGTGACCAGAATACTTTAAAAGCAGTGCCAATTTAATGCTAGTCTCTCATTCCTTCACGACAGTGTTCTAAAACAAACCACGGCCTGATCTCCAGGGTGACCCTGTGGGCAGAGAAAGATCCACCATCTATCTGACTCTTTATGGACACAAAACCAAGCAATCTAGACAGTACGTATCATTTGGCTTATGATGTTATGACACTATTTTCATAACACAGTCTCCTAATACACTCCTTTTCATTCACTCTTTTCTCATGAGCTACCTAAATTTACAATGTAGTGAATAGTTGAGTGACTGAAGGAGTCAGCAGTTTTTAACACAGTATATTCATGAATGTGCAAAACGCCGGCAAGGTTTCATGATAGACATGAGCACAGGCAAAATCTCTGAGTTTCTTCTCTTTCCACATTGACAGCAACTCTACCTTGCTGTGTAAGAAAGTGTCTTGGTATCATTCTGACGCTTACATTACTACTACAAATACATCAAATATTGACTGCATTGCCTGAACAATTGGATCAGATTTCATTATTTTGCAAAATAACAGTGTGGAATAGTTTAGTCCTAAAGACCGTATTTAAAAACCAAATCTGATTTGTGTGCAATATGTACAATGCTAATGATATTTTGGTCCCTAGATACAGCTTGAATGGTAAAGATTAGTTATGTCTGCCTTGTTCCATAAGATGTCTGTACAGTCATGCATTGCTACTATCTTTTAGGTGAAACACTCACAACAAAAAACCAGTCAGGCATGCGTTCAGCACTTGAGCTGGCGAGAAAACATGCACATTTACAATCCCTTCACATCCTGCAAACACACCAATTTGCATCTGTCTTGAAACCACAACCTCAGAGTAAGAAACTGTCAACTTCCCTCTTACCACGGTAATGACTCTGACACCAAAGTCAACTTGAAAGCCTCAAAATAATAATCATTATTCATCATGTCAAGGAAATAAATTAAATTTGTTGACTATAAAACATGTTAAGATTTATAAAGGAAGCAAAAGAGAGTGAATAAACAAGAATTTTCTAAATCTAAATTATATGCATACCATCAATTAAACAGGCACACCTAAACCTTCCATTTGTCTTTAGGGCACAGTCGACTGGCAAATCCTGCTCTCACTGAATCATATGTAACATTCATTCAGAGAGAGGTACAAACAACCATGGACTAACTTTGATGAAATAGCACTTCCACTATTTTCTACTTCAGATAATATGTCTAAAACCTGCATTTAATACAGAAACTCGCAAGTACTTGCCTTGTCATGTGTAAAAAGAAAAAAAGAGACTGTATCAGTGTACAGATGCCAAAATATAAGATGCTACAAGATGTATAAACACAAACCAATATTTCCTCTGCTGATACAAATATACATTCCACCATCCGGTGCGCTGTCTAATGTCAACAGACAGAACATTCACAGAACACACAGAGCAATCAGTCCTACAAAATGCACAAGCAGTCATAGATAAGAGCCAAACAAAACTGTTTTTATAGGAATAGATCACCCAAAACTGAAAACAGTCATCAAATCTGTACTTTAGCAATTCAGTAGAACACAAAAGTAAAACTCGTAATATCACAACAGTGGTCAATACATGTCCACTATATTCAAAATCTTCTGAAGTCATATAACAACTTGGGAGATGTTTGTGAATTCAACTCAAGAAACAGTACGATTGAATTTGCCAATGAATCATTCAAACCAGTTTTGTGAACTGATTCATTGAAACATGACTCAAAATAACTACAGTGAAAATCCGCGAAGTAGGATCAGCCAATCAGCTCCCAGATGTTAGGAATATGAGCTCTGCGCTCCCCTCCATGGCCACCAGAGGGAGCTCACACGTATACTGACATTACACTACACACTAAATTTCCCAGCAACCCTCACACTGGACTGATTGCACACACCAGCTGGACTCAATTATGACTGTTTGTTACACCAGCTGTTTCCCATCATATGAACTATAAAAGACTCCTTCGCACGCACGCACGCACGCACTCGAACACTCACTGTGAAGTCTTATTTAGCCCCGGTTGACATTTCTAAGCGTTTATTATTCCTGTCTGTTTCTGCCTGTTACCAGTTCTGCCTGTTTGCCCGTTTCTGATCCTTCTCTGCCTGCCCCGACCTGTACCTGGAATATCGCTTAAGATTGTCTTCTGCCTGTCTCGACCTGTGCCTGGATTTACCGTTTATGTCTACTCTCTGTTTGCCCTGACCCTCTGCCTGTACGACCACTCTTAATAAAGACAAAGCAATTGGATCCCTGCCTGTGAGTCACTTCTGATACATCCACTCATGCTCTCATTCGTCGATCTCGCACCGAGAACCAATCACGTGCCTTGTCTGAGTGCCCGTGGGTGTGTTCAAAGCTTCATTGGCAAGTTTCTCTCTTCGTCTGGCATCCTAGGAAACCGTTTCTCTTGCGCATCATGATAAAACAACGCTGCTGCTGATATGGCAGTCTTCTTTTTTTCCGATTAATATTTTTGAAAAATCCGCGATGCACTGAGACCACGAAATTTGAACCATGAAGTGGCGAGGGATTACTGTATTTGTTTAGGAATTGCACATTATTTCTCTCATAAACGGGTCAAGGAGAACTAATGTGTTTGTCAAGATGTCATTTTGTGAAAACATCAATTTTGGTAAGCTATGGCATGTAGGATAAAAGTTGTATAGACCACTTTTTATCATATGTTAGCTGTGCCTTTTTAAAGCTGGAAAGGTTCAATACACATTCATTGTAATTTAGTTAAACTGTTTTGTGTGAAGATCGCACTTCTTCTTGGGGCTTCTCTTGTTTATGTTCAATGTTTGCATGTGCACATGAATATGTGAGCGATTGCTTGTGTGTGTGTTTGTGTACCGTCCAGATGGAGCAGGGCATCGCTGCACAGTGTGAGTGCTCGTGGTATGAGCTGTCATTTATGGCATGCACCTGCCCTGCACACATCAGCTGTTCCCACTTTCTCTGATTCTGGAGCCACACTGTGAGCACTGGAGAACAGCCTAGCAGAGCCAGTGTATCCATCAATGTAAAATTACACACAGCCTTGCACTGAATCCTCAAACACTGCTGTAGTCCAAATATAGCCTCAATACATCACTTTAGTAGAATTAAATATGCCACGATTAACCAAATGTATATATCAAATGTAATTGTTTTCAGTTTTTCAGTCTGTGATGTTATTCTGAATTTGGGGTAGGTAGTAGAATCAAAACAGCCTAATTTGCAGAAGATATCTTATTATGGATTAATACAATTATTTGCTGAACATTGCTTTTACGTTGCTTCAGAATCATTAAACTGTGACACTTGGCATATTCTATTAACCTAAAATGTGTAGAACTTGACAACATTGCTGTGTTTAATCCTGTAATGTAGTGAAGGGCAACCTAACAATGTTTTGGGGCATCAAAATCACTTCTGAACAGTGAACATCTATAATGCACAAAACTGCTGTCTAGGTTGGCATATTTTTTATACAGGCACAGTGCCACACAAAATACTGCCTTGTTGATCAATACACAAGAGCTCCAACAGGTTACACGCTTCAACACCCTTAAAAATTATGTACATTATCTCAATCATGTCAGATGTATAAGTCACTCATCCTCCTCAGAGAATTAGTAATGTTAAATATTAATTCCCACTTTATTGTTTTCTATGTCACCTTGCTCCTGAACTAAGATAAATGTGTATGTGTGTGTTTACATTTAAAAGCAAAAAATGTGGTCTGAGTTCACTGGGCTTCAATGTAACTTTTCAATCTAGCCACAACGTCTGCGTACACTGTGTTGGTTCTATTGCACTTAAGTGTTCCATCACTAAATGCTATCCAGGCGGCACTGGAGGAAATGGGCACATTACAGGTAAAAATGAAAGAAAAATCATTGTGCTGTGATTGATGGGCCCATTCCCCTCAGAGATAAGCCACTGTTTCACTCTCAAGAACTGCAACTGACAATTCTTCTCGCCACCATATGGGGCTGTTATATGTAATTCTCTCAAAATTACACTTTTATATTCCAAAATATATAAATATATAAACCAGCATCAACAAGAAGAGGACAAGGGCATGTAACGTCTGGGGAAGGAGAGAGAGACACAAATTTACTTTTAATTCATTGTTTGTTTTTACCTTGATAATACCAAGTGATGTGACAAGAATAAAAGAAAAATCTGGCCCAACTGACCTTGAGAAGTCTGAAGTTCTATTTGTTGGAGGAGATGAACTGCCATAATAAAACAGTTACTAATTCATCTCTAATCTCTTATCCAAACAGTGAGAATGCAAAGAGAGAGAGAGAGAGAGAGAGAGAGAGCAATGCTCGACTCCAAAAAAAGGACCTCCATCAACCTCCACTGGACCACTGTTCTTTTATGTGGAGGGGGTACCATCAGTTTGGGCATCATTAGAATAAACTAGCTGCTTTGTTTATCAAATACAGGAGACAAGAACTAATTACAATGATTACAATGTGTTCCTTGAATGCAACGTAAGTCACTTTGGATAAAAGTGTCTGCCAAAGGCATAAATGTAAAAGATTCATTTTCCTCACATCCACCTCCTTTGCTAATAAAAGCAACAGTCATAACATCTAAAAGACATAAAACATACATGTTTATAATTACATTTATGAAATCACTAAATTAATCACAGTGGGTCTTTTTTCAATTCATATTCACATGCCAGCAAGCGATCAAGACTATGACAAATGTGCTTAATAAACAGTGTTCCCACAACTATTGACCAATCAGTATTGTCATTCTTTATTACTGGAAGTGGATTTTCAATAATAGCTGTAACATATTTCCATTTTTATGTCAAGTACTAATTCTTATAATTTACAGATATGAATTGTTACACTTTAACATACAAAAAAAATTCAGAGTGAATATTTCCAAACCTGTAAATCACAACTTTAAAAATTCCTTGACATTTCCACTTTTTCCTTGACCATAGAAACCCTTACAGAAACACCAATGTAGTCTTCAAAGCAATATTTAAAGCCTGGCCGAAAAGGGATTTTAAAAAAGAGACTTCTTTAAATCAAAATAACAGTCAGGCAGGTACTTTCAAAACTAATTCACACCAGCGAATCAGTGCGTCTTAAAATTTAAACCCAGATAAGAACATACACAGCAGTTTGTCTATATTTGGGCTCCAGACTGGCAAAGTAGGTTTAATCAAGTGTTACTTCAGAGGACTGTCACTGACAGTGAGTGACACATTTATCCCGTCTGTTACATAAGCCAAGCATCCTGTGCAAAGCTCAATTCCAACAAAGAATAAAAAAATTAAAAAAATCTTTCTAGGTTTCTAGTTTTTTTCCCCCTCCTCTGTTCAAAGTTCCAGGAAACTAATTTCCTTGACAGACAAGTGCTCCATAATAGATGGAACACTTCCCACACATTAAAAGAATGGAGTTCCAAAACAACAAAGACAGGAGCCGTTTTAAACATCCAATCTCACATTTCACATTGTCACACTGCAAAACACTCTCATCAAAGGCCATTGATTTTCCATTCCAGAGCAAATGATGATTAAGGCAAATCAGGCCTTTGTTTCATAGCTCAGACTCTTCATTTCTGAATTTAGTGGCACTCTGGGTATTTCCTACAATAAGGCTGCTGAGAGAATAAAAAAGAGGTCTTAGAAAAAAACATCTGATGCCTTTGTCACTACTCACAACGATTCCAATTGCAGGACTCTCTGAAGTGAAAGCACATTCACGTTCTTACGAGAGCTGCTGTGTGTCCCACCCACATCCCAAAGCCTCGTCCGCTTCTGTGTGCACATAAAGCCCGCCTTCTCTGATTTGATTGGTTTTCTCAAATATTTTGACATTGGTCAGTAACGAGCGGTAACGACCAATGAGGATGAGGCTTAGATTGAACGAACACACACACACACACAAACACATCCTGCTTCTGGGAACACGCTGCGGGAACACGGTTATTAAAAGACGGGACGAAGTCGAATTTGTTGAGAAAGCACATTAGACAGGCAGAACGCAAGAAAGTATGCAATCTAGTACAGTGTGATGACCTCACGAATATGTTATGACCGTTTACGCTGTGAGCGAAATTGTATTTGCAATGTTGGAGAATATAATTAAAGGTTTGTATCAAAAATCGAAAGTGTTTTTATTGTATACTGTTAAACATCTGCTGTTAGTTGGTGCACATATGACTTTTGTTTTTAGCAAACATATACAGTGTATGTAAATTTTTATAGCATGCCAATCACTTTATCAAACAAATCGCCATATTGGCTGTTGGTTATCTCGCTAAACGGTTATCTCAACGCTTTTTTGCAACCCCCGAGGCCGTCGACATAACCGAACTCCACTGTATATATATATATATATATATATATATATATATACACACACACACACACACACACACACATAGACACACAACAAACTGTGCATACATATGCACACAACATATCATACTCCCCAAAGAACATTAATTTTCTACTGAAAATAACCATTTGTTATAAGGAACAGTTTGAAAAGAAATCATCAGAAGAATTTCTTTTTTTCTTATGCTTTTTTTCTTTTGCCTTAGAATCTCAGGATTGGTTTGTTACTGTCAAGGGAGAAACATTTAAACTACACTTGAACCTTTTGCAGCTATGCCCTCTAGGCTGTATGACCTTAAGAGCTAATGCTATACAAGACCACAGGACATCAGGTTGCACATACAACATCTCTACAGACTTCAATTATTGCAGGTCTCCCCTTTAGCCCACCTTCCTTGGTGGCTAATTACACTTCCTTTAATAAAGCTGACTACAGACCCTGGATTAGCCTCTCAGCTCCTGAGCAGGGAACCGCCTGTGGTCTCCATGTCCTTCAGAGGAGCCCGGGAGCAAAAAAGCTTCACATGGATGAGCTCTACACCAGGAGACCGAAAAAGCTCTATGGTCCTCATCATTGTGCAAGTTCTCTAAACTATTTTCAGAAATCTAGCCATCAGGCTTTACCGTATATAACCAATATAAAATTTAAACAAATTTGCTTCAAAATTTAAATACGCAAGACCAATTGTGTTGATGAATGGGGGTCACCGTGTTACAGCTGCTTGTACTAATTGCACAGTTTTATGAGTTATTACTCTCTAATTCCTCTTCCAAAGTCACGTTAATGCCGCCTTGAGTATATCTCATATATGGCTGAGTAATGAGAGCAAGACTTTCATGCTCATTGTAATCATTCGTCTGCTGCAATCACTTCCCCCATTGCTCGCAACATGGGCATTTTATTCCTAGATTCATCTTTTTTATGGGGTACAGAGAGATTTACGCTTCAGTAAATAACGCTTAACTAAACATATTATTTTAGAACAGGTCATTTGAAACCTTAAGAAAATTCTAGAAGTAGTATGAACCGAACCAATATCAGATGATAATTATTGTTAACAATGAAATCCACACTAGTCCAGTAAGAAAATTTGACAATGTAACTCTACATCACTCGACTTCACTGATCTTAATAGAGATTTAATAGATAATAGATCCAATTGAGCTCGATCTGAATTAAATTTTGATCAGATTGAAAGGGCTGGTTAATTTATTTTCTAATCCAATTGAGAGAAGATGTAAACACTTGATCAGATTGGTCGAATCTGGAAGGACTGCTATGACGTAGAAATGGCATAATGACGTATGATGTGCAGAACGAGCTGCAGTCGTTAAATAAAATGTCATAAATGACTGTTATTCTAAACCTCTTCTACCACTCATTGTCTGTGAAGTGGAGCTGAACAATGTCCTATCAGTCATCACTTCATACTCTCATCCACAGACACTTTATTTTGAACACGGGAAGGGGTGTTTTTACCGTTTGAAAAATATAAGCAGCGAGGCATAACGGTTTATGAGCTCATCTTCTCCTAATCAAATTAGATAAATATTAAGTCTGCTCTTTAAAACAAAGAAAAGAACCAATGTGAGAGAATAATATGCGCAAACAATGAGGAACTGTCAGAAAAATCTATTCTGATTATAAGATTGTGACACATAAACATGCACATCAACCCAATCAATTTATATATAGTTCATGTAAACAAACATTTGGAATCTTCAACTGGGATGAATTTATTCTGAATGAAACACAATGAGTGCATGTAAACATAGCCATTGTATTAAAATCAGAGCCAGAGGAATGTGTAGTTGTTGAAAGTGTTGAATCTAGGGAACAATCTATTAACTTTTGTGAATTAAACAAGATAAAAGACGCTCTTATTGGTAGCTGAAAAGATTTTCATATTAACCAAAACATTTAATAAATACACAAGTGGAGAAATACTTAAAGTTTAAATGTACTCTTTGAACAAAACAAATATTGCCATAGATGAGAGTTGATATACTGTAAGCATTATTTCATAGACATGATGTGTTCTTTCTGTCGTAGTGATTTAGTCAAAAACTATCAAATGTTGCCATCAAAACTCTATAGCATCTGTTATGCTAATCTAGCATACAGAAAGGGGAAAAGGAGATTCATAGATGTGCGACACAGCAAGAGTCCATTTTTCAGAGGACAGAGAAACAGCTTGTTTGGAGTACAATACGCTGGATGGACAGATGGGAGGACAGCAAAACAGTTTTGTCTTGCTACTCTTATGTATAACACTATAGGTTAGTTCTAAAAAAAGCAGCATAATTAAAAAGATTAATGAAACAGGACACATTTAAAGTTATGAAATGTAGATATAAAAAGTAAGCAGCAGATAATAACTAACTGATTTCAGTCCAGTGTGGGACAACAACATGATCCTAAGCCGTGAAATATATCCAGCCCAGCTTCATTCCTGTTTCACTCCAAATACACGTCTCAATTCTTCTCTCAGACAGGATTGTCTTTTCTATTAAGAGACTCCTGTAGATATTTTTTCCTTAATCCTATCAACTAATGTGAAGCAGCTGATCCATGACTGTCTTGAAGGTTATCTCGCGTGTGATTCACACCCAAGGGTATCTATTATTTACATGGTAGTCCACCCTGTGAAGGAGGTTCACACGAACAACCAAAATTTCCAGTCTATCGGTGAGCATCCACGTCAGATAACATGCCTGACTGACTCAGGGAGGACACAGAGCTCAAATTCACATCCTCTTCCTATATAACAGATTACATTCTTAACAGCTGAGAAGGGATACTTGTGGTTTAAATCAGAGGTTTGCTTCCTTAGTGCCTAGGGAAGCTGTTTTTCCAAGACCGTTGTTTGTCAACAAACAAGCAAATGCTTTTGAAAGCTATGTTTCATGCAACAACATTTGTAACAAGAAACCCTAAGGACATTTTCTCTCTGAAGTGCAGCACTTGTATGTAAGTGGAGAGAAATTTCAAACAATATAATGCAGGACTTATTTCCAGACATAATATCCTGTGGTTTGACAGCCCACCATTCAAAACCGTGCATTTCTTTCATAAAACCTAAAAAACATTCACTTGTTGCATTAGCGTCTTTTACCTTCCTCTAATTACAGAGACGTTAAGCTTAGTCGCAGGATTAATAACAAAGTACGCTTCACTGGAGTCAGAGGCCATGTATTAAAAAGCACTAATATTTACGGAGAGAGTCAGCGACCACGCACTAAATATGTTGATAAGCACCTCTGACAATAACACCTCTCTCCATCCAACCAATCAAACATCAGTTCACACATCATTTGTGCCTATGTGTTATAAAGACTAATCTGCAGGGTCTGCCAGACCCTTTGGCCTTGACGGGAATGTGTGAAAAAAGTGTGGCAATTACGCAAGCTTTTAGCAGCACCAGATCTATTTAATAGGAGTGTGATGGTGCCATTAGGTATTCTAATCTACACAGTATTGGCAGCTAGGCTCAGTCATTCAAAAAAGTCGACATGTCAAACAGGCAGCAAGAAAACTTTGGTTGGTTCACTGTGTAGTCCTGGCACAGGTCAACAAAATGAAAACCTTTATAGAATAATTATTCATGACTTAAATAACAGTACAGTACTAGTCACTAAGAAAATAAATAAAAATCTTTTAAAAAGTCCTGACAACATTCCCTCTCTCAACCCTATTTTCCTGTCTGCTCTCTTAAACAACAAAACGCAACGTAAATTCCAGGTACATAATTAAATTATGTGTACAATATAGTCCTATAAAAAAAAGGCAAAAAGCAAATGACATTATATTTGTATTAATCAAATTGTTGAATATTTATGCACTTAATTTTTTTTGGAAATATAGTATGTACATTTTGACCGTTACTGGATAATTATTTATATTGGAAAGCTGATAACTGATATGGCCGATAAATCTAAATCCAGATTTCGATATAGATTGTACCAAGCAGGACAGGATTGAAGGCCGTGAGGAGGAGCAGAAGCATAAAAAGAGGAGTGACGCCAGTGAAGGATGAGAGAGGACCAGACCTGGAATTTACGCTATATATATATATATATATATATATATATATATATATATATATATATATATATATATATATATATATATATAAATATATATATATAGGATGTGTGTAGTTATGTGTAGAGTTAATTAACGATGCAGTAAAGCAGTACACACACACACACACAAATTAAACATATTAAAACTTACACTGGCGAAAAACACTGTGAACGCACGAGCGAACCTGACTGCGCTGGTCATGTTTTAACTCCGTGGACGTGCTCTTTCCGCAACAACGCACTGAAACACGATTGCACAAAGAATTCACAACATTCTTTTACAGTCGTGTTCTCATTATAATTTGATGCAGCCTATATGACTGATTTGTGCTGCACATGTTTCACTGAACTATATCTTCCTTTCCAAAGTGATTCCAATCAAGCAATTCAAACCATCATGATGAACATTGCACATCTGAAGTGTCTCAGCTGAAGGAAATAATACATTATTTATCAGCTTTAATATATCAGCCAAATTTTCTCATCGGCCTGATAACATTAAAAATGTTGCATTTATAAGTATATCGTGTATCCCCAATTTAAAAAAAAACCACAAGGATCCAAAACGGACCATAAATTATATGTAAAACTAGTGAGAAAAGATCAAATGGCTTTAGATTAGTCAATTATGCTCTCTAAATGTGCTAAATGAGGAGACGGACAAACAATACACAAAGTAATTAATTAAATAAATAACCAAAGACTTTTATGAACATCTAAACAGTACTTATAATACATTATGCATTACAATGCTCTTTTGTGCATGCTCACATTTCTCCTGCAGATTTCCAGGTGTTCCTTTGGAGTTTGGAGATAGCTAGCTTTGATCAGAATATCAGAACAATTCTGTCTTTCATCTCAGGGAGCAGAGTTTAGTTCAGGGGGAATTTTGGCTCAAGGTTTACCCCAGACCTTGGCATGTCCTCGCCTTGTATTTCTTATTCAAGCCCACTCAATCCTCTCATGTCGGGTATTTGGTATCTACTACATCAATCTCCCGTTAATTCCACCACTGCATATATCTTGCTTAAAGAAGTATTGGCTGCCAATGTCCAGCTCAAGAACTGATAATGAAAGAGATGTACAAAAATAAGGGACATAAAACTTGTAAAGAGCATCTTTGAATTTTCTCCCAAGCGAGTGCTGACTTAAAGTAGGTACTGGGATTGAGGGTAAGCAATGAGGATTTCTCTCCAAAGTATATCAAGCACATCTCACCTTCCATAAACTCTCATGTCTCATGTGAAGGCCACAGGCTCTTGTTTATTATCATACATACTCTAAAAATAAATAAATCAACGCCTGTCAAAAATAAAAAGAATACAGAATCACTATGGTATTTTACTTTTAATTACTCCAATTTAAAAAGTAGAAGAGAGCCTTCAGGTGCTAGTTTTTATTCTAGGAGACCCAGATAAAAAAAAATCTATAGTTTGCTGCAGTAAATGAAAGCAATTTCGTCTGCCGACTATGCATACGCTGATCTCCTGTGTTGATTCAAGAGGTTATAACTCCAGGGCCCACGTCCACAGACAACAGCGCAGGAAGAGCAGAATTACAGAGGTAAACACAAAGGCAGCAATGTTTGTTTCCTCTCCAGATGAGATCTACGATTAGAGAAGGGCTTCTGTTATTCATGCCACATCCGCAACTTCAATCCATCAGAATCAGCCAAAACTCATGGCCAGCTTTGATGAGAGGAACTCTGGGAATGAAGAGGAACAAAGAGAAAGTACGGCCTGAGCTGAAAAACTAAATTATTTAACCTCAGAGACAAACTGATAAATTGCTGCACCGCAGGTCAATATATTACAAGGACCTGTTGACCACACCGGTGGTAGGATTTATAATGTGTTGGGCAAGATAAAGGCCATTGATTGCCTCTCGCAAGGTCACACACAGGCGGTTTTCATCTCCCAGTGTCTCTATCTGTGACAATTTTCTGGAAATGTTTGAGAAATTTCTGCAATTTGGTTAATCAAATTCACAAACTGCTGGAGCAGCAAACAGAGGGAGGAATATTTCCAGCCACTTGACAGGAAAATAAACTTGCAGCACAAACTGGTTCTGGAGCAGAAAATGGTCTGATTTTACATTATTCATGCGAGTCAGAGAAAACGTAACAAGCAATCAGTGGGACAAATGAAACACTGACCCTTATGCGAGAAGTGCAGATACAGAGAGAATCAAGGATCTACAAACAGTACAAATTACAACCTTCTGTGATCTGAGTTGCATGCTGTTTATCAAATATAGCATTCATTACTCTCCATTTAAATCTCTCGTTTTTGGAAAGCTGATCATTACTACAATTTCAGAGAACACAAACTAGATTAGCGACAGGCACACAAATCCGCATGCACGCTAGAGATCAAAGATGTATGATCAAGAATCTTTGTCTGTGAATGCTTGACTGAAATAGCTCAATAGTTCAACAAATTGACTTGCACTCAAATTGTTCAAAACTCACATTACATATTTCTAGATTTTGAAGAATGTACTGGCCACTCTTTTTCATATAATTAAAGTAGAGATCAAGGACGTCAAGTTCAAAAATACCCCATAAAAGCACAATAAAAGAGTCATCTTCATCTTTGCTATGTTTAATGAAGAGGCTGAAATCTAAGGCCACGTCCACACGACGCGTTCCGTATCCGATCTTTTTTTTCCTTGTTCAAAAAAAAATATCAGCGTCCACACGATACCACTGAAACCGACTGAATCCGGTGTAGTTTATATGCCAGACCAGTATGGGGCGCTGTAATTCTGCCACAGATAATACACTATACACAGAGAAGAAGACTTTGAGCATGCGCATTGTTGTTGCTGTTCAGTGTTGCCAGATTGCTATTTACGTCCGACCGGGAAAAATGCATTGGGCTGGTTGATAAAATTTGGGATGGCTTTTGATGCATAAAATCGCTCAACATTTTTCATTATTTATAAGAGTACGCACTTTGGGCTGGTATTTTTTTTAAATGGGAGGGTTTTAAGCTGTAGCTGCGCTGGAATCTTCAGTCCAATCTGGCAACACTGTTGCTGTTACTGTGACGCAGCCGACACGTGATGTGATGACATCATCGGTAAACAAAAAATATACGGATTGGCCGTCCACACGAGTCCGCGAGGGTGTCGGATTCAGATCTATCCACTTTAGGACCCGGTATAAAAAGTGAGCGGATTCAGTCTCCCAAATCGCCGGATGCATGTGGACGGAACGCCAATCCGATAAGAAATGTATGCGGATGCAGTGATCCGCGTCTCCGTGTGGACGGGGCCTAAAGCATTGTCAATGCAATATGACAATATCACGTCTAACTGTGATTCACGTTATCATAATTCATTATAACAGAACTAAATTTGTATGCCTGATACTAGTGTAGTGTACAGTTAGTATGAAAAATTTCATTAAAATTATGGTGCTGTTATGTTGTTGTTTGGGAGCTTGACGTCATGAATGTTACTATATTCACTGCTACTATATGAAAGACATTGTACAAAATTGTGTTCCAAAGTAGAAAGTCACAGAGGCTTAAAATGACATGAGGGTGAATAAATGATGACATCTTTTTTATTTTATTTTTAATTTTTATTTATAACTGCCCCTTTAAGTTCTTGTAGCACACGTTTTATGGACTATTTTTCAGTATTTAGCCAACAAATGAGCAACAACAAGGTACACAACAGGACAACCCATTCAAAAGATCTATCCCTTACAGTCTCACTTTCATTGTGCTAAATTAAATATGGTGTCTACCTTGACAAAGGTTTGCGGTCTCTCTTGTTTCAAACTCAGAATCTGAGCGGACCAAAAAAGCCACGGAAATAAAAGAGAGTGAAAGAATGGATTAATGGTTTATCAACCACATCTAATGAAGATTTGTGTGTGGATGCCGGCGCGCTTTAGCTGATTCATCTCTCAAGACAACACCAAAAGAGAGGGAGAGAGATTTACAGCCCTCATCACATTTGTAATTAAAGAGTGGGTTTTTTTTCTGGTGAGAATCTTGGTGAAAAAGCTCTTCTAAGCAGGCAAATTTAAACTATAAAAATTAGGAATCTTTATCGTAACTGTACAAATTCAAATGTGACAAAAGTGTGAACTGGAAAAGCCATTCACTTCAGCACATAACTAGGCTAATATAACAGTGTCACAGCTTCTGAAGTTGGTTACATAATTTAGATTCAGCGATTAGGTCAAATGTTGTAAAGTGAGGCTCAACAGCATCACACTGTCCGTTGCCAATCTTATATGGGCTCTACTAAAATGATTAATCACATAATGTCTCTACATAGCCGTGGACAAAAATAACTTTAATACACAGTTCTTCGTTGTGAACAACAGTGTGGGCCCTCAAAAATGAATGGCCACTAATTATGTTTCTTCACCGATTTGAAACATCTAATTACTGTAAGAGAAGCCGTAAATGAAACAATAGCATTTCAGAGGCTGATAGCGGCACAGAGGAATGCTGGACAGGCTTGATAAGTAAAAAATCAATTTACAATTATTAACAGCATGGCTCAGTCATTTATTTTTGGAAAAACACTGTGAGCTTATTATGTAAGCTACATGCTCATGCATACAAAAACACAAAATACTTAATCCCACTGCATAACATATGGCACATGTAAATGAGTATAAAACATTGGTTTAATACATACAATATATATATGTGAAAATTTGCAATAAAACAGAGAGGACCTGATTTTTGGATGTTAGCATGCTTTTTGAATCTATGCATATCTTCAGCACAGTGGTCTCAGAAAGGGAGACACATCGAGTGGACTACTAACTAGCTCCTTTCATTTTTTAAAAATTGCCAAGGCTCTCTGAGAGCTCGCTAATTATGTAAACATGACTTAGAGAAATGTTCCGCAGCGGAGGGAGCAGAGAGCTATCGCAGCCCTGCATTACCTCATCAACAGATATTTCAAAAGAGGAAAGCTCGGCGGAATTTCAATGGAACCTCAAGGTTTTGCTAAAGGACAGGCTGCAAGGAGAAAAGGGGTTAGGAGAGGGCACGTTTTAATGAACTACTCGAACACACCCCATCGCCACCTCAACCTTTCTGGCTTTGGCGGCAGAGCATGTGCTCGTGAATCTTGCTAGTGTCCCTGAGACCCAGCCACGCCAGCTTTCCAAACGTATTCTGCAGTCTGGTGTGTAGTCTTTATTCTCTCAGACAGACAAGAGACAGGACAGAAATGCAATTTTTTAGCCTTTCTCTCTGAGATACACATCTATCACATGGTCCAAGGTGGAAGTGAAATACAAACAGGAATCCAAGGGCTCAATCTCACAGCTAAGCGTTTACAAATCAGAGCTATTTCCTGGTTGAGTGGGTCACTTCTGAATTCATTTAAATGTGAAGAAGGTCCTGTGTTCAGGACTGCTAAACACAATAACGTAAACATGCTGCAACTGTGTACCTCTGGCTATGTGGGCTGTGGGTTTGCACCCAAAATTCAGTTCATTCAAACGGAAGGAACATTCATAGTGTAATTAGATTTCAGCAAGAAAATCTGTATGTAAAGTGATTAAGAAGCACGGAGGCATGCTTTCCCACCTCAATAATTACTTCATTCATCAAAACAGTTAAACAAAACAGTTTTAAACCAAACAGGAACACTAGTGATTTTTTCTGGTGATTCAATGCCCTTCGTCAGCTCTTATGAGAGTGATTGACATCTTAAAGTATCAGTTCATCCATATAGGAAAATTGTCCATATTGATTCAAGTTTGATGGAAGAAATGAATAATGTACTGGTTTGATTGTTTTAATTTCATTTTTTTAAGTTTTGGGTAACCTCTCCCTTTACTTTGATCAAATTCATTGTGTATTGGCTTCAAAAGACTTGAAATAGTGCACCACACTTATGGTGCTTTTTAGTCACAATTGTCTCATTCTTCTGTATTTTCATTAAAAGATTGGCTAGGATATTGTAAAAAAAAAAATATTTGAACAAAAGAAAAACAAGTTAGTCAAGAAGTTTGCAACAATCAGTTGAGAACTATACTTTGTTTTTGGGTGACCTGTACCTTTAAGTGTGCAAACATCCCCTCCTGAGTATGTGAAGATGTCTGGCACTTTCGTTCATCTGCAATCAGACTACAATTAGAGAAGGTACATACTGTGAAAGTAAGTAGCAATCACTATGCTCTTTCATCCCATATAGCATGAATAGCAACCCGTGGTATTAACGATTATGGCCATGTCAGCCTTTTTAGCCTGGCATTTACTGACATATAGATCTATGGTGGACACTGGCCAACATCTAGCAGTGTAGGACAAAAAACTCAAGTGCCGACCTTCATGAAGGACACCTGTCATGGGGCTTCAACACTCTGACCAATGTGGCAGAAGTAACATTTAAGAGCATAAAAACGATGAAGAGCGACCTTTCATATTGTGATTTAATGGAATGCTGAAAGCCATAAAGGTCAGGCAGTGTCATACATTGTGGTCCACAGACAGAACTACAAGTAACATGAGGTCTAATAATATATTAATCCATAGATTAAAGGCTTCCACACCCCAATAATCTTAGTACCTTCCAAAAGAGCAATGAATTTCAGAAGCCATAAGCGGCTAAGTTGTAATGTGAAGATTCTGAAAGATCTTGAGTATTTCGCGAGAGAAAATGTATTAGGAGATCCCATACCTGAAGTGTAAAAAGATTCTCCAACCTCATATCGCTCACAGTAGGAGAAATATCTTTGTTTTTCAATCCACCTACATTAATACAAAACAGGAATAATGTGATCTGACAAATATCATGTTACCTTGACAAAACCCCTGCAGATTTTGACACCAATACAATGTTTAACTTAGACTTTAATGACAGTCCAGTTAGCAGTGAGTCCAGGGAGTCCCGCTGTGCTGCCAAGGCTCAGGTTGTTGGTCGAAAAACCCTGTGTAATGCTTCACACTTATGCAATGAATGCTTGCAACCTCTTGTCACGACTCTAGAAGAGAGATTTTGCCAAAAGAGGAGAAGTGCATTTGTCAGCGCAAAGTGCAGCTTGTAAATTGTAAAACTGATAACCTGCGAGTTACAAAAAGAGGAATGCAAATGCATATATAATGGTTCAGAACAAATAAGTCCATTGGAGGAAAGAAAATCAGTATAATGATGGGCTGAAGCAAGTGTGAGCAGAGAGAGGGCAGAAACGGGAGAGGGAATAAGAGCGAGAAACACAAGAAGGCCTGCTGTGTCCAGGGATGTCCGTTAGATGGAGCTGCGGATGGGCAGGAATCCAAATGCAGAGAGTCCCAGCCTGCTGGCTCTTCGTTCTCAAGGACCTTTAAAGATCAAAGCCCAGCACATAACAAGAAAAGGAAAAAGAGGAGGGATCCTGCGAAGCAGAAGAGCTCACATGCCCTTCCAGTGATTAAGCTAGAACTTCCCTCCCACTGATCTGAATGAAAAGCGCCAGAATGGGGGAGTCTATCGATGTCTCTGTGAATCACCTCTGCAGTTGGCAGTACATCTCTCCATACTCTTGGAGCACGGTTCCTCTCATAGTGACACTTCTAGTGTGGACGTGAAGGGCTTCCTGGGAAACGGCTAAATAAGGACAGTCCCTACTGGGATGGGAGGATGGGACATGTGTTTGACCAAGATGAAATACAATATAAAGCGCATTACCAAACCTGATGGACATAAGAACTAGGACACTAAGAGAGCGGAGTTTGCCTTGATACACTGCAGCTCCATGAGGTCACGAGATAAAGAAAAAAACACAATATAATACACAACAGGCAATGTCCTTCACTCACAAGCTCACAAGACCATCAAGAGGAAAAAGTAAGCACTTTTGCTTTAACCTTTAAACTCTGAGAAGTAAATAAACGCAACCAAATAACATCCTACATTAAACTTTAAACAATATATCATTAGGCCCTCCCAGTGATACTGTATTCATAAATGAAGGGTGGTTTTATGTGTACGCCCATCTTCCAGGCAGCTCTTGGCAGTGTTGTATAGTCTTGCCTGTGAGAGGAAACCGCTAGCTTCAATAATTAATCCTGTACAAGATCCATCAATCACTGCATCTCTGAGAGTCAGGGAGACAGATACCAATCCTATTTATTTCAAGTGGGGGTGAGCGGCAGGGGTATGGATTACCGGGGTATGCGCACTAGGCTGGCAGACTCCATGAAATGGAATAATACATCAGGCTTCAGTGTGTGCACCTCAGTTCCCCTGCCATTTGATCCAGAGAGCTGAGAACACAATGACATTTACTTTCAAACTCTTGTAAATATTAGCTGCACAACAATGCACTGAAACAAGCATGCAAATAAGCGCATTATAACAGCGTTCTTTTCCCTTTTGCTTTGTAAAAGAAATGAAAAAAATAAAAAATAGTCCTTTACAATGTAAAAAGCCAGGCCCGACAGTTCAAAAATAAAGGTAGAAATCTATTTCTGCGCCCCTGAATAACTTTGCACCTCACTGAACACATGAGGGAGAGGGAAGAAAGATGGAAGATAAGAAGAATGAGAGGGAAGGAGAGGAGAGAAGAGAAAGGAGGTGGGGTGGCGTGCAATAAAAAAAATGAAAGCACAAGCTGGGTTCAATTTAGAAGTTCCCATAGGAGGTGAAGTGACCTGTATGTGCAACAATAGAGGTCAGGCAATTTTGAGCAGGCACCCCTGTCATCTGGTGTACTGGAGACCCCTGACTCACAGCCAGGAGAAAACTGCAAAGTCCTTGTAGCATTCAAGACCCCAGAATGACCCACAGGAAGGTTCTCATTACAGACAAAGTCAGCTCAGACCAGGCTACACAACTGCCCTCCTACTGCATACCGCCACGTTTACGGAAACAGAATGATGGCGAACTGATGTCCAGGCAGACTTGCCAATCATACATTCAACTTTACTTATAAATGCAGTTAAATGTTTCTAAATGTGACCACTAACAAGCCTTGATGTTAATATATCGTCTCATGTTTCTACATGACATGTGGCACATGATATAGAATATACAATTCAGGTGTTTATAGATGAGAAAATTAGTAATAGTAGTAGTACACATAATAAATAATAATAATAATTCAAAAACGCTGATTCATCCAGTAAACAAGATTTATGAGTCATTGAATCATTCATTCAAACAGATAAAAAAAAAAATCAAATTAATTAAATATTTTAAATAGATTTCAACAATAAACATTTTGTCAGAACCTGTAGTAAATGGCAAGTTGCTTAGTTTTGTTAGTTAAATTTGGTTTAGTTGTCTTTTTAGAAACGAGGGAGAATCGTAATCTCTGTTTTAAACTGTTTTGTTATAGTCCATTAATCCAGAATCTTTTTGTAACCATCTGATTTTAGTCATGAAAACTGGCTTTACACATTACACACACACACACACACACACAACACAACTATTATTATGATTATGTGGGATAATTTATCAACAGTCTCATTCAAGAGGAAAGTAGTTTTCAAAATTGTAATGTTCTAAATGAGATACTGTACCAATCCTAACATTATAAAATATTCAACAGGAAATAAAGAAAATAAATGCGCATCTATCCATATTAATCAACAAATACCAGGATTTGTGTGTGTGTGTCCAAATGAAAGGCATCCAGTTATGCAAATAGAGCTCCCCAGAAGAAGGAGGTGGCATTTGAACCTTAATCTCCAATCCAACATTTGAGAAGACGTCAGCGGCTCAACCCGAGAAGCCCATGAACACTGCATTTCAAATTCAAGTCACGTTTGCTCATACTTTGCACCTGTTCGTAAAAATGTTAAAGTATTTCTCTGACCAAAAACAAACAAGCCAACATGACCTTTAATTTCCACTGATTGCCCCAGAGAGGCTAATGAACTTCTCGGTAAACACTTGCAATTCATACGGGGTAATTTTAATTAGTCACAGTTGAGAGGAACGTCCAATTTACAAAATCAAAGAAGACAAAAATTCAGCCACAGGTAGACTGAGGTTTGTTCGGGCTTCCAAAATCTCAAAATCTTCATACTGTGTTAATCAGCCAAACAAGTATTTAAAAGTTAAATACCAGTCTCTGTGACGAGAACTGTTCAAACATCTTAACTGTTGTAATCCATAAAGGGAGACTTTAATCCAGGGAAATGTTCTAAAGAGCTCAGGCTTGTCTGGGTGGGGGATAGGGAGGCCCTCAGGAATAGAGGCACTGAAAAGAGCAGGCGGAGAAGAAGTGGAGGTTACCAGTCTAAATAACAAGCAGTCTGGGCTCTGAAAGACACAGACAGACCAATACATCAGCAAACTAGCCATCAAGTGCTGGAACAGATCTCTGCCAAGCTAGGTTTCAGTCTGGGATCACATACTTTGGCATCTATAATAAGAGCAACATGAAGCAGCCACTACTGACATCAAGAAAATATTTACTTTCTGCAAGAAAAACAAGAGCAAGGGGGAAAAATGAGTGTGTGCATTTGATGACAATGGAAGTCAATATGACTGCCACATAAAAGATGCAGCACCCTCCTCACTGTGCAACTGAAAAATGTGTTACTCTGTGATAGTTCTAAACACAAACAAACAACCGTCTACTTGGATATGAGTTTATAAATATACTTTAATTGTAGGAATGCACAATATTTACGAACAATATCAGTGATTTAATTCTGCTATATCTGTAAACAATGAAAATTTTGTTAGCCAATGTTAGATAATTAATACCAGGCTCTCGTTCCCACTCTGAGAAGTTAAGAGAAGTTAAAACTTGAAAGTCTATAATACCTAGAGAATGCTGTACCTTAGTTACAAGTCAATTTCATACTTTAAAAACAGTAAATGCAAAATTTACCATAATATAATTAAATATTTACCATTTATATATTGCTAGCAAAAAAAAATTATTTCATCAGAAAATAAAGCTACTCTTGAATGGTCACCAGAGTAGCTGCTTTCTAATTGATGTCTCTTTTTTTTCTCCAAAGATTATAAAAAATATCTATATTTTCTTCTCGTTTACACAGTCCAAACCTTTTTCTTTCACCAATCCAAAAAATAAATTTGTATCCATTTTCATACTGTACATCACAGTGTCTAAATTCCCTTGTAGCATTTACAATTAGTGATTTTATTTATAATATCAGCTATTTATTTGCTATCGGCAATAACATGACAATAATTAGTCTTTTTGGCCAGAATTTCAATATCTAATTAATATTAATACTAATTATATATCGGCAGGCAATGCAATTTCACTAAAACAAGCTTGTAGCAAGTAAGTGAACCACGGCCTCATATTACAAATTAATACTACAAATGAGTAACATAAAGGTTAGACAGAGGTTTTCCTTTGTTCGTATGCAGCTTTTATAATTTTTTCAGTCTTTGCACACAAAACAGTCATTATATTTTCAAAGGTACAACAGAGTGATGTGGATATAATTGAAGCCATGACCTGAAACTGTTATTGAATAGATGTGACGCAAATTCCACAGGAGGGACGGCAAGTGGGGGGTCGGCAAAGATTCAGTTGGGAGACAGTGATAAAAGGAAGGACGTTCCCTTTATAGTTGGACCCCAACAGAGGAGCTAAACTAATCAAAAGTAAGTAATGTAAAGTGTGAGGCTGACTTCTTAAAAGTGGCATCACCTATATTGCTACTTTTCTTAAAGAAGAGGTCAGACAGTCACGAAACGAAAAGGTAAACATGCAGGTAAAGGTGAATCAACATTCACATCACAAAGACTAGAAGATACACCCTATTCTAAATGAGGAATGCTGAGACTAATATGTCTAACAAGCATTTTGCGTGATTTTAACCTCTCTATTGTAATCTTCAAGACAATCATGCACCGGGAGTCTCTCAATGCATTGTAATCAAAAACAGAAGATTGCTCTGATCAGTATTTAATCTGTAAATGGCTTTCTCCAGCAGGTGCACTGACTCTCACGAGGGGTATCATATTGTCTCTGATTTGGTGGGGGAAATGCAGTCATATCTGGCCTAGTGAGCCAAACCTCTCTTTTTTTTAGCCTCTCCACATCCTGCGTAATCAGAACCCTCTCTCTGGAGGTTGCCACCGGACGTGACTGTAACCGGAAGATTCTGTTCTATCTGCCCACGACTCTCCCTGGGCTGCTCCAGTACCATGTGCGTCCACGATGGCACCCCAGCAGGAGCAGAGGCATATTGCACACGGGCACCTTGCCATGGCAGTGCCGGGCAGAGAGGATTAGTCCTGATGACAGGGCATTAAATGTGTAGAAGTCCTTAGAGCGACTGAGCTCATACGCTTTCATCGCACAGTTGGGCTTCGGTTCAGAGCTGAGAGAAGGTTCACAGGTCTTTAGTGGCTGCCACTCATTAGAGGCTGAGAGTCACAGTAGCTTAGCTCCTCTTTCCTGCCTGTCTCCCTTACTCAGAGGGTCCCTTCCAGAAACAGAGAATTGTCGGTTTTCTGATAGTACTGCTGACACTTCTGACCTTTTTTGATAAGCAGCCATCTTACAAATTTGACAAGTCATCATTCTTTTTTTTCACCTCACTGGTGCTCAAGCCAACTATACACATACGCCTTTCTAACATGAGAAGAACTACGTCAAGCAGAATTGAGTCCTCCTGAAAGCAAGAGTTGGGAAATCGAGGGTTACTGTCCTCCCTATATGGTGTCCTTTCTTTAAAAATATGGCTGAAAGACTAGAAACCATGTGCTGGACGGAAGATAAAACCAATTGAAAAGAGCCTGAGAAGGAGGTTGCCAAGGAATCATCTCAAAACCACTGTATACTGTTCTCTTTGAAAATAACAATGATACTGCGCACATATAGATCGATTCATGTCCGATTATGTCAGAAAGGCCAAGCGTGACAAACATCAGAGTTCTTCAGATACACGATCTCTCAGTACAGGATCTTACCTGAACAAACCTGTTTTCTTGATTTCTGTTCCTGTAAGTCATTGTCAGATCTCAAAGATCCACTTTCTAATTAGTTTTCATGTCTGCCTCAAAATCTGTTATCTGCCTTTATTGTTAGGCCTGTTTTCTTTGTTATAAAGACTGTAGTGCTGTGGTTGCTCCAGTTAAATAAATTGTCATGCCTTGACCCATATTGTCTTCAAATCTCACTCTGACAGTTTAAAAGCAGAGCAATGCCTTTGTGCACATCACCTCTTTTAAACCACCTACACGCTTACCTCCTCCTCCTGCCATCTCCTTACTTTTCAGCAGATTGGTTTATCTAACTTTCCAGCAAATGCTTGAAATTATTCCAACTAACACATGGAAAAGGGCTTAAATCACTGAACATCCAGTTTAGGAGAGATGGGCTCCCACATGCACTACATCTAGCCCAGGGGTCTGCAAGCTTCAAAATCAAAATAGCCATTTTGGCCTCTTTACTACCAAATTAAATTCACGGGAGCCACAAATTAAGAGGGCCAGAGCATATTACAGTGCCTGACATCATACTTGCGAGTTCACACACCTCTTTAATCTTAATTTTAGTGATCTCCGACTGGCGAAGTTGGACATCATTAGCGGCGCCGTGAATAACAATCTCCAATCTGGTTTATATACAGTTTGCAAGAAATAAAATAACTAAAGTGTGTAGCATTTATGAAATTACAGAACTACAAAAATAAAACTAATGAAATTTTATTGCTGTTTGTGACAATGGAAAACATCAAAATATTTACAAAAAAAGTTGTAACAAGATTACTTCGATCTTGAAATTTAAGAGGTATACCATTGAAAAAATTAATAAAATAGCTTATTTATTGACTCCCATATATATATTTCAAAGATAGGGGAGCCTCTGCACAGGAATGAAAGAGCCGCTTGTGGCTGTGGAGCCGCAGGTTGCAGACCCCTGATCTAGCCTGACTCGTCTAGACAACATTAGAAGTTACGTTGTCATCTAAACTGGACTGCACTTCAAAATGGAGAATTGCATGTTACATGAGGAAAACTAAAAAAACAGCAAGCTTTATGAGAAAAAACAAAGCACATAACATAATGAGAGGTGGCAAATTTGGAAGGTTGATGCTATCTATATATTCCCTCCCCACAGAAACTCAAATTGAACCCTCATAGTAACAAAGAAAGCAACAAAAAAAGAAAAAAGAAAGAAAAACACTAAGTGGGAAGAGCAGCAGGAGGGATTTAGAAGAAATACAGGAGGTGTCACTTTCAGTAAGAGTCACACAATCAGCAGCAATGAGACTGCTTAATACCTCTCAGTCTGCCATCAGTGACTCACTCTAGCCTCGGTGTCTGCCTGGCACACATGACACACAAATGCCCTTGCTTTTTGGGAAAGGTTGTCCCAACTGTTTTTGTCTTCATTAAGGATAAAACATATCCCATTTTCCCTCATACTTAGCATTGTCATGAATAGGCGCTTCTTCAAAAGTGTCCGCTTTTAACACAGCTAAGCACGTTAAACACTTTTCACATTCGTTTATTTAGACTACGGACAATGTCCAACAACAACAATGGCAACTATGTCTAGTCAATTGGCATGGATCACATAAGATGAAGATTTAGATCATCAAACATTTTAAAATGTAGTATTTATATATTTTCCTAAACTGAAAGTATGGGGGAAGGATAAAACAGAAAAATCTATGCATAACAAAAATGTACAAAGCAGGAAAAATAAAAGCATAGTTTCAAAATAAAGTTTCAAAGTAGCCTTCGAACAACAAAAAATAAAAAATAAACATCAGACACTGGGACATAAAAGTGCCTGTAGTTGAAGAAACACTATAATATTATTACAATAATTCACTTTAGAAATCTTTGTTATACTAAGTTAATAAAAAACTGTGGGTAATGTTATTATATTTCAAATTTGCATTGGGTTTAGAGTTTGCATTTTCTAAGCATTTTTATACAGAAAGAGAAAATAAATAGAATCTTGGTTTGTTATTTTATAACTGAATTTACTTTTATATATCGAGTATAATAGGATTAAAAAGTACTGCATTATTGTGAAGAGAAATACAAGTGAGGTGAGTAAAATGCACTGCTGCAATATGTGCACATCTATCCCATTATGAGTACAAAAATAATTTGAGGAAAAATCTAAAATAACTTGATGAAATATTACAGAGTTCCTGAATTCTTTCTGCAAACCTTTCTTTTGCTTCACACATACTAGAACGAATATGACATCATTCCACAATAAGTGCTGACATTTTTTAATCAATTCCAAAAAACACATTAATTAATTTTGACTGCGAGCGCAACACCGCAGGTCAAACGCGTTAAACCATCAGCTTCAATTAGGAAGGCAGCCGCTGATCTGAAGCAATACTCTTGCTCACTTCTATCAATCTAAACCAGACCACAAATATGTGCAAACACAAAGAATGATATAAACTGACAGCCTCTGAATGACAAGTGAACATGCATAGTTCAGAAATCTCAATTTTTACTGCTCTGAGCATTGCATCATATTACATGGAAATAAAGCCAAACAATCAACCATATCCCACAATGCCATATTTGCACTTCAAAGACAAACTATTCAACAAAACGAAACTGAGTCTCTGGTTACCAGAACCGCAGAGGGAAAACATTCACAGCTAAATCTGACAAGACACAAACATTCAACGGCTGGTGCTTTCAACGTCTATTTCAGCATTGTCATTCAGATCCATACCTCTCTCTGTTCAAAAAAGCCGCTTGTCACCCTATAAAGAATACGCAGAGGGATAAAGCAGTGTATTCAATTCATAAATATCCCTTTAAGAAGGCCACGTCAGTGATTTGTCACTGGGGACTTTTGGCAGAGCCGAAATTGATGTAAAGGTGACATGTGAGTTATGTATGTGGCTGTGGCAGGCGTTTTGATATTACTGAGCAAGGCAGGCTCACTAACCCACCCGAGCGCTCCTCATCCCTCTTTTTACCTGTCTGCATGAGAGGATATCATTAATTTGAAGGGGAGAATCTTTAAAAAAGTGAAATAAAAACACTTGACATGCACACACAAGGTTTCTTTGTCTCCCGTTCTCTGATGATGCCTGTCACTTAATGTGTGAAACCTATGCATGCTTCAATGGGATCAATTGTAATAAAACTGCATCGCCTTCACTGAGCTATGAGTTTATGAATCTCCTTAGAGAAACTCAGTCATTTAAAATCCCACTAGCTTACGGCAGTGAAACAATGTTCAGTTTCAATCTCCCCGCAGCCTCCACACAGAGGGAGCCACGCCGCACAACAGACTGAACACGAACAACAAATAAAATGTGAAAATCAAGCAAGTCACCATCTCATTTCCATTAAATGATAAAGTAGTGCACTGAAAAGAAATGAACTAATTTAAAATGGCTGGCCTATAGGTCAAGGACAGCTGGAGCAAACAGTCTCTGATTTTTCCACCCACAGTCATACAAATAAAAATATTTTACATTTTCATTTTTAATACCGAAATCTAAGAGGCTTGTTATCTTTTCTTATTTGTTTGATGCATTGTGTCTGAAATGCCTTCAGGTTGTGATAAACGTACTTAAAACCCATTCTCATGTAGATTATTGGGTATGTGGCTTTGTTAGATAGCAGGGCTTCTATGCAGTGGCACAGAGGGGTCTGAAACAGCATGTCAGCATCTGCTGAAAGTCAATAAACAAGCTAAACAACTTGCATGATTCTAATCCTAAAATATCGTTCCTTTACTCTTTGAATTGGTAACATACTGTCGCACAGTGCTTTGACCCGTGGGAAAATTTTCATGGAGTCTTGAAAATGTTACGATTGTTACTAAGCTTTCCACAACTGCAGACTGAGCCGAGCTCAAAGGAAATGAAGGAAGTCCTGAGATGAAAAGAAGGTCTAAGGAAATTCAGCGTTCATGCTCTACTCTTAATTAGCACTATAATGTCTATCGGAAACACAGCGGTTAAACGCTATATAAATAAATAAATAATCACATCTTGTCTGCATTTCCAGGGAATTAAAACATCTGTGTATAAAAGTGATGCTGGAACAGATGGGCAAAAATGATGTACATTTGAGTTTTAACTTACAAACTGCTGTGCGGTTCACAACCAAAAAAGCAACAGAATATGAGCAAAAATATTGAAGGCCAAAACATAAATGTTTTACAAGTCGATCATAAACGACTGCCAATTTGTATTTGCATAAATGTAAAAAGGAGATCTTTGTATATACACTGAAAGCTTTACGAACCTGCTGTTTCCTAAAACACTCAATCTATGCAAGCCAAGTGAAAGTCTTTGCAAGCACAGCACGGAAAATAGGCAACTTCCTCCTGCCACAAAAATAAGGCAATCACGAAGTTGCTGTTAATATATGAACTGACTGCAGAATCCCTAGAGAGGTTTCTATTAACACATTGTGTCCGTTTCACTGCTTAAAATAAACGAGGTTTTATCTCTATAAAGTCAGCAGGAGTTAAAAAAAGACAGCAGCAGATGGCGGAGAGAGGTGACCTTACCTCATTGGTGTTCCACCTGTGTCTCTCTTTTGGCAACGTGGAGCATTTTGGTAGACATTCAAGCAGCTTTTTGGGCAGGTATATTTTCAAATGTCCATGTTCATCTGCAAAACAAAACAAAAAGCATGCAATAAAGATTAGAGACAGTGGGCAGTCAAAGCATTTCTGTCATTAATCAATACCCATGATGTATTGATGCAATCATTTTAATACATAGGGCTCAGTGCACAAATACAAAACCAGTATATACACGACTTAATATTAGATTATCCTCTGCAGTTCTTCTACATTCTTCATACAAAGCATATAACAAGGATCATTAATTAATGGGCGCCAATTATTCTGACTGCAAAGAGCGACTAATGAGCAACTTACAGAATGAAGGTAAAAATGTTAGATGGATGAAAATGTGAATTAATGTGCCAAGCGTACTGTGAGGAAAAAAGAAAGAAAAAGAAATAGTCAAATTTTGTGATCATCAGATTTCAGGTGTTTCAGTGGTGAAAGTCCACTCTCAAGGGCTTAACGGAAACTGATGCTAAGCTTTATTAAGACTTTAACTACCCAATAAAGTACACAGCCACCCTGATCCTGACTGTTCAAAAGAACAGTAAAAAGCACAAATGCTGGCTAAAGATAAAAGAAAAAGGGAATACAATTTGTTCAGGGGCAATTAAGGCAGGTCTATATATCAGGCTTTCTTCCATTCTTATCTTGTCTCTCCTGTCTCTCGTTCCCATTCCTAAGGGCATGGCAGGCAAGTCAAATCACTGCCATTTAACTTTCATTGTTAAATGAAAGTTCGCTTTCAGGGTGGAATTTCTAAATTACAATGAAATTGTCTACAACTGTAAATTGAGTCCAATTATAATCACCTTATGCAACCAACTGCTGATTATACATTTGCCTGTCACCTGCACCCACATGACATTCACATTCCATTCCACTAAAACCCATGCAGGATGGCAGGAGTATGGATGAAAGGGAAAAAAGGCTAGAAATTATTTCATGAATGAAGTGACTATATGCAATGTATGAAATTATATACATCATTACTTTGTAAGCTCAACCTACATTTCAACACCAGCACAATGACAGAATATTTAATCCATAACAAATATCCTAATAGCGAGTCAAAAATATGACATAATATGCCTGAGTCACTGTCAAAACACCCCCGCCATTTTCCTAAGGCTGTAATTGTGACAAACAATCGACTATCATTTGCGAATGTGATGCTATACCAAATCCTGTAAATGCGGTTATGAGCAGGCTTGCAAATCAGTTCGATTTCCTCGGTCTAAGCTAATGTGCTTACACGTCACCATGTGTTCCGCTGCCGCACGCGTCACTGATGACAAATCACGACACATATGCTGCAGCCAATTACCCATCTCCAGGTCTGACGGTTTGTGTTACACTGTCGGACGGTTATGCAAAATTTAAATAACTCTGGTGTGAAGGCCTCTTTCTCCACATCAGCGAAGAAAGATATTTGCTTCTCTCAAATGGCACTGACATAATCTAAGCTTGCCCAGTTGTGAATCTTTTATTCTTCCTCAGCTGTCAGACAATCAACTTTGATATTTCAGATATCTGTTTATGTCAAAGAATTGGATTTTGTCATCTGTTTGGACTGAGAAATATGGCCTTTTGGATCGTTTTCCTTCTCTATCATTTTTTCAATGAATGAAAACTACAAAAACATCACTTATCACTGTCTACAAAGCAGATCAGATTTCCTTTACTTGCCATAATTCATGTTATAGTCGTAGGGTGGTGTGATTGTTAGAGATTAAATTTGATTTGCTCATGCCTTAGCTGAGTTAGGAATAACAAGTCTCCCAGTCATTACTGAAAAGTAAACGCTGACATGGTTATGAACAACCTGACACAATGTGGAGGTCGGTCTCTTGTATCACCATGAATTAGTGTTGTAACAATACTGGAATTTCTACCTTTAATTCGATACCTTGAAAAATATCAATATTCAATAACAAGGGGAAAAGTGATATACATACTGGCATAGATGTTTTGATTATATCTAATTTGGGTAATTTTGTTGCAATAGGTTTGAAACAGAACAGGGCAGCTTTATTTCAAAATGTAAACTGTATTTAGAACACATAAGTAACCAAAATTAGCACATAGCAAACAATAGCACAAATAAATACAACAGAATGACGAGACTTAAAATAAACATGGTTTTTCAGGTGGGTATAACAGTGTCATTCTGGTAAGAGATATTAGGGAAATGTAATAAAGTATTAAATGAAAAATTAAACTGGACTCTGTTTAGGTTTTACAGTGAAGATTAATACTTACAATTAAAGTTACAAAAGTTATTCAGTCAAGCGCAGTGAGTGAGTTTTTCTTTGGCCCTGTTTACACTTGGTATTAAGATGTGTTTTGAGGGATCAGATCACAAACGGACGACCCAAAGTGCAGGTGTAAACAGGTTCTAGAACAGTTTGAGCTTGTTCACTTTCGACCACTTCCAAAGATAGTCGAAAATGCATGCTTTCCTAGCGTAGACCATCAGAAAAATCTCTAGGAGTGTTCAAATGCAAATTGTGGATATGAATTTTCATTCATTATTGAACAATTAATTATTTTGTCCATTAGATTGAAAGATCTGAAAAAAAGATCCTCATAAAAACATAAAACACAAAAACAATACACCTCCTTCAAGGTGGTCAGTGAAGCTCGGTGAATGACCTATACACAATCTATGGACATTCCTAAATGTATTGTGAATGCACTGAGATATTAAGTGTTTGTAAATGCTTTGGGGTTTTTGTGCTTCTTTGGTGAGCTTGTTGTACTGGTGGAATCTGTGTAGAGTCTATGAACATGTATTGAAATGATTGATTCTGTGTAGAAATGTGATATTTTCTGCTCTGACTTGTGAACGTCTTTCTAATTGATAAATGAACAAACAAACTAAACAAGACCAAAGAAAACAGAATATGATGGGGGATCTTATAATGTTTATTAGATTTCTGTGAGATGGTCTCTAAATGATGAACAATTGAAATTTGTCTGATTTATATATCAGGCTGGCAGCCCTTTTTGTTTCTGTTTAACAAATCGTCACAGCTTGTCAATTAAATAGACATAAAGTTTTATTTTATTTGTTTACTCTTACCTTCCAATTACTACATTTATTTATTTATATTTATATATATATATATATATATATATATATACACACACATTTATTTATATATATATATATATATATATATATATATATATATATATATATATATATAAAGCATCCTCAATAATTTTGTAGAATAGTGGGTTTCAATTTAGAGGCACTGACTTTTAGTTGTCCTTCGTATCTAGAAATGCCACCTTTGAAAATGTCTTACAGTGACTGTGCTCAACAAAGCCTTATACTTTATTCAAGGAATGTGATTCTCAAGTGTGCGCTTCTTATTGCCTGAACCCTTTTCAATTTGTCTGAGAACCCCACGAAAGCTTGGACTTCTGTTTGTGAATATAAAACAAATAGCCGTGTCTCAAGCACAAGCAGACCAGAAATCAAAGATGTACATTTCAAATGGCAAACCCCCATGTCCCCAATGCATCTTAAAGGCAAAGTCACCCTGCCTGTCCGTTCCATAACACCTCTATTTTTAATTTTCTCAGATGTTTGGATGTCTAAAGTTATAAAAGACAATATCGGAGAGTGTGGACTTAAAGGATGACAGTGAAATCTTTAAAGAAAGAGAAAAAGCTCACTGAGAAGAGCGTAATCCCAGCCTAAAGAAAGGTCCTAACAAAGAGTTTACTGCTACCTGATAAGGCCATGAAACAACAATGTGACTCTCTGTGCTCTTTTGTTTGGGGCGTGGAGATAATTCTGGAGATATGAGTATGTGCTGAACATAGCATACACTGATGGGAGCGATTGTACAAGGGTAAATGAGTTTTACAGTAGAGAGCTGAGACTGGTATCTGGAATCATTTGACTCACTCAATTAACATTAGCATAGAGCACCTGCTCACAAATGACAACAAGCCGCCTTCCCACACACATAGAAAAAAACTACGGTATTTATCTCTGTTGCAACCAGTGTTAGAAGTGAAAAGAAAAGGTAAGTTCAAAAACATAATGGCCCAATAACTTTAAAATAAAGCCATAGGAATTTAAAAGAGCACAATGCCAAAAGTCAGCATGAAAAGGTATTCACAACCCGTTTTACATTTCTAAGCATAACAGAAATACTATGGCGACACTTGATTTTATCCATCAGGAATTACTTGGGTTGTGAAAACTGGACGTTCCTAAGCAGAATAAAGCCAGACCTAAATGCTTATTGCATTGCGATGAAAGATTACAAAGACGGGTGGGTGGTGACAGGCCTTGGTCATCTCCAGACAACCTCAGATACAAATCAGACAATGTAGGCGGAGCCCTCTAAGACCGGCACAGACTCTAATACCAGCCCATTTGTAATCATTTCAGACCACACACACACAGTCAGCCCAAAACCAAGGCCTGTCACTCATCAGAGCCAACAAACACATTCCCTCTGACACACCCACTGATGATGACATCATTCACCTCAGAGCAAGGAGGTCTATAAAACCTAAAGAAAGGTTCTGAGAAAGCAATAGCATTCTCATTCATCTTACTGGCAGTTGTTCAACTGATGCAGGATCCCAGATGTACGTGATCTGAAGTCTGTGGTCCATGCTAACCAGCCAAGATCCTGATGCAGAGCCCTTTTTGCACAATGATATGAGCATCCACATAGGACAGTTAGTTCAGTGAGTTACTCGGTTTTGAGAATAATGAAACAGAACTTTATGATTATAAAACAATGTGAGGGATGATAATTAAATGGTAAAACAGCTGAAATAAGCCGTCCACCATATTCACTGTGAATTAAAAGCAGACGTTTATCAGTGTGAAATGCTATTAGGGACTTGAAGACAGGTTCGAAACTGACTTGTGCACATCCAGGAGAGTGAAAAACATTCACTGCTCCGATTAGATGACTGGTTGTTAATTAAAAACCCCTCATACTAATAAAATCCCTTCTAACTCCTCCCGGAGCACAACTTGAAAGACCTCTTGAGATGTTTGGGCTATGCTCCTTTTTCACCAAATAAAATGAATGGCATTGAAATGAGGGCTCATTGCTCCGCAGTTAAAAGCAGACAGAGAACAGAGCAGAATGCTAATTCACTAAAGTTCTAACGCTGGCTGCTTTAATAAAAAGCAGTCTATCAGTGTCAACACACACCCTTATCTGACATTACTGCGGCTCGGGGACTGGGAATGAGCTCCAGCGTCATAAAAAATAGAAATAAAATTGAGGAGAGCGCCAGAGAACAAACAACAAAAAAAACATTCACAGAATAAAGGGGCTGTTACGACTGTGAGCAGACACATTGACGGTGCAGAAGGCTGATGAAAGCTTAACGATTATGTATGTATGTATGAATTTAGACATTAACATGGAATTCCAGTTCCATGTACAAGAAAATTCTGTCCCTTATTGCTGATCTCATATCGGTATCTCGATCCTAATCCAAACCTTAATTGCTAAGATGGGAAAACTGACTCTACATCAGAGGCTGCAACTTCATCCTATATCATTGTCTACTTGTGTGAATACAGAAAACTGTCTTAATTTCTGAAATGGCCATAAACATTTGTACTTTCATTTGTGGATCAAGAAGAATATAAGCTGGCATTGTTGACAATAACCACATTTAATATGATGCGTTTAAACAAAACAAACCAAAAGAGTGCAGAAGATTTGGTGCAGACAAACCTCAACCTATAAAAATATATATAGAGAGAGAGAGAGAGGGAAAACTAGCTGGGACACTCCTGCACGGCCAAAAGAGAGAATCAGAGGAAGAATTCTGGTTTAACAACCCAGCTCCAGCCACGACTTTATCTGCTGGGCCTCAGCCCTAACGACTCTCCTTGCCACTTTCATCTCATAGATGTAAACGCCACATCCTGCTGCACAACTCCAACCTCTAATGCCATTTAGGTTCCTTAATTTTTTTGCCTAAACAGCGGTGACAATGTGGACATTAACATAATTCTGTCTCCTTACCGGTGAACAACAATTTAGTTCAACTTAGATCCTAAAATGCAAGGCAGGCTGAAACAGAAGCCTGTTACATTGGAAGATGTGCTGTGCTGAGCTGAGCTGAGGGGGCAGCCAATTACTATAGCAGTCCTGATCAGGGGAAAGCAACTCTCCAGTCAGGTGCATGAGGGGGAAAACAAAGTACAGAATAGACAGAGGACCAAGAGAGTATAATAGATAGCCTATAGAAAGAGCTCCCACAAAGAGAGAGAGAGCGTTAGAGAGAAATAAGGAACAGTGGAGGGACCGAAAAGGTTTTTCTGCTTCTGCTTGCCACCCACTCAGAAGGGAATTCTCTCATTAGAAGGGCAGGTAGGACAGAAAAAATATCACACCAGAAGGTCTTGACACAGCTGTGCCTACAGACACGGCTCATTTCCAACTCACAACTTCTAACTGTTGGACTGTGGGAGTTGGGGGTTTGAAGTGGGATGGGCCCCAGTCCAACACTTACTAACTGCAAACATAGAATTTCCCAAAAGACATGTTGCTGCTTTTTGCTTTTCGAGATGCCTGTGGTGATCTCTTCAAACAAGGCTGTTTAATATTTCAGGGAGGACAACTATCACGATCAGCACCAGTCCACTTCAAGCCAGCCATGAAATACTGACGCTTCACGTGCCACCTTACTCATTTTGTCTCAAATGAAATCAACCAAATACTTTGTGGGTGCATGTACATTACCTTAATTGTTTGTCAATGCACGTATGCATCAGACATCTATCATTGCTGTTAATTGAAAGTATAATTTTTTTTTTTTAAATATATATTTGAAAAAAGGGCTGGTTGATATCTTCATATATAATTGTAATCATTGAAATAAATTATTCATTATGAATTGTGGTCATATCAACCATTCCCTACTACCTAAATATAATATACAGTAATACCTCTAGATACGAGTATAATCCGTTCCAGGGCGGAGCTCGTAACTCGAATTGCTCGTATCTAGAATCAAGTTTTCCCATAAGAAATAATAGAAAACAAATTAATCCATTCCAAATCCGTAACATTTATCAAGTGTTTTCCTCTGGTTCACTCTCCTCCTCCTCGCCACTGCAGAGCTCTTGCAACACCTGCATATGTTCATCGTCTGCAGCTCGATCAACTCCTCAGTCCACAATTCCTCCTGATCCTCCTGCTGCTTGGTCACTCACGCGGGCACCGCGCTCATATTTATCCACAATTTCTTGCTTCATTTCCATGGTCATCATGCGTTTCTTCTTCTCACTGCCATCCTAACCACTTACTTTCTTAGAACTCATCGCTATTACAAAGAATAATGCATAAAATAGAGAGAACATCACCGACACGTGGGCGATGCGTACAGAAGTCAGCGAACATGTGAAGTGAACGTGCGTCAGCATCGGCGTCAGTACGCGTGCTCGTATCTCGAATATTTACTCGTATCTAGAAGCAAAAATCTGCCCCAAGGCTTACTCGTATCCTGGAATATTTGTATGTAGAGATGATCATATCTCGAGGTATTAATGTATATGTATTTCATATACATTTTAAAATGCTCCTACATTACATGAAAAGCCTACTAATCTTTCATTTAGAAATTGCTATTATGTCCAAATAAGTATTTGGGCACTCGTGCCCACCTCTAGCAAGAGGACAACAAGTGTGTCATATAGAAGTGGACATATATTTCAGTGGGGAGAAGGCGACTGATCCTGAGATTATCTGAGATGCCACTCCTGAAGGAGACGGTTTAGGAGCTTTAACAATATCAGTCACGCCAGCTTGAGCTAGTCTCACCCTGGAGACAAGTGTGGGTCATGAAACTTGAGAGGTCTGAAAAAACAAATCTAAAATCAATATCATCCACAACACAAAACTCTCTGCTCCCTCTCTCGCTCTCTCTCTCTCTCTCTCTCTCTCTCTCTCTGTTTGTGTACTTCTGCAGTGAGTGACACTTTCTTTTAATTGTTGCTTCCCTCAGCAAGATCCAATGGACAGTTTATTCAACCCTCAATCTAAAAGTAATCATCAATCACATTTTAAAATATCAATAGCACATTACACCAATTCAGACACTTTCAACGGTGATTACGATTATGTGGCCTCTTTTTCAGAGCTCAGGTCTAGTTGTCAAAATTCACAAACACATTATTGACATTTGCTTCAATATGCAAAGTGCTGTAGGCAATTGGCAGTGTCACCTCTGAACGTAATGAAAACATAAGAGGCTATAGCATTTCCACCCATAAAATCACTAAACATTAGAAGAGACACTATTTGCAAAACCGCTCTCAGCTGTGATATCGATCCATTCAATAGTGATCTAATAAAGTCCTTGTGACCAAAGAGCAAGAGAATTGACTTGAAATAATAATCAGATTGCTATTATGATGAAATATTCTTCAGCTTTTATATAGCAGACATAAAATATATAGCAATAGGACAATCATAAAATGGGATGAGAAGACTGGGCTTCCCTCTTTTTTGGAATGATCTGGTAAAGCCCAATCTTTTTCTCCGTCAATGAATTTCTGGCTTCTCTTATTGAAGAGCCATAGCCATTGGGCTATTTGTTAGAAGTCTGCCGTTGCTCAGAACCTCTGATCCTGCTATCACAGCTCGACTGATGAACTCAATTTAAACTAAGGCCTGGTGGGGCCACAGACTTCTCAGGCAAGCTTGTGCTGTCCAGAGATTGGGCTGTCATCTAAATTTAACTCCCTGGGAAAAAAGACGGCGCTGCTTTCAGAAGAATCAGAATAGCTTCTGTTGTTTAAATATAGAGACCTCTGTCTATTCTACATGTT